>JARNGD010000019.1:0-304448 GCA_031001845.1 Achaetomiella virescens
GACAAAGTCTCTATCACAATGCGACACTTGGTGAAGGCTTGGGCGCTTGCGAGCCTTGCAACCTGCAGCCTGGCGTTGCTCGAAGAGCGCTTCGTGTCCTTCGACCCTGACGCCAACATCTCGCAGTTGGGCGTTAGCATCACGGACGCACCCATCCTTGTTGCGCAGGATGACTTTGTTGGCGTGTACATAGCCGCGAACAGCCTCGTCAAGGACCTGGCCGGGATTACCGGCAACGCAACATTTTCTGACATCACGGCAAACAAAGATCTGGACGTCGTCATTGTCGCAGGCTCTCTCAATTCGTCCTGATTCGTGCCCTCACAGACGGCGGCATCTCGACACTTCTGACTTGAGGGAAAGTGGGAGACCTTCAAGACGACTGTCGTCAACCTGCCCGGTTCAGCAGCGGCCGAGCCTTGGTGTTCGCAGGCAGCGGCAAAAGGGGCGCCATCTTTGGCATCCACACGCTGGCGGAACAGTGCGGCCAGTTCCCGTGGCATTGGTTCGCCGATGTGCCAGCCCAAAAGCACGCCCAGATCTTTGCCCCCAACCCTCAACAAAACCACTGTCCACGGGGAGCCGACGGTCAAGTACCGCGGCTTATTTATCAACGACGAAGAGCTGGTTCTGAACAAATGGTGGGCTCGCCAACACAATGCCACACGCTACCCGCTCGACAGGGAGTTCTACGCCCATGTGTTCGACCTCACCCTGCGCCTCAAGGTCAACTATCTCTGGCCTGCCATGTGAAGCTCCTTCACGCCACCTCTGGGGAACATCTTCTTCACCGACGACCCTGGCAACCAGCAGCTGGCTCACGACTATGGCGTTGTCATCTCGACCTCGAACAACGAGCCCATGCAGAGGGCCACAAACGAGTGGAATGTGACTGAGACGGGACCCTGGGACTGGTCAAAGAACAAGGCCAACATCACCGAGTTCATGGGCGAGGGTATTGCAGGTAGGAAAAAACGAGTCGTACTTTACCATCGGGGTAAGGGGGCTAGGGAATGAGGCGGCCCGGACAGAGAACGCGATCAAAGATGCTGGAGGACGTATTCCAAGTCCAGAGGGACACCATCAAGAAATACCATGGATCCGAGACGGCGGTGAACCAGGTCTGGGCGCTGTACAAGGAACTAGCCAGCTACTATGACGCCGGCCTCGATCCGCCCCGGGACGTCACCTTGCTGTTTGCTGATGACAACCAGGGCAACGTCTACCGACTGCCTACGCAGGACGAAACTGAGAGACTCGGCGGTACCGGGGTGTGCTTTCACGTTGAGTAGGTTGGCCTCCCGCGGTTGTACAAGTGGCACAACTCAAACAACCTAGCCAAGGTATACAAGAGTAGAGGGCTTGCACGAGCTGATGTCCCAACCCAACGAACGGGATATAGTTAGCGTGCCAAGGCCCTTTAGGCTTCGTGCCTCCGGGCGGAAAAAAAACCATCCATCCATCCATCCATCCACCCATCTATCTGCGCGCGGGTCAAATTCCTCACGACGGTGTCTGCTCATAACTACTGTGCGACCTCACATGTCCTGATCGGGCGAGTTAAAGCTATTGTTAACAGATAGAGGGGGTCTGATATGGGCCGCTGGCGAGGAATGCCTTGGCTCTAACTTAGATTGCTCGGCTACGGCGTTGCAAAATTCTACTGGCGTTTGAATCAGCCACGCATTCCCAGTTCAACCCCTCTCAGCCCAACGCCCAAAATACATCACCAACTTCACCACGCGTTCATTCGGGCAGCAGCGGACAAGCCCTTCACTTGTATCGAATCCTCGCAGAGGCTATGGCCGGCGATTGGCCTGGTAAAGGTTGTGGAAACGGCTCAGAGCTGGCGGAAGGGATCAGCGAAGTCCAAGGCATCGGATGGCTCTCCCCAACACGGTGCAATTGGCTATTCAACGGAATCATCGCAAGGTATTGAGCAGCGACGAGCTGTTTTTTTTTTCTTTTTGGCTGACGTGCTTTTAGTAAATGCTGCCCTCGGTCCTGAGCATGCTGCCCTATCAACCACGACAGCTCCTCCCGCCCCACGACCGACAGCCGATGCCTCAACCCCACTTCCTCCGGCAGCACCGCCTGCACCTCCGGATGCTGTATTGCGCGCCTCTCTAAATAACACTAGAGGTGAGGCTACGGAGCTACAACAGGCGGCGGAAGGTGACCTCGCGGTGAACACCGGAGAAAACTCCGCCATAGCCGGTTCGCTCGAGGACCGAAGGAACAATACACTCGGAACGCTCGAGGCAGGGCTTCATGTTATTTACGATAGCGGTCGTGATGGCCACCCCGGAGTGTTTCGCAGATCGAGTACGTCCCTTCGCCGCCGGCCTTTTTACGTCCCGCTGACAGACAACTCTATTAGCGTTGTGGCGGTCCACGGTCTTAACTTCAAGGGCGATCCCAATCACGCCCAGGAAACGTGGACAAAAGGCGACAAGCTCTGGCTCAAAGACTTTCTACCTGCCTAACTTCCAAAACCCGCTCGTGTGATGCTATTCGCGTATAATTCGAGTCCGGCTCTTGACGCATCGGCTATTAAACTCGACGATCACGCAAAGAATCTGCTACAATGGCTCAGTCTTGAGCGAGACGTAAGCTGTCCTATCTATATTCTACGGCACGTTTCTTGCCCTAACGAACTATAGAATATGCAGCAGAGACCAATTATATTCATCTGTCATAGCCTTGGCAGTCTGGTCGTCAAACAAGTCAGTTATAGGCTCAGCCAATTTACGGGATTTCTCTAATTACGGATGGATAGGCACTCGTTGAGGCGAAGCTGGATGAGTCATACAAGTCAATATTCGAAGCAACATGCCTCCTCGTCTTCTTTGCTACACCGCACCGAGGGGGGAAGTACGCCAGTATTAGCGACGTCGTAGCCAAGATATTCACTACGGCTCTGGGAACGGGTGCTAATGACCTTCTGACCGCATTAAAGCGGAACTCAGATGAGGCGACAAAACGATTTGAACAAGCCCGCCACCTTCCCGAGAGAACTCATATCGTCAGCTTCTTCGAGGGGCAGCCGTACTATAAAGCAGGCATCGTGCGTCTATTAGAGAAACTAAGAGTAACGTACATGATAAGCGAGCGGAACAGATAAGCGAGCGGAACACTTTCTACAGCCCTACGAACACGATCCTCAATTACAATACAACAACACTAGGAACCAACTATAATTACATCAGAAACGGCTAAATCAGATGATTCTGCAGCCTCCTGGCAAGTGCGTGCATTGTGGCCAGGCTTGCCGCATACCCAGCACCGAACCTTCGTACGAGCCCCCCCTATACACTACCATCCGACTGCATTTCTTGCCCTGGCTCCCCACCTATAGCCTTCTGATCTAGTAGATCATTTGCATCCTGCATAGTAAGTGATCCTCCAAGCTGCACGCGTATTTTCTTAGCTCTTCGGCGCTTGCTTAGTGCCTCGTTGGCCTTGCGGAGTGCAGAGTTTCTGCACGAAGAAGAGCCACCTGGTGCATTACAGCTATTATCCCTTGGTAAGCTGGTCCACAGCAGCCAACATCGAAGTTGGGGAGCTATTTTGGTGGTTGGCAATACGAGTCTTGATGAGCGTTGACTGCGACTTGGCTTCTCGGGGGTTGTTTGGTATCTGGAAGACCCAAGGTTGTAGAGTGCCGGCCCGTGAATTCGGAGGTGTTGGCGTACGAAGGTTATATCCAGCTTGCAAAGCACCCTCTCTAGATCGTATAGTACTAGGCCAGCCCCTGCAAAGCCACCCTATGTTCTTCTCTGTTATGGAAGCAAAGAAGGCCTCGCGAAAGCCGTAAAGGAACTCGAGCTTGCTGACGTGGCTAACATGCGCGCGCATCAAGTCCTCAATCTGGCGACCGTATGACTGCTTCAATGGCCCAAAGCAGCCAACATCGAGTGGCTGGAGCTTGTAGGAGGAATGCGGAGGCATGCAGAGTATGATGATGTTATTATCCTGGCAGTAGAGCTCGAATTCGGTAGAGTGGTGGCTTTCGTGGCCATCGAGGATCAACAACCGCTTCTTGCCCTTCGTACGAGGTGCTATATGGAAGTCGAAGTGCTTGATCCAATCAAGGCCTACCGCATTGGTAGTCCAGCCGTTCTCGGTAGTTGCGATGCGCCAATCGGCTGGGAGGTTGCACTCGGTATACCAGTTGCGAGGTGGTACTACGCGCGCCAAGATGATGAAGGGCGGGATAGCCCAGCCGAGGGCATTCACTCCCTAATCACCGTTGCCCATTCGCGGTTGCCAGGCTGGGCTAGTTTTGCCTGCTGAAGCCGTCTGAGGTCATAACCACTATACGTGGGCAGATCATGCCCATCATAAACCCGGTCTCATCGAAGTTGTAGATATCGTCATCCACGATGCCGTACTTGGCCTTGGTTTTCGTACGAGTACAAACTACTCGCCAATGACCTTGGATCCTCGCACTTAGCCCTCTGGTAGTCGTATCTACGCGTATAACGCGATAGAGCTCTGGCTGGCGTTTGACGAAGTTATATGCCCAGCGTTTGCCGACAGGGGGCGCGTCGCGTTCGCGTAGCAGTTGGTTGGCCATATCTTCCACACCACTCAATCTAGGTGGGAATGCGCGTGTAGAGAGCTCAATCACATACTGAACTATCGTTTTTTCTTCTAGATCTATGAGCTTACGCGAGTTGGCTGGAAGATCGCGTCGGGTAAGCCGGCCAGCGCGTCGGTAAGAGAGGGTTGAAACCGGCACATTGAAGAGCTTGGCTGCAGCTCGCAGCCTTAGTTTTTCGTCGTTTTGAAGAGCTTCGAGGGCTAAGATTACCCTGCTTTCCTTTAAAGTAGGAGGCATGTTGGGTTGTTGAGAAAATACGTGTTGAGTATAGAGGTGGCACGTCGCGTGGAAAAGTGTTCCGCTCGCTTATCTGTTCCGCTCGCTTATCTGTTCCGCTCGCTTATCATGTACGTTAACGGACATTGCTAATCTTGGCAGATTGTCGATAAGGATTCAGCAACTCTAAATCTCCCAGGGTCGATTGAGAAACAGGTACCCCTGGACGCTGACCATAGCGCTATTTGCAAGTTCGACTCTCACGATAGTCCTGCATGCCAGCTGGTTTTGAAGACTATCGCCGTAGAAGTCAAGCGCGGCCTAGATTTAGCTCGGAAAAGTTAGTCTTAGTACCCCCACCTTTAATCTACTATATTAGTCGCCATTAATCATGCTGACCGTAATATACGTCAGACCGTGGCCCCAATCCTACGTCGTTCAGCGAAAGGGTAACAAGTGCTTGGAAGACTTACAAGTAACCGATCCCCGCCACGATAAGACCCGTATCGAGTCAGAGAAGGGTGGCCTCCTCCGAGATTCGTACCACTAGGTCCTTAGCCATGTCGATTTCCAACGACGGCGGGACGATAGAGACTGCCAGTTGCTCTGGATTAGAGGCGACCCTGGCAAAGGCAAAACGATGTTGCTCTGCGGAATCATTGATGAGCTGAAGGCCACTGCACCCACGACCAACATCTCGTTCTTCTTCTGTCAGGCCGATAACGATTCTATCAATACCGCTACAGCGGTTCTACGTGGGTTGATCTACATGCTTGTGACCCAACAGCCGGCACTCATTTCACATCTCCGTGAAAGCTACGATGGTTTTGGGAAACAGCGCTTCGAAGGGCCGAATGCATGGGTGGCATTGTCGATGATCTTCACCAGCATTCTTGAAGACCCGTGTTTACGGAGAACGTACCTGATCATTGATGCACTTGACGAGTGTACTCGAGACCCGGGCCTACTTCTTGACCTTGTCGCACGGAAGTCGTCAAACTACCCGAATATCAAGTGGTTGGTATCTAGTCGCAACTAGCCGAGCATCGAGAAGGATCTTGACACCGCGACGCAGCAAGTCAGACTATCTCTTGAGCTGAATGAAGACTCCGTCTCCGCAGCTGTCACCACATACATCCTATTCAAGGTGGAGGGATTGGCGAAGAAAAATAAATACAGAAATGATACGCGGGACGCGGTCGAGCGTTACTTGTCTACAAACGCACACGGCACCTTTCTCTAGTGGCTT
Source organism: Achaetomiella virescens (assembly GCA_031001845.1). Classification (NCBI taxonomy): domain Eukaryota; kingdom Fungi; phylum Ascomycota; class Sordariomycetes; order Sordariales; family Chaetomiaceae; genus Achaetomiella; species Achaetomiella virescens. The sequence continues at coordinate 6,072 of JARNGD010000019.1, forward strand.
TGGTGTGCCAACAGCTCGCCAATATCTCGGAATGGAAGGTTCAGACGAAGTTGACGGCGTTTCCACCTAAACTCGATGCACTCTATAGGCGGATGATGGATCAGATCTGCGATTCTGAGGATGCCGACCTCTGCAAAGGTGTACTGGCTGTTATCTCGGTCGTTCGCCGGCCGATTACCTTGGATGAACTTGCGGCCCTCGTCGTATATGCCCGACGGTATATCTCTCAATTACGAAGCTCTAGCAGAAATTGTAGGGCTGTGCGGTTCTTTTCTAACACTTCGCGAACGCACGGTCTCCTTCGTCCATCAGTCCGCGAAGGACTTCTTGCTCAAGGAGGCGCTTGATGAGATCTTTCCTTCTAGTATGGAAAGCATACACCATACCGTTTTCTCGCGGTCGTTTCAGGTCATGTGTCGGAAACACTACGACGCGATATCTATAGCCTTGGGGCTCCTGGATTTCCCATCGGCAATGTTAAAACACCCGACCCAGACCCGCTAGCCGCTGCGCGGTATTCGTGTATATACTGGGTTGAGCACTTGCGTCAATGTGATCCCAAGAAGAATGCGAAGAATAGCCTCCAAGATGGCGGATCGATTGACACCTTTCTTCGCCAGAAGTATCTTCACTGGCTCGAAGCTCTTAGCCTTCAAAGAGCATATCAGAAGGAGTAGCTTCAATGCTCGTTCTTAAGGGTTTGCTTGAGGTTAGCTCTCGGTAGTAGGATGTAAGAGCTCCGCTAACGTTCTGTTAGGCAGGGCAAGAGACATCACTTCTCATTGATCGAGCCCGAGATGCATGCCGGTTTATCTTATACCACAATTCGGCAATTCAGAACAGCCCTCTTCAAGTGTACGCTTCAGCACTTGTATTCAGCCCGGCCTGCAGTATAATAAGGAAGCAGTTCGAAAATGAGGAGCCGAAGTGATCATCCAAAAACCAGCTATGACAAACAACTGGAGCGCTTGCCTGCAAATGCTAGAGGGCCATAGCGGATCGATCGACTCGGTAGCCTGGTCGTACGATGCGACCCGGTTGGCTTCGGCATCATCCGACCGAACCGTCCTGATCTGGGACCCGGCAACTGGTCAGTGCGTATCAACGCTCACAGGCCATAGCAGCTACGTTAACTTGGTGGCCTGGTCGCATGACATGACCCGGCTTGCTTCGGCATCATTCGACAACACAGTCAAGATCTGGGACGCGGCGACCGGCAAGTGCGCGTCGATGCTCGAGATTAGTCAAAGCCTTTGTGATCTCCAATTTCATGAATTCAACTCCAATCTTGTATCTACCAATCTTGGCACATTCGACTTACGAACCGGCGCAATTTCCGCGGTCTCGGGCCCTGCTTCTGCTGATGGTTTATCATCAATTGCTGTTGGATATAGCACGAGCAGCAACGGTTCCTGGATTTTGTATCAAGGAGCAAACCTACTGTGGTTGCCACCTGAGTATCGGCTGTATCGGGCATTGTGTTCAGCAGTATCTGGAACGGTCATGTCAATCGGCTGCTCTTCGGGCCGCATTTTGATCTTCAAGTTCTCAGACAGCAATCCGATGCCATAGTTACAGGAGTACAAATGATACTCTTTTTCACCTTTCGGTGTCCTATTTTTGTTCTAACATCCTCGCGCTTTCTCTTTTCTTTTCCTAGCGTGCCACGAGAAGGGTGTGGAGGGCCGATGAATTCATGGCTTCCTTACTAGCTAAGTTTGTAACGGGGCTCAAAGAGTGTATTTGCAACTGGTTGATGACAACTCTACGAATCTACTGAGCTTGAGTAAAAGAAGAGAAAAGGATCGAAGTAACGCTCTCGCCCTATGTCCTCTATCTGACGTCGAGACAAAGACATGGGTGCTGCCGCTAGACCTCTACCTCAACAAGCGGCGAGCCGACTTCGAATCCCGGATCCAACAACCAGTCCTCGATAAATCTCCCGGGCGGAGAGAAAGAGGGGGGGGGGGAAGTAGGCTCCGGCAAGTATCGTCTATACGGCTTGCAACAAGATAACTGTCACGAACCAACAATATATGCGGCCGAGAGAGACCAGCAGGACGCCTTTCAGGCCCCAGTCGATGGTGACACGGAGGCTGAGATAATGCAAGAAGCTCAGTGGTGCCAAGAAACTGAGCGAATGGCGTGGATCAGTAAGAATCAGTGAATGAGCGTAACTGAGCCAGGAGGAGGAAGCTGTATATACATCGCGATCTCTAAGCCCACTGGCACCCCCAGTAGCTTCCTGTTGGAACCATGGGCTTGATGACTGGGAGCGTTGGGGCTTGATGGAAGGACTGTGCGATTGATCAAAAATGGCTGCAAAAATGGGCACTGGCGATTCCTCAATTGAGGGAGTCTTGATTGTATTGTTGTGTGTGTGGTTGGAAGAATGTGCTCCGCTTGGGAGATTTGACTGCGTGTAGGTGGGTCCAATTTCAGCCGCAGTATAACCCCTTAGTTCTGACACCTCCTCAGTAAGCAACTTACAGTCTCGACGCACTGGTACTATTGAGAAAATTGCTTGTGTGCACTTGTTGGGGCCTTTTGGCTCTACCGAACCTTACCCGAACTCCGTTAACACTTCAGGTGTCCCTTTTAGACGTAGGGGCCGAGATTCGTCACAGTCGAACTCCGCTACAGCGAGACAATTGTTTATTGCGATAGTAGCTCCCGTTTTAGACTATACTGCCAGCGTCTAGATGCATACGCGCAGTGAGAAGGCAAGTGGCTAAACAGGCGCAGAAGGTTAGGGCCCCAGCCACTACAGGAGATTTTCGAACCGTGGCAAAGCCGCGGCAGAAGCTGAAGCGGACATTCACCCTATACGAACACGACACGCCATGACGGCAGTCAGGCTGTGGATCAACATCCACATACTACCTAGGACCGATCCCCTTGCGTTAAACGGGATTCGAACAACAGTGCGTGATACACAACAAAATGGCGGTATCGTAGGAAAAGTCAAATCATGGTCAAATGTGGTAAATCCCGATGTTCGATGTAAGATGCGTTCAGTCTTGCAGTGCTTCCGCACTGCAAGTCATAACTAATGATATTGCTGACCCACGAGTACCCGCAGAGGAAAGGGAAGAAGAGTGAGAAGAAAATCGGAAAAGGAGGGACGTACGGGAGATCATGATACATTTATAGGATGTGTACAAGTAGATGTGTGGTAGTTGCCCTTTCGGTTAAGCCGCTAGATGGAATATTTTATGTGCGTCCTGGTCTTGCTAGAGCTAGAAAGAGCTTTGACACTCACCACAACCATTTCATCTCGGTTGCAAGGGTCATTCCAAGGAACTGTCAGCTAGATCCGGAAATGGTTCCTAACCGCGCCTCGTCCCCGCTTTAGCAGCCATTTTCAAGACCTAGTTCCAGCACAAAGGTTCAAATCAAGGCACGGGACCGTTTCTGACGTGCCTTGTATTACAAGGATTACCCCATATGTCTTCAATTTTCTGAAGCCAGAAACGGCTCCTACTGTGTATAAAAAAGGCTTGCCATGGTCTTTGTAATACCTTCCTAGGTCTAATCGCTGGCGCGCCAGAAACAGCTCTCGCGACCATTTGACTGGCAGCTTAAAAAATAATGGCAAGTTTCTTTCTCCCGCATAAAAAAGCGTGGTATGCCCCGGGTCCATCGTTCCGCAGCCAATAAGCGGCCATGTGCAGGGTGCTCTGTTGGCTAGGAAGAGAGCAAACAGATCTCTGAATGCTATGTTGGACATAAACAGGCAAAGCTCTACAAGGTGATCTGGAACCCCTATTGCTAGGTCATCGATTGCCTACTCGTGTACTGGGCAACCGCATGGTTTCGGGGACGCTTTTATGTCTGGTGGTGGGCTTGATAAGTGTAGACTGCGTGCCGAGGTGTATAGGCAGATACTAACGTGATCGGGGGCCAGTGCGGGAACTCAGGGGGATGGATGACTATCCAACGATCTCCGAGAGTTCTGAGCAATGGCGGCGGATCTCTGTTATTTCACGGTCAGAGTTCCAGCTGGGTTGGCATCAGAGAAGGCGGAAGAAAAGGGGGCATAATATCGTACGGACCAATGACTGATTCGGGGAACATAAACTTCTAGCTAAAGATCTTAATGTTATCGGTGTCAATGCGTAGTACCGCGTTATTCCCAAGGACGGCCCCTGCGATGACGGCTGGACAACCGGTAACACGGCGAGCCAACTATGATTCGAATTCACCCCTCAGGACATCGACCAGGACAAGGTCTTTTACTCGGCCCTGCTTGCTAGCAACCAAGCAGTCACTGTCACGGTTGGGGAAGTAAACCTCGGCGCTATGTGGACCAAGACTCCCAGCGGCGGAGCCGGCATCTACCACGGCAGCGCAAATTTTAGCTCTAACACGGGCGCGGTTGTCGTCACAGTTGGGCCCATTAACTATCAACAAGCGGCCTATTACGACGAGCTGCGACGACACGAACGGATACACCACCTGGAATGCCTTTGTCGCCAGCAGGACCGGGCCTACCGTCAGTACCACGGTCAACTCGACGCAGTGGGTTTGCATCGAGGGCACAGCTGCCGCCGGATTCGATGAGCTCTACGCCTTCACCTGCAAATACGGGTACTACAGTCGGCGCATGCCTCTGCACCAAGTTACCTCACCGACATTGTGACCGACAGGATCTCATTCTCCAACCTTAACATTACCGGCTCCGTGACGGATGGAGCTCTCTTTCCCAGATGCACTAGTATGAAACCCGACGCCATCCCCATCACCTCTCAGCTACATGTCCAACTCAAAGACGACTGTCACTGTCCGCCAGATCGAGCTGCCGCCTCGGCCTCAAATCACCCAAGGGCCCTCGGACAAGTGGACATCAACACGGTAGCGGATACCAGCACGGACGACGGCGACCAGGTCATTTATATTCCGCCAAGCACCACCACATCGACGCCCATTCCGACTTACAAGGAAGGTATATTCCCGCCTTGGCGTATCGAGCCCATCGTCGAGCCCCTGAACATGCAATGCCGAAATAATGAATGTCCGTCCGAAAACGATAAGGAAGACGACGAGATTGTCGTCGTCAAGGTGAAGTGTGACTAACTGTGGTTTTTCATCTTCTGCCACAAGCTTCTCCTATGTGATAGTCGCTATACCGTTCTTGTAGAGATCAATGGTGAAGGGGAGGAGCTCATGCCAGCCGTTGTGAGGCATGTCCAGGGCATAGTTGAAAGGTGTCTTGCCGACCGTGAAGGCCTCGTAGCTGTTACCCTCGACGTAAAGGGGACCAATGTGATGGGATTCGCCAAAGTCGTTCCAGGACATGATCTAGACATAGTCAGGGTTGATGAACCTGATTTTCTCCCATCGATCAAACCTCAAGTCGTCTCCTCTCCACAGCCAGTTCTTGTCGTGGCCTGGAAGGTTGGTATAGAACCAGGGGCTTGCCCGCATCACTTTCCACACTAGTCAGCGAAGCGGTCGCCGAGTAAACTGCCAGCGTTCGAGTTCTTACTATATTGCACATTAGTGCCGCACTTCCGCTCTGCAGCCTCGAGAAACTCGGTGTACGAAGCATCCACATCAGTATTGCCATTTGTATTGCCCTAAGGCCAGGGGCCCGACTAAAGAGACTATAGGGGCCACATGGAGCAGCGTCAAGGGCAGCTTTGGCGCCGAGAGATGACCAGTCGGGGATAAAGGCGGCATTAGTCTTCTTAATAATGTACTCCCAGTCTTCGGCCTGCTTGGGTCCCTCGAATATAGACACTACAGGCCGTCCTCGCTCATCGTGTAGTAGGGGTTGTAACCGGAATACAGCATTGTCATGAAATAACAATGTTTGAACTCCAGAGGCCCTCCGCCGGCATAGTCGTAGAAGAAGATCATCTTGAAGCCCAGACTGTCGGCCGCCTCAAAGGTCTTGGACAGGTATATACCGAGAGTCTTGTCGTCTGCTCGGATGTTCAGAGCAAAACCGTCGATATAGGCGGCTTGGGCCAGCCAGATGTCAAGTTTCCACTAGTCCACGTTCTATAGTTTGGCATTTTCGATCTATTTTAAATCAGGTTCTTGCGTCCCTAGGGCCCCGAGGATCATCAATCCAACTCACCATGAAATTGGCAAAGACTGCCTTGGTCTGGACCTGGGCACATCCTAAAAAGGACGGCCAGAAGGCTAGAAAGCGACATACATGTGCGTGCGCGGGCTTCGCTGGCGAAGAAGAAGCGAGAAACCTCAGGGTGGGATGTGAAGGAGACAGAAGTTAAGGGACAACCCCATGATAGCGGCCCATACTTATACCCGGCTCGCGCCGCGCCCTGAGACGTTATTCGGAGTGGTTGAAGTTGCGTCCGCCTCAGGAGAGGACCGTCAGATTCGCTATGCTGAGCTTGTGCCGCTTGACGAAATCCAGCAAACTTCTTTCTCTCCGAGCTGTCCGCGCTCCCGAGTAGCATCGGCCCAGGCCTAAACTGGAGCTTCCGCGGTGGATGCGAGCAGCAACCGGACAGCGCTCGCGGGCCGTGTGCGGCGGCACAGCAGTCCGCGAGCCCCGATTCGCCGGTTGGGTCAAAGTCGTCCCATTTTTTGGAATATCCTTGTCCGACGGGAGGCGCCTGTTGAGCCCCGGCAAAGTAGTGGACGTTAGCACCGTTATTCGTACATCGCACCGGACAGCGCTTCCCAAATCGGACCCTGAAGTTCGACTATTTTGTCCCCCTCCCCCCCCCCTTTTTTTTTCTTGCCTCATCCGGGGCCGCGCTGAGCTTCTCCGCGAGCCGGAGGCCTCCCTCTTCTTCAAAAGACGATTAAAAAGCCCCTTTTCCGCTGACTAGTTTCGGATGAAGAATGGTGCGATCCGAGCTGCTGATAATTACTCGGCAGACCAGGCACCCTTGCAAGCAAACGACTCGGATTCTCTCTACAAAAACCAACGGCCACGAGATGCCCGCTGTCATCAAGCCAGACCCCCAGAGTGCCCAGAACCGCGACCTGGTTGTGTCGTCTCCCTTGCAGCTGCTCCGCCATATCTCGCCCAAAGACCACTACTACCCCATCCTACGCTCATCATTCAGCTTTCAAGATGATCCCGGCTCAGCGGCCTTTCCTGCTCGATTGTACCCAACAAGAATGGCTTCACCCACACCGTCATCCGCGCCTGGCAGCAAGACCTGCACCTGAGGCTCCGGCCCGACGACGTGTGGCTCGCCATCCTCACCCAGTTCAGCTTCTTCGTCAACGGAAACGCCGACGCTCTCCGTTCTATTTTCGTTACCCACGTAGGTCGACCGAAACTCGTTGTCGATGCCCGCCCCGAGACCATCGAGACCGTGGACCTTGGCGTCGTCGCGCAGCAGCTGGCTGCTATGGTGAAGGAGCAGCTGAGGGATCCCAACGTTGCTACCACCCTCCTGCCCAACTCACCACCACAACACCGCACGACCGAACCACCGCTGCTATAGCGTTTCTAGGGACTATGAAGGAGTATTTTAGCTATGGTGTTCTCCTCGGTTGTAGCTTCCCGTCAGTGACGCTGTTGGGCGAGAGAAGTGACCGGGCCGACATGCTCCGACGTGTGGCCTGGTTTAGGGCTATTGGCCACGAGGAGACACCGCGTGGACAATTCGGCTGACCAAAGTACTCGAGTATATGGTAGCCAGCTTTGACCGTCCAGACGAGACAGATGTCAAGCATTTTTGGACGCGCGCAGTTCACGAGACGGGCACAAGAATGTCTGGCGGCATGGTTACTCTCTCGGGATGGTTGACGGCGTTTTGTTGGTGGGGGGCTGATGGCGAGAGGGTGAAGAACTATAGTGATGAAGAGCTTTCTGGATATCTTCATCCGGGGGGGGGCGTGGATTTCGGAGGTTGACGCTCGACGGCGTCGAGTTTCCCGTCATTGAACGGAAGAGAGTCCCTACGGGCGTTGTAAGAGTCCCAGTGACGTTGTACCAGGCCGGGAAAGAGAGTAGAGGGGCGGCGCTCTTGGCTGGGGTCGATGGGGATGCAGGTGATCGAGAAAGATGAGGAAACTACTGTTCAACCTGCTTCGGGGTGGTGGCTGTTGTCAGCCCCTTTCAATGATGCAAGCAGAGGGCAAAAGAGGGCACTAGAAGAAGATGAAGGTGAAATGGTTTTCGTTAGAAAACTAGCTAATATGTCGTCGAGAACGGGCTAGGCAAGATTTTGCTCTTATTAGCTCGCAGGTCGCACCATTTTCGTCTCTAGATCGCTCCCTCTTCAGAGCTTAGCATTAGTCTTCTCATCCTCTAGCTAGTCGGTAAGTATCTAATCTAACGTGCTTTATCAGCGAGAGGAACATATCAGCGAGTGGAATCCTTTCGCCCCACCATATATCTCCTCTCCTTTCGCTACCGCTCTTCGCCTCATCAATACAATAGATTCACTTCCAGCCAAAGCCCGGGTTGTATCGGCTCTCATTGAAGCCATAAAATGACCAAAAGATGAGCATTCGAGGTGCAGCTAAGCTCTATAATGTACCACGTTCAACCCTCTGCCGTCGACGCGCTAGTCAGCCTGCCTGATCAGATACTACACCCAAATCGAAGAAGCTCACTCAATCAGAAGGGGAGGATATTGTTCGGTATATAATTGAGCTTTATGAGCGCGCTTTTCCACCTGGACTATATAGTGTAGAAGATATGGCTACCAACTGCTATGCGAACGTGATGCGCCCCCTGTCGGCAAACTCTAGACGTAAATTCGTCAAACGCCAGCCACTACTCTATACGCGTTATACACGTCGACACGACCACCAGAGGGCTAAGTACGAGGATCCGAAGGTCATTAGCGAGTGGTTTGCACTCCTACGAAATACTGAGGCCAAGTACGGCATCGTGTATAACAATGTTTATAACTTCGATGAGACTAGGTTCATGATAAGTATCATCTTCACGGGTATAGTGGTTACGACCTTAGACGGCTTTAACAAGGCAAAACTGGCCTAGCCTAGCAACCACGAATGGACAACAGTGATCTAGGGAGTTAATGCCCTCGGCTAGGCCATCTCGTCCTTTATCATCTTAGCCGCGTAGTACCACCTTATCAACCAGCATACTAAGTGCAACCTCAACGCAAGCCGACGAGCGCATCTCAACTACCGAGAAACGGCTGGACTAACCAATGCGGTAAGCCTTAATTAAATCAAGCACGTCGACTTCCATACGGCACCTCATATTAAACTGGGCGGAAACCACTAGGGGTTTAGGGGCTTGTCATTCAGGCCACTGCTGTACAGTGGGAGGGAGGCCGTGGAGGATTTTAACATTGCTTTATTTTGGTGAAGTTTCTCACGTACAAGCCACATCATGTATATAGAGCTGCCAGGGGCGCTCACTGAGGGGCTCCTGGGCAGGCGGGCAGGGCGGTACGACAACAGCAATCGACGTTCCTTTCCGCATCGTTGAGACCTCGGAGGAGGTTCCCTAGTGCAGATTGCAAAGGGTGAGGCTCTGACCAGAGGGCCAGAGCGGTCCGTTAGAGAAGCGTGCTTTATAGAGCGCTCCGGAGTCTCTGTGAGCCAAGGCTTGTTGAAGTCTTCGTTCCTCCCCAAAGTCACGGCATCAATATCGCAAGACTACTATGACCAGCAGTAGGGTGTGGTATCTATATGGATTTGAGGTGCTGCGCGCCAGTTCAGTACGAAGGACAAAAACCAGTTGTTAATCCTCGACGGCCACAAAAGCTACCACTCGACTAAATTCGAGCTCTACTACTAGAAGAATAATATCATTACGCTCTACATACCTCCCATTCCTCCTATAAGCTCCAGCTACTCGATGTTAGCTACTTTAGGCTATTGAAACAGTCGTACGGTCGCTAGGTTGAGGGCTTAATGTGCGCGTATATCAACTATGCAACAAGCTCCAATTCCTCAACGGCTTTGGCGAGGCCTTCTTTACTTCTATAACGGAGAAGAATATATAAGGTAGCTTTGCAGGGGCTGGCCTAGTGCTGTACGATCCAGAGAGGGTGCTTTCCAAGCTGGATGTAAAGCTTCGTAGGCCAACACCCCCAAGCTTACGGCCTAGCACTACGCAACCCTGGGTCTTCCAGACACTATATAACCCTCGCGAAGCCGAGCCATAGTCAACGCTTATCAAGGCTTGCATTGCTAACCATCAAAATAGCTCCCCAACCTCGATGTTGGCCGCTGTAGAGCAGCTAACCAAAAGCCCTATAGCTATAATACACCAGGTGGCTCTCCTTCAGACAGAGAACGCTTCACTCCGCAAGGCCAACGGAAGCACTAAGTAAGCGCTATAGAGCTAGAAAAACACGGGTACGGCTTGGAGGATCACTTGCTATGTAGTATGCCTAGGATCTCGTCGACGAGAAGGCCGTAGGTGGGGAAGATTGCCAAGTCTTTTATACTCTCGCTGCGGTGGCGAATCCCAAGCCTACGAGCCGCAAATCTTCTAGCTCAGAATAATCCTCTTCAACTATCTCTAGAGCTCGTTAACATCCGCCACGTCCGCCCTCGCTGCAGGATGCAGGCGATCTACGGCCTAGTGGTACCAAGATTCCATAGAACGACGTGATCGGAATCTCCAGTGGTGACGAGTCTGACGATGACAACCTCGACGACCGCTGGTCTTATTAAAAACTCGAACCCGGCAGTGTTCCTGGGAGAGGTCTAGGCTTGAATCTCTCATATATGAGTGGACCACCATGCTGACGTACCTTAGCAGGATATAATGTTCGCCTGCCGGTCGGGCGCACTGCGACGATGAATCCACATCAAACCACGAGCAACAGAGAAGCAGCATAGGGTGTTCTCCAGAGCCATTGTCTGACTCACCTAAGGTTCTATATGCGAAGCTGGCCCAACCAGCTCCGGCGCGCTTTGCTGCGTGAGAGCCAGGACAGGCACTCGCTCCCGATAATACTATACGCGACACCGCCGTTTCAGAGATGGATGCTGCCGAAGACAGGGTCACACGCCATGGTTATGGAATGCGGCACGATCCTCGGCCGTCCGCAGAGTCGCGCGGATTGGCTTCGAATCGAGACGGCAGCATATGACTGACAACGACGAGTGGGTAAACGGTCCCCATACTCGCTACCAGCGATACGGCGCAGCGTGTTAGCCAGGCGTGCCTGGCGTGCCAACCAGAGCGCATGCAGCTCTGCAGCAGCACCTGATCAGCCGCAGTCTGTCCTAGACTCTAACCATCGGGCCCAGAGTCTACGCAGGGCCGCCCCTCTCCGTACTATAATCACCACGGTGATAGTGATCAGACAAGGAACCCAGAACACCGTCATCCGCAAGTTCCAGATGTCAGAGGAGGGCAGAATGAAGGCGATCCTATCGTGCCACCACAAGTTTACCAGGGTTGGGCAAGGACACCGTTTTTGCTAGACGATGAGAGTATCAGCAAACTTGCGCTGGCAGATGCCAAACCACGGCTCTGGCCCCCAAGTCTATGCAGCGCCACCTCTAATCGTCCGGTTGAGCTATAGCAGAGGTCGGTCACTGCCGCCTCCCTTAGCACTGAGATCACTATGACGATAGCGATCAAAAGGGCGACTTAGAAGAGTGTCATCCTCTAGTTCCGGACCACAGAGGAGAGCAAAACAATGAAGAGGGTCTTGTTGTGCCGCCACAAGTATAAGAGAGTATAGCGGGCATACCCAGGTTAACTGACGATGAGAGCAATAGCGACCGTGAGCTAGCTGATGCCAGCACATCCATGCAGCTATCCGCCAGCCAAGACCGGGTCAACCTCGAGCATAGCATCTATCGTCGTCGATATTACGGCAGTGATATAGAGAGGACTACGATCCTACTAAGAACAGCGTTATAGAGCACAGCTGGTATAATGATGTCACCCAGCTAAAGCGCAAGCGCCGCAGGACACGAACTTCGACCCCTAAAACTCTCAAAACCGCACCCAAGCGACAAACACGTCTATAACGGGCCAGGTCCCGGTCACGACGGACTTAAATACCAACAACCCAGCGCCCAACGCCCAACGCCCCGCCAAAGTCAGCGGAACATTCCTAAGCCGCGATCCTTAGAAGTTCCGCATTAAAAAGGACACATTCGAAGCCCCTGTCGCGAACTTCGAGGAATGGCCACTCAAAGTGGTCCTCAAGCGTTTAGTGGTAGGCAAGGAGGTGACTTTCCAGCTGGAATTCGGGTGGAACGCCTGTGCGAATCACGGACAGAAACACAGCGCCCGGGAAAGCCCGCGGTGTAACTCAGCAGCAGAGAAGAACTTCCTCGATGGGGCGCGCTAACCCTTAAAGCTAATGCAAAGAGTAGTAGTACAGAAAGCAGAACATGTAGGCTATCATTTAAAAAAAAACATCAACAAGGTCATCTCACTAGGCAGCATTGCTCTTGCACGTCCACGGCTCCGTCCCTGAATCCTTCGCAATCGCCTCTCCCGAGCACCACAGACCCAGGGCACAGAGCAGCAGGCCAACCAGCATCAACAGAACGTTGAGCGAGAACTGGACGATCCTCTTGGGGCTCGTGAACCACTCGCCGTAGAACATCCACAGCCACAGCGACCCGGGGATGCCGTACGAGAACCAGCTGGCAAACAGGGCGCACACCAGGCCGAGCAGGTTGCTGAAGACGGGGATGGACTGGGCAATGACCCAGGCGATGATCCAGATGGCCGCCGTGATTCCGAGCCACCCGATGACGCCCAGCGTCGTGCGCTTGGCCAGATGCTTGGTGCCGGAGAAGACGCGCACAAAGATGTACTTGGCCGCGACGTGGCCGTAGATGACGCCGGCGATGACAATGGTCGGGATGGCGATGCCCCAGATGACCTTCCTGACCACGGGGGAACCGGCGGCAGAGAGAGCGGGTGAGGGACGTTGGGGCCGACGTAGATGTAGATGACGACCGAGACGACGATGTAGAGGACGGTGTCGCAGACCTGCAGCAGCATCAGGGCCTTGGGCCAGTCGTTGGGCTGCTTGAACTCGGACATGACGCTGAAGAAGCACGAGTGCCCGCTGAAGGCGACGGCGATGTTGGTGACGGACAGGAAGGCCGATGTGAAGCCGATGGTGCGAGCCACCTCGACACTGGTGGTACCTATGGGCTTTTCAATGCCGACGTCGATCATGGTGACCATGACGGCCGTGAAGATGGACGCGAATGAGGCGAACGAGTAGTAGCCCGCCGCTCTCAGGGTCCGAGGCGTGTTCAGCAGCCAAAAGATGGCCAGGCCGACGACGCCCCACACGATGGTGCACGCGGCGCTGTTGGTCAGTGTGTTGAGGCAGATGGTCCATGTCAGGAGATGGCTGCCCATGACGAAGATCTGGAAGATAGTCTGCGCCCAGCCAAAGACCTCCTGGAAAACCTTGCCCATGCCGATGGACCTGCCCATGACCTCGCCGGCGTCACCGAAACTCTGGACCCAGGGGTACTGTTTCCGGAACTCGCCCATGACGAGGCCTGAGTATGTTGACAAGACGCCCATGATGACCATGACAATGATTCCGGGAGCCAGTCCGAGGTTCGCCACGACGGCAGGGAGCGATAGGATACCCAGTGACACCGTCTCAGCAATCATGACCACTCCGGCTTGCCTGTGAATGAGAGTCAGCTGTAAGGTCCTAGAGTGCGACTAATTGTTGGTGAACATACCACCAGGTGAGGGTATGATAGTTGATCTCTTCAGAGCCATCTTTCTCCTCGCCGTCGGGGTATAACTGATGGGGGCTGGTTCGATGCGTGTGCTGCCGGTTTCGACCTTGTTCTGCGCATCGTATTTCTTCTTCTCTGAGAAGGCATCTGGACCGACTCCAGCAACTGGGGCGTTTGACGCCATCGACAAGGGCAGCGAGTGGAACCCCTGAAATGGAGAAGTTGAGGATTTGAGTTTTGCGAATTGATATTCCAACTCCGGTGGAGCTTGTGGAATTTTTTTTCCCGCGTTTGATGCCGCGCCGGGCACTAACAAGCCAAGCTTTAGGGATTGAAAGGTGGTTGAGGAGGCTGTCGAGATCGGATTGAGAGAAATCTGGGGAAAGCGTGGCCCGGGGAAGCTCGAGTTTTACAAGAACTGGTTCGTCTCATTCTGCTCAGGAACGACCCACGGCAGTTTCGCCGCGATCGTCCGCGATCGGAGGAATGGGACATTTCGACCAGGGACCAGCCAGCTCAGCATGAATCGAACATGCTGACCTCGTGGAGCCGTGGAGTCGCGGAGCGGTCCCGTCTGGGGTACATGACAGTCGATCTCGTTCGGTCTCGTTGGGAATGTGGACTTATCGCCACTTCGCTCACCGAGGCTGGGGCTACGGTGGATCTTTTACGAGACTAGAACCTCGGGAAGGCCCCGTTCAGCTCAACGCTCACCGATGACCGGCTAACGGCGGGCTAATCCACCTTGAAGTGTCCCTGTCCATTAAGTAATAGCGAACTGATTAATGGGTGTGGCGGAGTTGAGTTTCCGGTCATTCCGCAGCCTGGCTTCTTGAAAAAACAAACTGCATCGCAACCGTTGGGCTTGAGATTGTTTCAAGGCCGCAATTTCGGCGCTGCCGCGTCACATCTGTTACGAAGATTGTAAGGTTTAACCGTGTTGATGGGTGGACAATAGGGCCCTGTAAAAAACGCACTGTCCATAAAGCAATCGAACATTCCAAAATCGTTCCATGACTCATTTACGTCACGGAGATCCACAGGAGCCAACACACCAGGAATATCTCCACATGTTTCGCATGTCTCTCCATGAACTGCCTCATGATGACTCGTTGGGTTTTGGTACACGAGATGTCACTGCGGCATCGACAGATGCATACCATTGCACCTTCCAATTCCAGGTAACCACTATTCAGCGACGAACTGGGTGGGCAAGGAAAGACAAAGAATTGGTGGCACCGTCCTCTTCCGAGACTGAAGCATCCTGAAGATCTTCTTCCAGTTAACCCTTGAGCTTCCTCCGTCTTGTTGACCTGCTCCCTCTGGGTTCCCCAAATACCGGGAGAAATCATACCCTGCTCTTTACCCCAGAGTTCTAAAGTGTCAGGGTTCCACAAAGCACTTCTGCAACGGGTAGAGGTCTAGAAGCGACTGGTTGCTGCGGGTCTAGATCGTCCACAGTAGTCGCACCATAACCGGCATTTGTGCTCTGGGACCTGCCAAGATGCTGACCGTAAGACACGCCGTCCACACCTTCCAGAATAGCCTGACCGCCTGACTGAAACTCGCGGGAAGGTCGGGGAGGAACCCACTTGTCTGCGTCGGGAACGCCGTTGTTCCGTTCGCCCGCGAGATGAGCAGCGGTCGATTTCCGCATTGATGACAACAGGAACCTTTAGCCTTGCGGTTCTGGGTGTGAAAGTTAAGATACCTCGATAATTTTACCGTCTGGTTCTGCAACTGAAATGAGCAGAGATAATGGACGAAATTTCAATCCTCTGGAAGGTCTTACCTAGGCATTGAGCATACGGTGGTGAGAAGTTTAGGGTCCGGGGCTGGCCAGCCCGGAACTTGCCGCTACTTATGAGTGGGTTCAGCCAAGATGTACTGCGTCCAAGCCCCAGTTGGCGTTACATAGTACATTTGCTAAGTGCTTTACCTCCTTTCTTCCTGGCCCACCAGCTTTCCCCAAAGTGTGGCGATATTCGACATCGCCAGGGAGTCTCCTAGGCCCGTGGTCAACGCTAGTTTTGCAGCCAGATCTCTCAAAATGAAGGACGACCAAGACCCCCAGTTCGTTGGCAGCACTATCCACGTCTCACTCAACGATTCTGCCCCGCAGGACACGGATTTCGATGATTCCCCAACTGCGCCTCTGTTCCCCTATACGACAACAGTGGTCAGGACCTCGGGCATCCTTACGCAGACCCAGAACTCTCCCGGTCTCCTTATTGAACTCTGATTGAAAAGAGGGACCTCCCCAGCTCTGCTGAACAGTCATCCACTGTCCCCAGTAGCAATGTGGACCATACACAGTCGTCAACGCCTGCGCCAGATCCACATACCAAAAATCGAAAGAGAGAGCCCGTCAAGTCGTTGAAGCCCGGCAAGTTCAATCCCAAATGACCGCTCAAGTTATGCTGTGGTTTAACGACTGCCGTAAGAGAGGGCTCTTATCACGGTCGTGATGTGGTGGCCACTGTAAAGGGGGTACTCGAGTATTGTGTGGTTGCGCGAGCAACCCAAAGGGAGGCCGCAGGGTAAATTCCCTGCAGGAGGTGGGGCGCGCAGGTGGGGGGGCTGTAGCAGTCCGGCAACAGCGTAACCCTAACGCCTCTTTAATCTATTTACACGTGACATGGCACGGGTCTGTCGCGTGACACTACCCCTTTTACAAACAACCCCTCCTCCCGCGTCAGGGCTAGAATAAACCTTGATCGTGGAACACCCTCCATCGCTGTTCAACCGCCCACTTCTCCTGACACCACTGTTCTCCCCCTCGCGCGCCCTGTTCTGACATACCGCCTCCGCCTGCTTTCCGTGATCGCTCTCCCTTTTTCGGCACCAGGCGGCGCCGGACCCAGACGGTGGCCCCGGCTTGTCCGGGTTAGCATCGTAGAAGTCCCAGACGGCGTCGTCGCATCCTCGGAGGTCTGTGACTGGTTGCCAGGTGGGCGTTTCGTATCTTTCCCACTCGACGAGGTATTATTGCCACTTGCCACTGTCCGCCTTGCCGTAGTCCAGAATCGCTTCAAGTCCTCACTCCTGGATCTCTTCGCCGTCGTCCGTTCTCGTCACGACACTGCCGCGATTTGCTCTGACGTTCCTCTGAGTGTGCTCCTGGCCCCGGATATCCTCGTTCCCTCGGTACGGCCTTACCTTGGAGACGTGGAGGGTGTTGAAAATCTTCGTGTTCGCCGGCAGCCGGAGCGTCACTGTGTGTGACGACGCTTTGATGACCTCAAAAGGCCCCTCCCATTTTGGTTCCAGCTTCTGCGACGGTCTCTCGGTCTTCACGTTCTCCATGTTGAGCATCACTTTGTTCTTCGCGCGGTAGATCGGCGCGTCGCGGCGCCTGCGATTGGCGATTTCCTCGTGTCGGTCCTGCGCCTGTTCCTTCAACGCTGTGACCACCTCCAGCACCGCTTCAAACCTGGCCGCGATTTCCGAGGCCTTGAAGAACTTCTTCCGCTCTCTCTCCCAGGGCAGGGCGTTGCCGGCTCCCTGCCCATCCGCGGGTGGAAACCGTAATTCGCATAAAATGCCGAGACGCCCGTCGTTTCCGACACTGCATTTGTTGCCAGCGAATTCCGCCAGAGGTAGCCAGTCCACCCAGTCGTGCTATGCCCAGACCACAAATAGCCCCAGGTATTGCTCCAGTTTCGCGTTGTTGCGTTTGGCATGCCTGTTGGGTTGTGGGTGAAACGCCGAGGATGGCCTCAACGTGACCGCGAGCCTTGCTGCCAATGCTCTCCAAATTGCCGAGATGAACTGCGGTTCCCGGTCAGAAACGACCGTATCAGGGAGCCCCTGCAGGCAGTATACTCTCTCAATGAAGCGGTATGCCAGTTCTTCCGTTTCCAACGAGATCGTTGCTATGAACTGCCGCATCTTCGTTAGGCGGTCGGTTGGCAAATGGGTGCTTGAACCGGAATGGGTTGCGGGCATGCATGCCCCTTGTGGAGTTGACACTGCACGGTTTCTTATCTTGCCTCCTGCAGCTGCTTCACAAGCAAGAGAAACTGGACATGACGAGAAGAAGGGTGGAATGTAGGTTCTGAGCCGACACGTTTGTCTATTTGTAAGTGTCAATGCAATCGCGATCTAGCGCATACGACCATGCCTACTAGAGAACTCGGGATCCCGTCCGCTCTCCCATAGATAAGCCATAGATAAGCTAGTAAGGGCAGGCATCCATCCTTTCAGTCCAAGGCAACTCGCGTGTGCAAAAAAGTGGGATCGTAGTGGGAGCGCGGGTATTGCTGGGGACAGTCACAGCAGGCGGGCCGGAATTAAAACCGAAGACGGGCTGACGTAACGAAACGACCTTCCCCCGGGCCCAGCAGACCTTTTAACCACATACCAAGGGTGGACAGCGCTCACACAGACTCCACCTCGATAACAATCTCACTCGTACGCGAAACATATAGAATGGACTGACCATCCGACCTTTGGGTCGTTTTTGCATCGTGCTTTCCCAGTCAACAGGTTTCTTCCGATGTCTCTCAATCGTCTTGTTTGCCATATGCCCTTGAGTCGGCTTGCCTACCCTACGAGCATCAGAATGGCATCCACCATAGTGGGCAAATCCGGTCGGGTGTACGTTCAAGGCCAGGTGCTCCAACGTCATCGCAACCACCATGGCCTCAATGTCTTGAAAGCCGAGTACGTCTCAAACTCCATGCCCTCTTCTCATACTCTTGTCGCAGCTCTGACCCATCTCACTCAGGTCCGGGAAAGAGTCTTTTGTCTTCAAGCGCGTACCTAGGCCGTCCTACGATCTGTCCCTTCGCCTCGCAGCCGAGTTTCCTGCCTCCCGTCGGCTTCGAATGCACATCGATTGCAACCAAGAGGAAGGCATCCTCGTCTATCCGTATTTTCGAGGCACCCTGCTTGCCTTGATTCAGGAAGATCCGAGCCTTCCTCTGGCGGAAGGAAAGAAAATCTTGCGGCGTGTAGGAGAGGCAATACAAGAACTTCATAGCAAAGACTGGATCCACATCGGTACACTCTCCGCAATCTACAAATTGTTATTCATGACCTCTGACTAATCAATCTATCTTGGTAGATGTGAAACCTGATAATATTCGGGTCAACTGGACCTTGGACAAAGAGGGTAATAAAACAGTCACCGATGTAACCCTGGGTGATTTTGACCTCGCTTTCAAGTTAGAGGGTGGAGAGCCACATCAGACCCGTTATGCAATAGGGAATGCCATGTGGCGAAGCCCAGAAGGACAGACTAGAAGAGGTGTAACAAAAGCGTCAGATATTTTCTCATTTGGGCTAGTGGTAAGTGAGCCACGTTCACGTTCAAGAATGCACGATAATAAGCTCTTACAGTGCATATATGCCTCGGGGTGGGGAGTTGCTGCTCTGAACGATTACCAGGAACTATCGAAGAGTGGTATAACACCGGAACAAGAGATCCTTACTCGACAGTTTTGTTATTTCGGGCTAGTTCCTGAAGGCCTCCTCAAGCAAGTCAACAGTGAGGATTGTGCAACGCTCTGAATGGAGCATCAGCAATAGCCGAGGTGGCAGTGAAGGAGCAACCCGAGCTAAGATCCGAGCGGTGGAGGGAGGAGCTTGGTTCCGAGGCACAGAACATGATATCTGGAACGACAAACCCAGATCCGACGGCGAGAACAACGATACACCAGGTGTTGGCGCATCGGTGGTGGCAGGAGGATAGTTAAAGAGCTATCAAAGGTGGCTAGAAGCGCGGAAGCGATCAGAAACCAAGAACTCATGCCTCAAGTGTTATCAGTGTACAGTTTTTCACAGCTGCTACGTGGTAAAAGAGACATATAGATGCTGGCGGCAAGGTATCACCGGCGCAATGGCAATAGCTTCAACTGCGTAATTGATGGCCTGTGAGTGTGCTTGATCAATTGAGTTGTTCTAGGCAAAATTGACGTGGTGTACCACTAAGTTGGATCTCGCCAAAGCCACAGTGCACCACCCACTGAACCAGAGTCCGCGTTCCAACACCAGTTGTTATCCGTCATTGGCTCGCTGTTGTGTCCGAGTTGTTGAAATCGGTTCATGAGCCACCCGCCATCCGTTGTCGACTTCTGACGAGTCGTAGATGCCCCTAAATAGTGAGACAACCGACCAATTAGTCTCAAAAATTGAGAGGACATTGTGGATATCTCCAAATGCTGGTGCAGTCCAATTGGTGGCCGGATCACTGCGAAGAAGGAGATTTGTGGTGGGATTTAGAGTGTGCCGCCTGCCCTGCATTGTTTTGAAGTTCCTGAGATCTGGGAGACGGCCAAGCTGTGCAAATCGAAAACTGTCAACGTTTAGTTAAATGAAATATCAGCTTATTGAAACTTACAGACCAGCACCGTTCGTAACTTCCTCACTACCGGCGCCCGGTATTGGCCCTAGGGAGGGGATCGATATTTCCTCGCTCAAGGGAGTAGACGAGATGTCGACTTCCTCACCACTACTGGAGGCTTCTGAAGTGTCCAGCTGATGTCGACGAGCTTGTTTGCGTGGCGCGTTCAATGCTTCATTTAAAACTATTGCCAAACGCATGCCGATCTCTGCTTTCTTATTGTCAAAGAATTCGAGTCGATGCCGTTCATCTTCGTTTGACCACAAGGGTTGTACCGAACTTTTTTGCACGATTTTCCCCAGTGTGCAGAAAGCGCTCACAGATTCTCCTTCTGTTTGAGACAGCATGGGCATCAAAGGCATCCGTGCTCAGGGTCCGGATAATCTGAGCTCGATAGCCATTAGCCATGTCAAACCGTCTAGGAGCTACCACTTACGGGTAAAGAATTGCCGTAGAAGGTTGAACTTAGACCGGTGTTGCTTCTTGTGTTCACATCCTGGAAATGGGCAAACATAATTAACCTCATTCCGTCTGCCGATCAAAGTCATCGATATCTACTGACACAAAGCGAGGACAATTCACAGCTACACCGGCAAGGAAGGAGGGCTTCCAGAACAGATCCTTTTTCGAAGGAAACAAACTACTCTTTTGACCATTCTCAACTACCCGCTACCCACCAACCCGTCCCATCCCCGCTGATTACGTGACTGACGTGACAAGAGGACATGAGGATGCGAAAACGACGTGAAGGATGCTTACTCTACACATGCGCCCCAAGCCGGCAACAGAGAGAGAGAAGGGACTAAGGGTCAGGAAGGCCAGACTGACTAGGTGACCTGCCAAAGAGGAAAAATGACAAACTCCAGATTGTGCGACGTCGGCATCCCTATCAACGAGTGATACCCCATCCCATCATCACCCCCAATCCAGCTTTTATCCACCACCCCAATTCATGATGACCATATCCCCATCTTAGTTGCCAGCCTCCCTGCGGAACTTAGGCACCCACTTGCCGGGAGCACCGCTCGGCTTGAGGGCTCCGGCGCAGGACCGTTGTCCTTGTTCTCGCCGCGGCCGGAGCCTACCCGGTCCATGGGGGCACCACGGCCGGACGGGACACGGGGCGGCATCCCGCCACGTTCAGCAGGCGGCGCACTGCCGCCAGCGGCGGCCTTGGCGGCCTCGCGATCGCGCCAGCTGGGCTTGTTGCCGGCGAGCTGGATGCGGGGAGGACCAGCGGCCGCAGGGGGGCGGTCGTTGGACTCGGTCCGCTCCATCGGGGAGCAGGACGCGCCGCGGGCGGGGCGTTCTCTGAAGGGGCGCCACCGGCAGCAGCGGCAGCCTTTGCCGCTTCACGCTCACGCCAGCTGGGCTTGTTGCCGGCAAGAGCGAGACGGGGCGGGCCACCAGCGGCGGCCGCGACCGGCTCGGGTGTGGCCCGGATGGGCACGGCGGCCGCGGCAGCCTTCTCGGCACGGCGACGGGCCATTGCCTCCTCCTCGCGCTGTTGCTGGCGAGCCTGGGCTTCCCTGGCGCGCTCGCGCTCCTTCTCGCGCTCCTCCTTGAGCCTGGCCATCTCCTCCCTGCGGGCCTCCAGGCGCTTCCTTTCCTCCTCCTTCTCGCGGGCGGCGCGCTCTTCGGCTTCCCGGAGGGCACGCTCCTTCTCCTCCCGCTCGCGCTTCTCGCGCAGCTTCCGCTCGCGGTACTCCTTCCTCCGGAGGGCGACCTGCTTCTCCAGCTCGCGCTCGGCATCGCGTCGACGCTTCTCGAAGACATCGCGCCGGCGCTCGTGGAGGTCGGCCCGGAAGGCCTCGTAGTAGGGCATGAGACGGCTCAACCGGTGCTTGAGCTCCAGGTCGGCCTTGTGCTTTGCCTCGGCCTCCTTGAGGGTCTGAGCCTTGATAACCTCGTAGGCGGCGAGATCGCGCTCGCGCTGCTTGGCGTAATCCTCAGGAAGTTTCTTGGCCTCCTCCTTCCTGAAGGCGCGCTCCAGGTGGTCGAGACGCTTGCCAGTGATCCGGAGCTTCTCAGCAATGCTGTTCTTCTCCCGCTCGAGTTGCTGCAGCTTAATCATGCGGATCTTGTTGCTGTCGAGGTTTTCAAGGTCCTCAAGCTCAATGTCCTCAAGCTTCATATCCTTGAGCATGCTCTCGACCTCCTTCCTCTTGATCTGCTCACGCTCGTTGGCCATCCGCTTCTGCTCGCGGATTCTCTGCTCCTCAGCCAACCGCTGGGCCTCAGCCTGCTGCAAGGCCTGCTCCTGGAGCATCTTCTTGCGAGCATTCTCCTTCTCCCGTTGAGCTTGAGCCTCAGAGGCCTTATCCTTCCTCTTCTGGATAATGTCCTTCCTGGCAAGGATCTCCAGGTGCTCCTTCTCCGCACCGGCCTTGGCGCGAGCAAGAGCAGCTTCGCGGGCCTTGCGGGCCTCATTGAACGAGGGATCGATGTAGCGGCAGGTGGTATAAAGAACCTCGGCAAGACGGGTAAGCTGAGAGCGAACGATCTGCGAGGGAGTGCTCTGGAGACGCTGGACGGAACCGTCTCACTCTCGGCCGAGCCGGCAGCCGAACCAGCGTGAACAGCCTTGGCGGAGGAGAAGACATCGACGTCGAAGCTAAGGACGCCAGTGGCATGATCCATGCGGATGGCGAGATCGCCCTTCTTGTTGCCGTTCATGATAAACTTCTCGATGGTTCCGCGCGTGACCTGGAAGGGCTCGGGGAACTGGGCAAGGCTCTGGACGAAACTCGAGATCGACCGTCTCGTAGACCTGGGAGAGCTGCTGGAACAGGCGGGTAAGGATGACCTGCTGGAGCGGAGCAATGTACTTCTGCATCTCCTCGTCGGCGCCAATCTCGGAAAGAATAGGGGAAATCTTCTGGCAAATGGACAGAGGGTGGAAGTCGACCTCGAGGATGTTGTAGAGATCGCGAATCTGAGGACGGGCACGACGGAGGAGAGCCTTAGAGAGCACATCACGGAACAGGCTGGCGCGAGTCGGCGCCTGCGACATGCCAAGAAGGTGGGTCAGGCGCGAGTTCTTGTTCTTGCGTGCCTCATCAAAGTCGACCATGGCCCCCCGGGACCGCGAAGTGCTGATGACAGGGAGAGAGGGGCAGAGGGACGACGAAAGTCGCGGCCTTCTGCAGGTCAGCCTCGCTGGAGGGGGGGTTTATCGGACTTCTTGCTCTGGCCAGTCGCAACCATGGCGGCAGACTGGCGCAGCAGGTTGTAGTACCGCGCCCAAGCAGCGGCGTGGAAGAGGTAGTTCTCGCCGACCAGGAAGATGCGGTGAGCTTCTCGTAGTAGTTCGCCATCATGATGTTCTTGGGCGGCCGCTTGCTGAGGCTCAGCAGGGTGTGTGATATCCTCAACGCTGCGGAAAGCCTCTTGCCACAGCTCCAGTTCGACAGCCACATTTAGTTGTTGAAAGCGAGTCTCCAGGTGGCGCTGCAGAGTGTCGGGGTCGTTCAGGTTAATAGCGTGCATCTGAGCCGAGTACTTGGCAGCGGTCTGGACGTGGTTTGCGGAGGAGCTCGCAGAGACGACGGAACTCGGTCTTGCGGGCGTACTTGAGGCAGAAGTCGAACGCCTGCATGGCGACGCTCTGGTAGAGAAGCTCAAGGCGGGCATTGTTGCGGAGGATATCCAGGACGGTCCGGTAAGCCTCCCACAGGAACTTCAGCCAGGGGGTAACGATGGCGGCGGTGCGGTCCTTCGATTGCTCGCCGGAGACGGTAGCTAGGAGGATGGACTCGGGGGTCTCGCTGGCCTCGAGGTCGTCGACGCTGGAAGTCGCGGTGGCCTCAATGCTGGACTGGACCTCCTCGGCCTTTTGTTGGGCAGCCGAGACCTTCTCGGCGGCCAACTCGATAAACTTCTTGAGCACAAGCTGCATTCCCAAGTCAGCATCCGCAGCCTGCCACCCAACCCGTCAGATCCCACGAACCTCTATTGTCGCGACGTTGGTGTTCTGGCGATATTTTTTTGTATTGGTAGAGGGCGTCCTTAGCGAGCTTTCCCTTCTTTTGCTCAACGGCCAACTCGACGAGCAGGATCATAACCGGCTCGAGCGACGTGATGGGGACATTGCGGGAACGCTTCGACGTGACATGCTCGTGGAGCAGGGTCAGAGCCGCCGGGGCCTGGTTGACCCCGATGAGCTCGTGGGCCCGCTTCAGGACATTCTCGGGCTTCTGATGCGAGGAGGAGGCTAACGGACGGTCAGCAAGTGGTCTCCCACAGAGTCTGGAAGATATGAGGGCGGCGGGGCCGAGTGACGATACGAAGCGGGGAGAAGGGGGGGGGTTGCTCGCAAAGCTGTTGGTGGTCACTGCAGCATTCGTGCGAGGCAAATCGGGCAATCTCAATCACAAACTCACCATGATGGGCAATCTCCTCTGCGAGGTGGCTGGTCTCGAGGAGATCTGATGGGATATCTGACGAGCAGCGCAAGGGCAGCGTGAAGGGGTGCTGGCGACTTGGCTGGCGCTGTCCAGAGATTTTTTTTCGCCTCGTGGAGAATGCGGTTGTCGAAGCCCTGAGCTGGCCGGAGCGGGTTTCTCGAATTTGTGTGGGCGGAAAATGCAAGTCACGTGATTTGATGATCGAAGCCTGTCAAAGCGAAGCAGCAAAGTCCGACAAACTGGGAATTTTTCGAGGAATATCTCTACGTCCCCGGGAATTGCAAGGTCGTTTCGCGATTACCGACACTCTGAGCATCCAGTTGCTGTTGAGCAGTCCCAGCGCCGAGATGCGGATGTCAAGAGGAGCTCTTTGGGAGGTGAGGTGGGGCTGCGTTTGCAATGCTGCAAATGGCGGGGCACTTCCAGACCGGCACTGACTGGATCGAGAACAATCCCAACAAACGACGAGATGCTATTGTCGGCTGAACCGATCGGGAAGAGAGGAATGCGCTGGTAAAATACGCTCTGACACCGGAGGTAAATGCATGCATTCGACCTTTTTGATGACTCCCAATCAAGATGCGGCGCATCTGTCAAGGTCCAGAGTCTTGTTGCACACATATCGATGCTGGGAAATGCTGTGTAGGCGTCCCTTCCGCGGTCAGACCTCCCGCAGCTCCGAAGGGGTTGCAGCAGACTGCGCGGAAGCTCAACGCCCTGTCAACATCAATATTCGCCAGCCTTGATTCCCCTCCAAGATCGCTTCAACAAAAAAAAAAGAGTATATGGCGACACCTTGCCCTGAGACTTTTTTCGCAATAGCTGCCATTGTGCTTCTTCGCCGCCTGAAGAGAGTTGCCGAGTTGAGAATGAATGAGACAAAACCCAGGTCTGCGGAACCGATCGTATGTTGCTAAGCGGGCCTCAATCTCAGTTCCCTGGACATCTCATTTTCTTTTTTTGCCCGGATAGGCTTGCAGTCACGCACGGGCCATCCAACGCCCGCTCCTGAACCTGCCGGCTCCTGTGCTTTACCTTACCCCTTCCTCTTTCCGAACACCTCTCTGCCAATCCCATCCGCCCAATCCAGCACCATCAATTTGGCGGGAGCATCCAAAACCACACAACAGTCGCTCAATCGCAGCATCGACAGATTCCCTCGCCAGACGTCGCACGCGGGCCCCCGCATTCAGTCTCTGTTCATTCGGTAAGTTTCTGATTTTTCGATTGTTATTCTACCCGCGTCATTGCGCCACCGATGGAGCAAACCGTGCAGCCGCTCTGCGACCGACAGCGAGAGCAGTCACGTCGACCACACTGGCCGACGACACGAGCGAGGGAACAAGGGGAACTCAGCGATTGAAATGGGGTCGTGGGTCGGACACGTCGAGCTTGGGGGAAGAAACCAGCAAGGGATTACGATCGTTTTGACTGACACGTCGGTATGGCTCTACAGCAGCACGAATACCACGCACCGCACGGCCCGTGGTCGCGACTCCCGGCCGCCGACTCGAACACAAGCGGAAGCAGCAGCGCCGGCCGATTGCAGCAGCGACCGACTTATCCCACTCGCCGGGACTTTGAAGAAAGATCATCGCCGCGTGCGCCGCAACCGCCCCTGCCGAGACCCCGGGACGCCTGAGCAACGCCCATCCTGGATCGCCATTATCCACCCTCACCATCCCCCATTTCCTCGAAATTTACAGCCAAAATGCCTCAGTACACATCACGCGACGTCGGCGATCCGTCGCAGATCAAGAAGAACAAGCAGAGCATGGCCGACTTGAAGCTCCGCCGGTTGACCGAGCTTAACTCCCGGCTACGGGAAGATCTTGACCGGGAACGCATTCCCGTGAGCCAGGCTGCCAAGAGGTAGGATGGCCCTGATTCAGTTCTTCTTGTTGTCGGTTGCTAACTGGCACTTCCAGCATCATTGCCTACTGCAACAGCACGAGGGATTACATGGTCCCGAGCGTCTGGGGACCGGTTCCCAAGGGAGAGGACCCATACGCGCCACAACAGAGCGGCGGATGCTGTCTAGTCATGTAGGGCGGCTACTAGCAGTAATTCCACGCGGACATGCAACGCGGACATGCAGCGCGGACTCCTGTCGCGGGAAACACATCGTACCTCGGACATTGCCGCATCCTCTTCCGGCGTGCGAGCGTTTTCGCGCAGAGCCAACCCGTACCCCGTTGACGGCATCTCGGAGACTAATAATGGCATCGGACCACGGATAATGGGCCAGGGCAAAATGGTAACACTGGAGGGAGGAGACCGGGGCAGCATCCAGCACCACCACACCACCCAATTGCCGGTACACGAAAACAAAACATTTCAGCTTCGCCAGGGCAAGGAAGAAGAGGTCATGGAACGGACGGGACGACGGCACGGCCTCCTACGATAACGCTACTACTCATACCCTTTCTATTTTTCCCGGGGCGGATCGCAGGCTGGCTACGTAGCTCTGCAGCGTGTAATACCTTAGTTCTTTTCTTGTTTCTCACCCATTTGTCTTGTCTATTCTCGCACACTTGATCTGCCTTGCCTTGCGTTTTCCCTTTCTCTGTATATAGGTTCACAGGATCTTCCAATTGCTTCTCGATGGATTGATGAGATGAGGATTGGTGAATGAGTCAGGGTTTAAGTTAGCTGTCTGCCTCTGAGTGACTCGTAATGTTTGATGTCGTGAGGTGAATGTGAGATCCAGGTTGTCTCGGCCATCACGGATATGCCAATTCCCAAAGAGACTCAGCTATGCTTGATTTTGGTTTGTTCTCTGGCGGCCAAATGACGCACCTCGTGTCCACTCGGCAAGCCGTCATCGGGGCAGCTCACTCTTCCCTTATCACCAACATTCAAGCTGGCCTTAATAATCCCAACCTCGCAACCACCATAAGCAAAAGACAGCAGGCTGTCAAAGACGGTTCGTGACGGACAACACGGGGGCAAGGTAGCTACTGTTTGCTTGCAGCACATACAATGGCCGAAACAACGACTCGAGGCACGGTCGAGGCCCGCCTCCCTCGAGTCACAATCGAATTCTGCACACAGTGCAAATGGATGCTCAGAGCAGCATATGTGAGTCCTTCTCGCAAACTCCCTTCCCGGGGCGGAGTCCAGCCTTCGCATCGCCTCCGAATACATCCACGCCATATATCAATCCGCACCGCTTCCCCCAGTCATCCCATTCCTCCGCCAACCAACACTACCTCCCTCTTTCGCTGGCGGCCTACGCCCTTCCCAGAGCGAAAAAAACCCCCCCAAACGAAAACCTCGCGCTCAACCACTGACATTCCGTACCCTGCTCAGTACGCCCAAGAACTCCTCCAGACCTTCTCCACCTCCCTCGGCGAGGTCGCTCTGCAGCCCAGCACAGGCGGTGTGTTCGTTGTGACCATCCACACCACCACAACCACCACGACGGGTGCAAGCGCGGCAGCCACCGACCAGCCTGCTATCGCAACCCCTACAGTCGGCGAAGCCGTAGCCAGGGTGCTCTGGGACCGGAAGACGGACGGCGGGTTCCCCGAGACCAAGGAGCTGAAGAGGCGCAGCGTCAGGACGTGATCGAGCCGGGGCGAGATCTGGGGCACGTGGATCGCGAGTATCCCAGGGGAGGAAACAACGAGGCGGTGAGGGAGAAAGGGGGGGTTGGTGCTGCCGGGGCTGGGGCCGGAGCGGAAGCGGAAGGGAAGAAGGAGGAGGAGGAGAGGGTAGTGAGGGTGAGAAAGGGGCCAAGGGGTGTGGTCTGAGGGAAAGGGGGTTAAGTGTGAGGACTGTGAGTGAGCGAGTAGGGCTTGTTGACTGGCAGTCACGGTGCGAGAGAGGACGAAGCTATTTGTGCGGGACCAAGACTCTGGGATGCATATCAGCCGTCTCTTCTTCATCTTTAGCCATACGAAAGACGAATCCTATGAGCATGACCAATGCTGCGTGATACCAGCATGGCGTGGATGTACTTGTGAATCAGCGTGACCACGACACCGAAGTTAAGTAGCGTCGAGTTTCACAGAATGTGGCTCATGACAGGCAAATTTCAGTCTTCGAACTCCACAAGGAGTGAGGCCAACGGTCTCGTTGTTACAGAATGCTTGATCAGCTCGACACCACCGCAGCCAACCACCTTATAGGCCTGTCAGCTAAAAAGCAAGACGTAACTAGTGCGACACCATACTGACTATCATGACCTCAGTGGTCAGAAGCCCCCCCATCTATTCTGTTCAACTCTTCGCCAGCAGTGGCCACACCACTCTGACTTGGTAAACACTCTCCTTTAGCCGTACCCTGGCCTGAGCTTGAGACCCGCCTGGTAGAAGGTAGGTATTCAGCGCACCCAGAAGACATTGCCGCGAAGGTAGAAGGAGAGGGCAAAATGTTTATCAAGGAAAAATGCAGGAAAAACAACAAGAGGAAAAAGAGAGACGAGACCTCATAATACATTCCATTAACACCCGCCCGAAACCTGCCAAAGGAAAGCGAACCCAGAGAGCACCCACCAAGACAGACGCTCAGTGATCCAGTCCGGCGTGCCCTACCCATCCCGTTGCCCATCCCGTTGCCAACCCACGTCTCCATCAGACATCTCAACACCTCCCAAGTCCTCACAGAAAGAGGACCAGACAGTGTCGAGCTTGCGGCCCCCTGAGAGAAGGACGGAGTCTACGATCCGCGAATGCTCCAGGCTGGTCCTTGATTGTACAGTGACAGACTGAAGAGCGGACACGCGATACTACCACAGAGAGAGGCAGGCGCAGACAAATCAGTTAGACAAAGATTGCTGATGAATTGTACAGGCCGTTCCAGCACACCAAAACAACTCGAGCCTCGCCTGCCTCGCCGAGGCAGGCTGGGCAGATCCGGGCGGACCCGAGTGCGGTAGGAACAAGGGAAAGCGAACAAAGCGACCCAGCGGGGAGACAAATAGATTGGCGGCAATCAACAAGGCTGGAGGAGGAGCCACATATCGTCCCTTCCCTTTCGTGCCCTGTCCTCCCAGAACCCCAGTAAATACTAGGCCCTCTCCAAGAGGACAATGCCCACCGCGAATCTATACATCTCAGGTTGTGCCATTCGTGAGAAGACATGACGATGAGAGTCGTTATTCGTTCCCTCCCAAAAGATCCTTTGCCCCTCAGCTTTTCCGTTCGCAACATTACTAAGACAGACATGGCTTCGCTCGGACGACGGCAGAGACGGCGGTGATTCCCCCAAGATGGCGGTCGAGGCTCGAGGTAAGACGGGCAGTGGCCGAAAGAAACGATGAAAGGGTTGTGGCCTTGGCGATCAAAAACGCGCGGAGGCAGCAGATAGACTGACAAGATGAAGGCGGTTCCGTTCGTGGTGACTTGGAGTCGAAGGCGGTAAATTGTTTATCGGCCGCGACCGAACCTAGAAAAGAAAGAGGATTGTTCGTATAAACTCTCATTACGATTTGGATTGCTTCCGGGGAGTGGTGAGACGGCTGCCGCCACCGAGGCCGTGGACGTACTTTTGTTTCTTCTCTGCGGGCTTGAGAATCTAGGGGCGCAAATGTCAGCTGGGCCGTGCACCGCCCCATGGAGATGGGAATCACGAACCTGGAAGGAGCAGAGCAGACTCTCATCGACGCTCATCATGGCGCCGGCGTTGTCGAATTCGCCGCAGTAGTTGGGTGCGCTGAACAGCGTGACCAGCTGACGCTTGGAGAAGAACTCGTATCCATCCTCAACAACCTGGTGGGCACGGCAAATCAAGTCCATGTCGTGTTTTTGCAGGAAGCGAGAGACAACGTCGGGGCCGAACGTGAACGAGACGCCACGGTCATTCTCGGACCACCCAGTGATGTCCTTATCCGGATCGGACCAGAGGAGGTCGCAGAGGAGGCCGCAGTCAGGGATCTGGAAACCAAGAATGTCAGCTTTACTTTTGGTCAAACGAGGCTGGGCCACTTACATCGGTCGGGCGCATCACGCGGCGGATCTGCTCCATCGAGTTAAGATCGGGGCTCAGGCCGCCGTGCATGGTGAAGATCTTCTCGTCAATGATGGCAGCGATGGGCAAGCAGTTGAAGCAGTCAGTGAAGGTCTTCCACAGCTTGATGTTGTAGCGGCGCTTGCACTCGTCGTAGAAGCCATAGATGCGGTTGATGGAGGCGCACTCGTGGTTACCCCGGAGGATGAAGAAGTTCTCGGGATACTTGATCTTGTAGGCCAGGAGCAGGCAGATGGTCTCTAGCGATTGCTTGCCGCGGTCAACGTAATCGCCTAGGAAAAGGTAGTTGGCCTCGGGCGGAAAACCGCCATACTCGAAGAGGCGGAGCAGGTCGTAATATTGCCCATGGATATCGCCGCAGATCTGTCGAATAGTGACTTAGCCGGAGAAATACAGAGGGGAAGAGGTCACGCAAGACGGGCGTGTCAAACAATACATAGGAAAAGCAGGTGTCTTACCTTAATAGGAGCTTCGAGCTCGAGCAAGATGGGCTGGGAGATGAAGATCTCACGGGCCTTGGTACACAGATAGCGGATCTCGGCCTCGAGCAGTTGCACTTGCTTGCCCGGGCGACTGCCCCGCACCTCGAGGAGGCGGTCGATTATGGAGTCGAGATCGACTTCGTGTTGGTCCGCCATTGCAAATGTCCTCAACCCTCCAAGCCGAAAAGATGGCGCACACAGAGATAGCGGGCTTCCTAGTGACCGGCAGGTCCCAAGCAGCCGACCGAAAGGAAACGCGAAAAGACGCAGACGCGAAAGAACAGTCGGGATCTGATACACTTTTGGGTGCTGCGGCAATGATGGAGGAGCAAAACGTCAGCTGGACATCCTATGATAAGACTCTGGCAGAATCCGCTTGGAATCGTGGAGGTATGCAGGGACATCGGGTCCCGGAATGCGACCGATCGCAGAGAGTGAAGGGAGGGAGCTGGCTTACCGTGTGCTCACAAGTTATCGCAACGACGAGCGGGCTGAAGCGGGAAAGCGGGAGCGGAGAGTGCCCCTTCTTCGTCCTCAACTACTCGCGGAAATGACCGTGATTGTTTCTCAGAGTATTTTTTTTATGATGCTGTGGGATGGCGATTTTTTGGTATCGTCACCGGGTCGGGCAAATTGCTGCAGGCAACTTGCAGCGAAAGACAGCGGGAGGTCGAATGGGATGCCGAAAAAATAGCACAGAAATTTCGTCGGTGCCACTCGGTGCTGGATGTCAGCAATGGCAATACCGTCCTAAGATCGCCCTTTGGACGCGCGTCGCTGGGAATGGCAACAAGGTGCTAGTCGTCGATGAGGGGAGGTGGTGTTGTGTGTTTGTTGGGGAACGCTGTCACGTCCAGAAAGAGAAGTGGGAAACTGCGAGGTGCAAATGGCTCCGTCGGCAGGAATTCGCGAGCGGTTGTTCGTCTTGATTTTAGCAACTCGAAATGTCGACTGCGCAGTGCCTATGGTAGGACTTTGTCGCCGTTTTTCAGAATCGCCGCTTTGTTGATCGAGATTGCCCCGTAACTTGGGAGAGAGCGCCAGGAAAAATTGAGGTCTGCGTCCTTTGCGAAAGTCCGGGGAGGTTTGCAGGTGGAGGAGAGCACGGCACGCCCGGGCAGGTAAGGTCAGGCAGGTAAGGAGCAAGGGCGGCGCACCACAGGGCTGCGCAGAGCCGGGAAGGCACTGGCAAGGACGGACCCACTCTCCCTCGTCTACGAAAAAATTGTACCGCCAGGACGCGCGGGCCTGTCACCTGGGCATGTAGCTACTATCTTAGCAACGCACAAGTCTAACGACACTCTGTTAGTGCATTTCCAACATCCCACTCCTTTCGTGGGATTGGCCCACTTCAGGCACGCCTGCCAAGCGGACGACCCCTCGTCGCCATTTGCGTCCTTGGCAGCCCAAAAAGAGCCTTCCTCGATTGCATTTTCCTTAACGTTATTCCATACTCTGATGAAGCTCAGGTCGACATGCGATCTAACAACATGCCGACATGGCCAGCAATCTCCAGTTGTTGTGTTAGCCCCTAAATTGCGATGACTGAGCGCTTCTTCCCGATTTTCAAGCCCCGGCTCCCGCGCGCTCTGGCCACTTTCAGGAACCAGACTCGGCTGGCTCCTGTCAGCCTGGGCCAGGCCCGGACGGGACGCTTCCTTCACTAACCAGACAAACCGATATCTCACGGTCGGGTCCACCACCCGTCCCTCTGAGTCGTCTGTCGAATTTCTTGACGGCTTTGTTCTGCGGATGCACACGACACATTCCCACCATGATCTACCATTGATTGAACACGAGTCGGTCGACAGGGCCCTCGATGTTACATAGTAGTTCCAGCGGGGCACATCCGGCAACTCGACGACCATCCGAAGAGGGGTTGGACCTTTGGAGGGCTCCCACACAAACATCCCTTCCGCGCACCCACTTGGCGCCGGATCCGGCTGCGCCCCAGGGGCTCGATCCTGGGCAGCGTACCGGCGGTTTGGAGGTCTCGGGCTAGGAGCTTTTCTCCTTTCTCCCCTGGTGCTGGGATGGCAGCTGATTCGTTGGGCGGCTTGTCCCCATTCACCATTCACGCGCTACCAACCAACGAGGCTCGACTTCCCAACGGCTATGTACCAAGTTTTCGTTCTGGCTTGACCGAGGTTTCACTCAGCGACTGGTCGAGACCACCCCAGTCCGCCCGCCTGCATGCTGCACTCTCCTCTCTGCATTCGGGTGGATGTGCCACGCCCTTGGCGATGGGGCGGCAGACTGATGCTCGCTGTTGGCTTACCCGGCTGCCTTGGTTTCGACGGACTTGTCAGATGTGAACTCGAGGCCAAAAACCTTGGCTCGTTAAGCTCGTGTCTTGAATCGCTTTCCGGAAGGCGGCGATGCCTTCAACGTCGAACACACAACTGTATCCTGCCACGACTGCCCCGCGTCAAGACCCCCTCGCGCAGCACTGAGTGGCTGCCTTGTCAAGCGGGGCAGCCCTGCCCCTCCTCGATGCTGTCATCATGCGCAAGCATATCAGCTAACCGTCGCCAATGGTCGCCAATTGGGTCCCAACTGGAAAAGGCAGTACCTTCCAGGTTACCGTCGGGAAACACTGGGGCATCAAAGCAACAGCCATCAGGGTCACATGATCCGCCCGACCCCGAAGCTTATTCTCCTCGTTCTCTTACAATATGACCCGGTAGTGGAGATGGTCGTACCAATCAGCTTGTGGAGATGCTGATGCGTCCCAATTCCCACCCGTGGATCCGTCCCCGAGCCCGGATTACACGGCGCTTCCAGACACCCGACTCGAGAGTCCCTTGGTTATGTCATGATGGACCCCTGATGGGCCGCTCACGTTGATCAACTGTCGGCGACAACATCATAGAGGCAAGACAACACGAGTCGATGATATCGTAGCGTAGCAGAAACACGTAAACTCAGGGAGATAAGAGTGTGTCACGACTGCTCGACGCGCCAAGTGTCTTCCATTTACGGGGTCATGCAGCGACTAGACGGCAAAGACATTGGGTGGGACTGACGATGTAGATGCCACCCGCTCAAAAATGGGGACTGGAAACAGGGCCAGTAAGTCGTAGTAAATTAGCAAAAGGCTCTGGCTCGATACTGTCCATCGATGCCCACTTGCCAACATGGAACCCATCAACCACCCACAAGCGCTGCATCGAACAACGTATATGCACAATACAATATCATACGACTCAAAACACTTAAAGGTATCTCCGACCCAACCCCAGCAACCCCAACAACCTCGCCCCCCCTCCCCACGGCCTCGAGTAGCTATCAAAGCCAAGCTGCGTGTGCCCCTCATAACCGTCAACCCGCCGGGGCGCCATGACTCCATACAGCAAAGCAAGTATACTCCGAACAAGGACAAAACCCAACAAAGCTACTCCTCCCTCTGGCCCTTCCGCCCCACCCGGTCCATACGTTCCTATTGCAAGATTCCGTCCGTCTTGAGAACGAAGGGAAAAAAATAGGAGATGAAGAAGAAAAGGGGAATCGATCGATGTGAATCAACACGGACAAAACCAATGAACCCGACGGCGAATAGGTGAAAGAAGAAAAAGGGAATGGTGCATGCCCTGAATACTATCACCCTCCGTTGTGTCTCCATCCTTTCAGAACGCCGCGCAGGTCTTGAAGTGTGAATGCCGACCAAAAAAGGGCCCGACAGAAAAGGGCCGAGGGAATGGAAGGGAAGAAAACAAAAACTGGAAGCAAAAAAAGTAAAAAAGCGCCATCTCAACCCACGGCCGGGGAAGAGCAATAAAAAGAAGGTAAAACACGAACTCTCTAAGAAGAAAAAGGAACCCCGACAAAAGACAACTTATACACCTCTCACCCTCCTATTTCCTCCGCGCCGAGCTCCTTACCCCCTTCCTCAACGAGAACCTCGCGGCCTGCGCCGCCTTGTGAGCCGCCGCCTGCGCAGCAACCTCTGCTCTCGTCCTCTTCCTCGGGCCCGAGGCGATCTCCCCAACCGTCGCAGCACCATTCCCCCCACCATTCTGAGTCTGAACCAACGCCGCGACTTTTTCCGCCGCCACAACCAGTGGTCCTTGCCTCTCGCCATCGACACCCTCTTCATCCCCATCTTCTTCAGTGTGAGCGTGAGACCCATCGCGAGGGATGGTAATGGTATCCCCGTCAACCCCCTCAGGGTTGCCGTCTTCGACGTGCACGTCGACCCCCAGGTCGCGGGGGCCTCCTCGTCCATGTCGGTGAGCTCCTCGCTGAGGCTGCGCAGGACGGCCTCACGGCCGCCGCCGGTGTTCGACTCGTCTCCCTCCTGCCCCACGCCATCCTCTTGGTCTTCCGCTTCCGCTTCCTCGCCATCCTCTCCCTGCTGACCCTCATCTTCTTCTTGTTCCATTTCTTCCCCAGGTTCTTGGTCTTCTGCGAGAACAGCAGTGGTGCCGCGCAGGTCATACTCTACCAGATACCACGGCGGACCACCGTCCGTGAGAGCATTCTCCGGAGCCGCGAGGACGGCGTTCTGGACAGTGAGGGCGAAGGAATCTCCTGCGCCGGTGGCCGAGTCGGTTGATTGGGGCGGTGTCAACGGACCCTGGCTCGGGTGAAGGTTGTTGGGCGCGGTCTGCTGGAAGCTTGCACCCGGAAGCGACGGAGGAGAGGTAGGTGATGGGTGCTTCGCATGAAAGCCATTGGTAAAAAGGTGCGGGGTCGGTTCAGTAGGCGGGTGTTGTTGGTCGCCTGTGAGCGAGTGAGTTGAAGACGGGACGCCGTCGGGTTTGGGCGTGGGATGGCCCTGCTCCGAGTAGCTGCTGCCGCCGACTTCGATGTTATCGTGTGCGCCACCGTGGCGGGCCTCGGTCATGATTTCGTCATCGGGCTCGCCCTCTGCGTCGATATCTCCGTCGGCGTCGGCGTCGGCATCGGCTTCATCCGCTCTGTGATCTGCTACTTAATTTGGCCTTCGGCTGGAGCATCGATCATGTCGATGTCTTGATTCCGGTGTGCCAAGGTGCCATCGCCCTGGGAGACGGTGATGCTCGGGGCCGGTGGTTGGCGCACCTCGAGACTTGCCTCGATCATGCCCTCGAGTTCCTTCTGGAGCCCGTCAAAGGGCTTGCGGCAGATGTCGGCCTCGGCTCGCAAGGTTGTCTCAAGGTACGGCTGGAGCAGCTTCAGAATCCGCTTGCCCAGCCGCCTCCGGGCGCCCGTCTCTGAGAAGTTGTTGTGCTTAGAAGGAGAGACGTCGATGGGCTCGAACCGTGGCTCCTGAGCTGCGGAAGCTGTCGATGGGTTGTTAATGCCCACGTTGATTGCCTGGCAGAGGTCGTGCGCAAAGTGCAGGGTGGTGGTGTAGAAGCGATTGTCAACGCGATCCTGGAGCTCCTGGAGGCCCTCTTTGAAGACGTTCTTGTCGAGGCTAGAGAAGTCAGTATGCAGTCAAGCGTAGAAGTCAGATTATAGACTTACAAGAATGCCTTGTCAAGAATCGGCTGCAGCTCCTTGAAGACAGGGAAATAGCAGCTGTCGACAAAGTCCATCTCCAGCTCAGCCGCCTCGAGCTTGAGAGCCTCGCGCTGCACGACCGCAGCTGAAGCTCCTTGAGCTTTTCGAGATCTCTGATAAGAGTGCGGCAGAACTCAATCCTTCTGGCGAGTCGCGCCTTGCCGGACGGGCCCATGGCGGCAAAGTTGCGTCGGGTAAGCTCATGGACGAGAAGGTCTCCATCTGCAGCTGAAGTCGCTTGAGCAGGGCAGCGCCACGACGAGCCTCGCGCTTGAGCGTCTCCAGTACTTGCAGGCCTCGCCCACAAACTCCTTACGCTTGCGGATCGGGAACCGCGCCAGGGCGCTCTCTACCAGGTCGTAGACGGCCTGCGGTATGACGGGGGCACCTGATGGCAATTTCCAGACGTTCTTGGGTGGCTGACCCTTCTTCTTATCCCCAAGCACAGCTGAAACTTTTGCGCCGGTAATTTGGGATTCGTGGGGGGATGCTCTGTGACGGCGTTGCGGTGGGTGGCGGCAAGTTGGAGGGCTGAAGCCTGGCTGTCGGCCCAGATGCGACCCTTCATTGTGCGCTTGTAGAAGCGCTTTGCGTCTTTCGTTGCCTGCGCGACGCCGTTTTCCTCGGCGTAATCGGGCGGGCAGTGCTTGTCGCAGAAGGCCTTGAGCGGGAGCGTGCCGTCTAGAACTGCAAGGGCCCCCTGGCTGTTCTTCATCTTAAGGAAGAGCCGGCACCGGCGGGCGCACGTCACATGGAAGGCCTGGTAGCAGTTTTTGTTAGAACACTGGATGCAGGCTCCCATCCGCTGGCTACAGATGTAGCACGTCAGCCGCCACCTCGTCTTGGGCACTTTTTCCACCTCCATGACCGGCTCCATGAAGGTGTGGTTTCCTAGGGACACCTCCGGGATCCACATGGCGCACAACAAATGCGCCCACTTTGACGAGTTTGTCTGCTTGAAGGCCCATCCGTATTTGGGCAGAAAATGCAGGTCTGCGACAACGTCAGTACGACACCCCCCACCGCAGACACATCTCTCGACAACGGCGACTTACCGGAATGCCGCGCCCAATAAGCTGGCACTTGCGACACAACCACTGCCCCTCTGGAATGAACGGCACGCCATAGCACTCTTGGTGGACAGCAAGATCGCAGCCATCGCAGAAGACGATGGCGTTCGTGTTCTCGCAATCACCGTCGTCGCAGATGGCGCACTTGCTGTCCTGCTCCTCGCCGGCCTGTGGCTCGCCATTAACGGCCGCCGCCGAGCTCGAGCGCGGCCGATGGGTCTGCGGCGGCTTCGGATTCGGCTTCGGTATCCTCTTCTCCAGCGCATGCCATCCTTCTCGATCTTGGTTATCGTGATCTCGAAGATCTCGCGTGTTATTGGGTCCAGGTCGGCCGCCTTGCGCTGCGCATTCAGCTTCTCTAGCCACATGTCATCCTGCTCGTCCATGTCGTATTCGACTCGACCCACGGCGCCTGCGGGTGTTGAACGGCATCGCCATCACCTCTCGCGGCACCGGCTTGTTCGACTTCCTCTTCCATGTTCGCATCCGTGGCCTTGATGAGGTTGCGATCCGGGCGAATGAAGTTGTCGCTCTCTTGATAGCCTACATTCATCATCGACTTGTCGACATACCTCGCTTGGCCAAAGGTCTTGCTCTCGAAGAGCGCGATCCGGTTCGTCTTGCGGTACTGGGGTTGTTTCAGGTCCAGACGTTCCTTGGAGGTCTGACCGTGGATTGGGAGCACCTTTGGCACCTTGGGGGTTGTGCCAAAATCGAGGAGGGACCGTGTCGCATAGAGCGAGAACGACTCTCGGGCAGGTCTGTTGAGACGACGCCTGCTGGGCGTATCCAGCGGACCGCCGAGAGAGGGTTTTCCCTGGCCATCCGCTGTCCCGTTCACCTCGTTCCCAGGGCCCGGGTCTGGCTCCTTGGTGGGAGTGCCTGCCCCGTCCGCTGGGGTTCCCGAGACCTGGACGGCCGGCGTAAGTGGGGCCGATTTTATGACACCATCAACTTCGTCTGCCTGGTACACCATGAAGGTAGCATCGATGTCGAGATTCGGGTGGAATTCCTCCCATCCACGCTCTTCACGGGGCTTGTATCCTTCGCTCTGCACGACAGCTGCCGCGACGGCGCGGCAGAGCTGTACTGCATATCATCTCGCTCGTCTCGGTTGATGGCTGTCCGGATGCGCGTGCTTCGCTCTCGCCTTGGATAAACGGTCGGGGAGGGCTGCGCCTTGTTCGCGGCAGATGCGCGGGATCGCGACGCGGTTGCGGAGGGGCCGAGGGACTCGGTGGGGATTTCGATGCCGTCTTCATCAACAAAGCGGCCGCCGCCTCCAGGACCACCGGGGATGTAACGGCGTTTCTTCGGAGGAGGTTCGGTAGCTGCAAGGTCGGAAGCAGTGCGCTTGGAGCGCGACGCGCTCGCGGAGCCGGAGCCCTTGGGGCGGCCCCGGGGACGGCCCCTTGCTGTGCCTGGGGGTTGACGGGGCCGGGGCCATGGCCGGCTATGTGTGTAAGAACGGCTAGAGGGGTACAGGGGTCGAGAAGGAGGTGCTGTTGAAGGGAGGGGAGAGAGGGCGTGGTCAGCAGAGGGGAGTCGCTCGCTGCGGGGTTCCTCGCGGCCGCACGCGACTATTGTGGAGCATTGGTTGGAAACGGATAGACTCGCCAGGCCCTGCGTGACTCTGTGTTCTCTGGCCGGAAAAGCGCTCGCTGCGATGGCTGGTAATGTGGAATGCCAGGTGATGTCTCTCGAGCTTGAGAAGACGTGACGTTCTGGAAAACGCGAGGCGTGATGAGCTGTTGACCAATCAGCGTCGGTTCTACAGGGCTGGAACCACAGATCCTCCGGAACAGCTTACGTAAATCCAGCCGCATGCATGCAGGTCCGAGCGTCAACAAGGATGCCGTCGAATGCGGGAGTGGCTGAAATGCAGGATTTACGGCTGGATCGCGGTTGCAGTGAAGATGCTGGGGGGGTGTGGGAGGACAACCAAATTCTTGCATTTTCTCAGCGCTGCGAGAAAGCTCAAAGCATTCGAATTTTCACACTCCCGCTCACTTGTTGCCAGGGCACTGTGCGAGCTTGAACCCCCGGGTGGGGTACCCCACGCCACGCTGCTAGCATCGGAGAGTTAGTGAATTGCCCCCGCGAAGCACCGCTGCAGTGAACCTTCACTTCCTTTGGCACAATTCCGGTAATTCTGCTGAAAAGGCCACGCCATCAATAATGGAAGCTCAATCTCCACATGCAATATATGATATGTCGCCCATCCTGCCCAGGAATGGCTGCATCTCTTCGTGTGTCGTTCCCGGTGTCACCCATAGGGCTGAATTTCGTCCGATGGGCTGGACCCGATAGGTGTTCCCCATGACGTTGTCACCTCCTGGCGAGCCTTGGCGCACAACCCCAACTTTCCTACTGTGCCCACTTTCCATTGCGATTTCGATTTCCACGAGGAAGTCTAAAATGCGCCAGGCCAATCAGAGATTGAGCGCATTCCAGCTTGACCGCCACCTGTCTTGCTCCATGCTGGGGGTCCTCTCCTCTCACGTGGGCTACCCATGGACTGGGAGCTCGCTCGATGGCTTCCGTCCCTTGTCATACCTGCCCTTCTCACCGGCACCTCGGCTTCTGCCAATTGGCTCGTATCGCGCGCCATACTAATCGACCCTGTTGTCACCGAATCATGCGAATCTCGAGACAACCGGTGCCTGTCGCAGGAGCCCAACAGAAGGGCAGCGGCTGTGCAATGTTTCCGATCCTACCACAGTCAAGGCTCAAACGCATCCAAGCATCACCGGATTGACAGCATCTGACTCCATCTTGATCCCAGCTTTTTCCCTTTGGATCTCTCCCACAACGTTTGTTCCCTTTTCGACCGGGTTCCTCGAGGCGCCACAAAACGAAATTCTGAGCACGACGCGGCAATTGTTGAATTCTCTTCGCCGCAAAAACTGAAAATTGCAATTATCCACCTATCCTCAGTATTTGCTCCCAGAAAACATTCGCTTTGCCGACAAAGTATCTCCCAGGACGACGATAAACATTATCTCCTCCCTAATGCTCCGGCCCTCTCGGCTTCTCGATTGTCACACGAGGTAGGAAATATGAGGCGCCTCGCCCAGGACGATCAATCAGCTTCCACCATTTTCCGCTCGCCAGAAGAGGGATGTTGTAAGAATGGCATCTGACATAGCATGGCAGCCAGAGTTCTCGGTAATTAGCAAAAACCATGCAGTCGTTCTTCAACGGACCGTGACGGATGCAATGATGTTCCGAGACCACAGAACTCTCATGCGTCGCTCGCTCTCGATCCGCTGGTGGTGATGGGATGGACACGTCTTGGAAGAGATAGACGTCGCAGGTTCCATGTACATACAATACTGATATCTCGAGGTCCATACCATAAGTTACCTTGGCTACTAGACAAACACGTATCAGATGAGTTCCTTGCCTAGTTTCCAATTGCCTAGGCGCTTCCCAACACTCGCGCGTCTCTCCGACCATGTAATTGACCGCTAATGTAATTTACGCCTCCTCTACTGGGCATACGCAATCAAGGTAGGAGCATTAACAGGCACGACGCTCCTCTCATACGCCTCCCTTCTCTCCTCGGTCAAGGCCTCCTACATCATTCTCAACACCTCCTGGAACTCCAAACACCCACCCCCCAGTTTGTCGCGAAACGCCTCAGACCCGTGATAAGATTCGGCAGCACGAAAGGCACCCCACGGAACCCCCCCCACCGCTCCCAAGCCCTGCTGGATTATGCGGTTCCCCACCACCTCTTCCTCTCTACCAGGGCTCTCTCGAATTTGGCCCAGGCCTCGCGACGAAGCGCCTCGGCTCGGGCGGGGTAGGCTTCCTTCTGGTCTTCGGGTAGGATGGCGCGTGCCATAGGAAGCTAGCAGGAGCAATCGGATTCGGAGCGGGGCGGGATTGGGAGTTGGCAGTGTGGAGGGCGTTAAGGTAAGCCCTGTTGCGGGGGACGAATCCTTTCTCTGTCGCGTTGCCGAGTATGAACTGCTACCGGGGCTCTTATATAGCCCTGAGGATCTCGGCAGGATCTTGTCCCTGCCCGACCTGACCTTGCGGTGCCGCCGTCACGGTGAATCCCGTCCTGACATCGGAAGAGACGG
The DNA here is from genome assembly GCA_031001845.1 of Achaetomiella virescens. NCBI lineage: Eukaryota > Fungi > Ascomycota > Sordariomycetes > Sordariales > Chaetomiaceae > Achaetomiella > Achaetomiella virescens. The sequence continues at coordinate 47,538 of JARNGD010000019.1, forward strand.
CACTGTGGCAGGACTAGGACCTGGACCGAGAGCGGGAAGTGCAGGTGCCATCTGCCGTGGGGGTGGTAGTTGGCGTAGTGGCAGCAGTCTTGAAGGTAGTAAAACACAGTTCCAGCGGGTTCGATAGCAGCTGCATGACCGGCCCAGCACCCGGCGCAGAAACAGCTGCCATTCTCGCTCCTGCGTAAGAGGGGTCGTCTGTAGCGTGGAAGCCCCATGCTAGTAGCGTAACCTCGTCGTCGTTCACCAAGTTCTCGAACTGGCCGCGGTCGATCGCATCCTTGGCCTTAGTGTAGAGCTCACCGGCGTGCTGAGCGACCCGCCCGTGGCGCGTTGGATGTTGGCGGTACCCCATCCGGCGGGCCAGAGGAGGGTCTCGTGCATCTGTTGATGGTGAGGAAATGGATAACGAGCGCCTTGCCCACGGCGTCGCCGCGGCTGAGGAGGAGACAGCGTTCCTCATCTTGTGAGCCGGTCTTTGGTGGCCTCGTGCCTTGAGGTAGAGGGCCTCTGGGATGGCGCCATAAGCAGTTGCCTGTTGCTGGTTTAGTTGTCAGATGGAGCGCTCGATAGCCGCGAGCATAGCGGCGTCAGCGCGCAGCATCGCCTCGGCGCCCTCCTCCGTGTCGGAATCCACGTCGACATCGGGCCAGTCCTCCTCCGCCGTTCCAAGGTCCAGGTCGATATCGGATGATTGCGCCACCTCTTAATGGGGCCGGTGCCGGTGGTTGCACGTTGGTAGAAGGATCGGAAAGATCGAGTCGTCGTGCGGGGAAAGTTGGGCGAAAAGGAAGAGGAGGCAAAGAAGACTAAAAGTTCATGGGTTGCAGATTGCGGGCGATGTGCTGACCTCTCTACGATGCAAGACAAATTTGCATTTGGCCTTTGCTCCGAAAAACTCTCCTGCGGAAGCACCCAACAAGCAACAGTGCAGTATGGAGAATGGGATGAGGAGCACTTCACTCATGAATATGCCGTAGCAGAAAGGATCAGAAAATGAACCAGTTAACCGATAAACGGCAGTGAGAGGAGCAGGCAAGGCAAGGCAAGACGACTCCGCACAATAAGAACTACTAACAGAAGCCAGGCACCTGACACCAGCACACACAACAGAGAGATCAAGACCAACACGCTCCGATAGAACAAGAAGGTGCTCTCGCAGGTGGGATTCACCATCCTCATCCATTCCCACATCTCCGATGCATCATCATCTGTCTTCTCTCTTCTCTTACCCCCCCTACCCCCCTCACTCTGTGTACGTGTATATCTCATCCCCAACAGCCCCAAACCAGCCGACCTTTTGTTTTCGTGTACAAGAAAAACCTCCCATCCAGACAGCCTACAAACACACACTATCCAGTTCTAGACTAAAGATCAAACAGAAGAGCGAGCGGGTATTAAGCGCCGAACAGAACTGGCAAAAAGCGCAAGCAAGCAAAACAACCCAAGCCAAAACGCCAACATTCTTTGCCTCCGTGTTCCAGCAACATCAGAACCCGCAGAACGCCCATGTATATGCATGCAATGCAATATGCGATGCTGATATCTTCAAATGCAGAAACACGAAGAGAACCAGAAACCAGGAAACCTAAGAAGGGCCAGGCGGACCCAGCAAGAAGAAACGGAAGAGAGAGAGATGGGGTATGTCCGGTTCCAATCCAACGCAGTCGTTTCGTCCCTTTCGTCATTGTTGCGAATCCAGCCCCGACAGTCAGTCAGACAACCAACCAACCAACCAACCAACCAATCCAACAGTAAAATGACATGATGCAATCTCGTGCTCTGTTTGATGTTGCGCTTCTAGACTCCCTCGATGTGGGGTTTACCGGAGGGAAAAATTTCGAGACGGTGAGGAAGGGGTATCATAAGGACTAACAGAATATGTCTCGGTTCTCAGGCAAGCGTGCCGCTGCTAGAAATGGCTTGCATATTTGCAGCTCGGGGTATGGTCGGATCCGAATGAATCGATGAAGAAGAAGCGCCAAAATCGGTGGTGGGATGATAATCTGGAGAATGGGAAGCCGGGTCCCAGCCCTCCTCGCTGAGGACGCTCAGGTAGCCATTGCCGACCTTGTTACGAAGGTCCTCAATCCTCTGCCGGTAGAGCTCGCCCCCGACATCCCAGCTGCTCCCGGGAGATCCGAAGAAGGACGGCAGTTGTGGGACCACGCCGGTGTCAATCCTCGGGACTTCCCGGCCTCCTTCCTGCGCGCTCGAGAGGGGACTCTGCGCAACAGCCTTTTGGGGCGCATCGTTTGCCTCAGGTGGCTGCGAAGTGCGATAGTGGTTCTCGGAAGTCGTAGGGATGTTGATGACAGCGGCCACATGGCGATCGACGGGCTGCGCATAGGGCATCGGGGTTTCGTTAGTGGCGAGATCGACGATGCGGCGTTTGGCCGCTCTGCGGCGCCGTGTCGAACTTGTATTGACTTCGCTAGAAGCAGTCTTCGGCACAGGCCGGTCTTTTCGGAGAAGCGCCGGCTCCCTAGGCGGCGGATCGTAGATAATAGCTGGCCTGCTGACGTCGACAGCAGGAATCTCCTCGGGCTCGGGCTTGACCACAGGTACAGGAGGTGGCACCTCCGCACGCTCCACCAAGAACCGCTTCTCCGAGTATGTTGGCCCCGTGGCATCAATGGTGATATCCTCAGTGTACCCGGGGTCTGGCGGAACAAGTTGAAGATGGTGATGCGGTATCGCGGTGGGTACGCGTGAAGGGGTTGCCCTCGACGTAGATCTCGCGAATCTCTGGGAGACCGGTCAACCGAGCCAATTCCATCGGGTCAGTCAACCGATTGTCTCTCAGATCCAGCCTCTCTAGTGGCAGCAGCTTCTCGATTCCTGCAATAGATTGCAGGCGATTGGCGCGCAGATTCAGCGCGGTGATCGCGGGCAGCGGGTTGCGGGTAAGAGAGTGCAGCGAATCAATCATGCAATGAGCCAAGTTCAGGGCACGGAGCGCAGTGAGCGTCGCCAGGCTATCGGAATCTGCGGAAAGGTTCGGGACAGATCGAGGGAACCAAGCGTGTTGGAGAGGGGGGCCAGACTCGCTGCAGGGATCGCCGTGAGCGAGTTGTCTGCCAGCTTAGGTGTCTGAGGAAGCGCCACTTGGAAGCTGGCAGAATGCCCATAGACAGGGGATTCGAAGAGCTCCCGCGGGAGTTGTGCCACGAGTCTGAGAGGCTCGAATGAGAGCTCCCAGAGCCAGAGCGCCGAATCTTGTAAGACCCGCGCACGTTTGACGATGGGTTCCGAGAGCTCCAGGTCGTCGAGGAGAATGGCTCCGTGTTCGCGTTTCGTCCTTGGAGGGAGAGTTTGGCTCGTCACTGTCAATCCTGGCAATGGATGGTCTTCGGCTGTCCGGCCCATGGGATGCACCGTGCTCGGCTCCCAGTTCGCTGTTCAGGGAGCCGACCTGCAAGTCTATCGTCGACTTCCGTGGCTCAGGCGAGGCCGGGATTGGTGCAGCCTTGAGGAGGTCACTGTTCGAAACAGTGGGGCTTCTACGGGGGCTCCCGGTCCCTGGCCATGGCCTGGTGGGAGACGATTGGTTTTTGGCCGTCCGACGACGGCGCTTGTCCATGTCGTCTAACACATATCAATCAATATATCTGCCGGATCGTCGAGACAGGCACGCTTGACCGTGAGGGAGCGGAGCTGGTCGGCAAGCCTGTCCCCGAAGAACTGCCTGAAGTCGATATCGCTGACCTCGAGGGCTTGCACGTTTTTGAGAACACGTAAAGCGGCACCGCAGAGTCAAACGGAAACTCCTCATAGCCTTTGATCAGGCGGGCGCGCCAGTCCGGCGCCAGTCTGAGGCACGGGATCTTGGTAAAGGCGGAGTACAGGTATTTCAGGTCGGCTTGAATCGCCGCCTTCTGCTTCTCCGTGCGCGCGGCGGATATGCCCGAGCCGATCCCAAAGCTGGCCCAGAGGGCAGACATGCCAGACATGACGCTCCTGATGCTCGAGACGGAGCGGATCGAGCCCACGTCGGAGCCGCGACTCTTGGAACGCTGGGACTGGCCAAGGAACGAAACGTAGTTTGCCGAGGCGGTGCTATCGTGCAGGTTCTCAAGGCGAACTTTCATCGGGCCGACGGGAATACCTAGCTCCTCGAAGCGAGAGAGTAGGTAGAACAGAGGTGTGGTGTGAGGGCTAGCTTCGCTGACTTGACACTGTGGGATGTGAAGCTTAGGGTCCCAAGCGAGAGGGCGGCAGCCAGGGTGCTTGACGTCGACGCGGATGTCGAAGGTCTTTCGGGGACTGAGGCGAGGGAGGCACGGTCCCCGAGGGGATCGATGACACACTCTGAGACGATCCATGGCGGGCCGCGTTTTGCCTTCGAAACTGGAGTGCGTTCGCGAGCGCTTTTTCGTGGGTCCGCACGAAGGTGGCAAGTTGCTGTTCAGACACGAACCGTTAGCTTCGTTGGCGTTCTCAAGACGAGAACTACGAGGAAAGCCCGGCAACACTTAACACACCTTGATGAAATATTCCCCGTCTTCCGAGTCCATTGTGTCGTTTACGGATGGAGATGCATGAGAGAGCAGTATTCAAAAGAGCGAATTGGCAGCGACTCCCGAGCCTGGAGGGTGGGGAAGGAGTGGGATCTCGAGCTCGTCTTCGTCCAGACGCTTAGCAGCGGCCTTGATATAACGTCTTATGTCTCCGTCGGCGCTGACGAATGTGTCGTGGCGAGGGTCGGACGACAGCCTGATTAGGGTCATATGTCAGCCAGGCGACTTTGTCACTTCGTACAAAAAAGCTCCGTGTATATGTGGCCCGTGAGGAGGCAGATTCGGGCGGCCAGTGAGGAATGCAGAGAAGTGACCCGAGTGCTTCTGGAGCCGGGAATGGCGCGGTGTTGAGGGGTACGGGGTATTATGTGGTCGCACGGGGCCGCGGCCCGACTTAGCCAGAGTCAACGAAGGTCGTCAATATCAAACCGGTCGGCCGCGGGGATGGTGAATGTGCGGCGCAGAATATAGGGTATCTTGAAGTTTTGCTGCTGGTCGTAAACAAGATTTTTTTTGGCTGGAGAGAGATTCGGGCGGTGCACTATCCCGGGTCATTTGCCTGGTCGCCCTTCGCGTGTTCGACGGCGCCCTGTGGTTTCGAGACCGAAGACCGGTTTCAAGGCCGTCGTTGGGACAGCGCACGTGTCGCCAGGGCAAACTTCGTAGCTCAAAAGAGGTCGAGGAAACAATAAGCGCTCCCGGGGTCGGCCTAGCAAGACCGCAGGAATGGACCAACGGGGTCACGCGGGCGCACACAGCAGGGCGAGAGCTGATGGCCAAGGCCCGCTGATACCGGCGGCGAGTCACCGGATAGCGATCAGGAATTCCTCCGTGTCATATTGTCGGACGGCCGGCCACCAACACCGCGGCGCACAATCTGGGGACCCAAGAACGCTTGATGGGGAACCGCGCGGTCTCCGGCTGGGTCGCGGAGACGCTGGACAAGAATGTCGCAACAGAAGGAACACAAGCACTTACTGAAACGAAACCGGAGGGGCGGTTCAACCAGTCGCAGATCTCACACAGGTCCTCGGAATCAACAGCGGAAGTACGCTCGGAGGTTTGTTTGAGACCGCAAAACGTGTCGGCGCAGCACAATGGAGCGATGCGGATGCGGAAGAAACCCTGCGGCAGAGTGCTGAAGGTTCCGTGGAAGAGTGAAAGAGAGGTTGGGGTGAGGCGCCGGTCAGCGGGGTCGGCGGAGCTGATGATGTTGACGTTAGGAGAAGATAACCCGCCCGTGCTCTCGCTCGCTCTCTCGACGCGCTGGTGAGGGCAGCGTCTTTCCGCCGCGAGAAGGAGACGGCAGAAAGAAATGGAGAAATCAGGGTCTCTTTTTTTTTGGTGGTGAGGGGGCCGGGGCAGCAGCCAAATTAACTGAAGCATGGGGGTCCAGATTGGCGGCACTCGACAAGGGTAGCAAGGGCCACTGGCGAGATGCAAGGCTAGGCGGTTCCCACTTGCCTGGAGCGGCATGGGCACCAGGCAAGGAGCGGGGTCGGTTGCAGAAACCTGGAACATGGGCCAGCGCTAGGCAGATGGGCAATTTCCCACAACCCGCTCCTCGCCGACGGTGGAGTTCCGAGATGTTTCCGCACTGTCGAGACCACTCGGCCGTCTTCAGGTCTCGAACAGGCCTTTTAGCTCCCCTCTATCAACGCTCAGGCGAGCGTCCAATGCAGTCATCAATCAGCATCTCGTTCGATTCTGGTGTCTTGGTGGTATGTACCCATTGTCTGCTGCAGCACAAAGAGCCGCCTCTCCTGATGTGCTGTTGCAGTGCGACGGACATGGCCCCAGTAATTCGTGGATAACAGGGGCTTGCATTACCTAGTTACGGCCCGTACCCAGACGAGAGACCTCTGCTCCGGAAGCATGAGAAGGAGATAATTATGAAATGCACAACTTTCCTACAAGCCGACTTCTGCATGAGGCTCCAGAGCTACTCGCTCCTTTGAATCTCGAGCCAATCCTAGAAGCTTGCGGAATGCCATGCGCAGAGCTTGTGTCCGATTACAGCAGCGAGGAGTTGGGGATTACTGCATGTCTCAGTCAAATCCTGCTTGTATGAATGCAATACTGCCAAAGACTGACAGCTCTGTCAAGCTGACGAATATCGGATCTTTGTGAGAACGATACTCCAGGACCGTCTTGACATCGAACTCGGCGGGCCGATGGTACCGTACGAGACGATCCACTCGGCTCCGAGTGCACGGGTGGCTCAGTTGCTGAAGATTCCGTACCGTAGTGCACTGTACGGGGCTGGCATCTTGGCTGAGCGGCAGATCAACAAATCAAACCACTAGAATCTGTCTGAGCAATGTCATTTGGGACAAGGAGCGGCGCACTTCAGACCACAAGACGTGGTTTCCTTCTCTTGATCAAGTCTGAGCGCCTTCGGGGGCCCCTATACAAGACACGAAGGGCAGTCTAAGTGCGTAAGTTACCTATCCTCCTCTGTCTACAGGCATGATGCCGTCAACATCGTTTCGTCCGTGTTTCTGCTGGGACGACTTCAGCCAGCCGATGTTGGCTAGAATGGCCCGAAAACCGGTGATTATCTTCTTTATGCGGACCTTACTAGCTAACACCTGGATTGCAGGGTCCTTCCATTTTAGCCCGCCGCATCTGTGCGTACAGCCGAGGACTGCAAGCGATCTGCCTCGTCCATCGCTGAGATCGCCAGAAGCGATTGGCACAAGCACCAGTCACAACTTCCGTGGAGCAATCAGAGACATCGATCGTCTGCCGTACAACTCCAGAGGCATCGCGGATCATGACAGTGTGTGTTGTCCCTGGGCCGTTGTCCCGTGCGGAGGGTCAAAAGACCCTACAAGCCAAGCTCACAGGGGGGCATGAATCTTCAAAACGACACGCGATTCGCCAAGTTTCGCACACCAAGGGGACGCACTCCTTGCACCCGACGTATCTCGCTCGTGGTTGGAAAGCCGACTGCACACACCACCAGGGAGGTAAATGCAGGGCGCGCAAAACGAGGGAGTCTTGCATTTCTCAGCTGCCCGCCCCTTCCAGAAATCCTCCGTGCTTGCCGCGTTGACTTGACCGGGAGACTATATTTACCAACCGCTGCAGGCAAGGAAGAGAGACGGCAACGAGTGCAAGGGTCACAGCATCTCGGCGTCGTCACCCCATCGACTGGATCCTTGCCGGAGAAGACAGTTTGATGCGACACCGATTGCCGCGTCGCACGCGATCTCCACGAAAGCCGAAGCAGGTCGACCATGGCCTGTTGAGATGAACTCATGCGAGACACACTTTCGTCGACCAGTCGATGGTATGGGACGCAATTATGTCATGTTCTGCGACACCCACGCTCCGCTGGCTTCTCATTGGGAAGGATGTGTGGATGGCCTGTCGTTCGATTTGGAGCCTGCCACAGCCCTGCAAAAGGAGCAATCACTTGCATGCTTGGGCCTTGCCGCAAGTCTTCGAGACCCCACCACCCCCAGGTTCAAGTTCTGAAGAGGCCGCAAAATCGGGACCGCCGTGACGGAGCCCTCAATTGTTCCCTGCAGTGAATGCCCTCAAAACGGACGGTGTCGTGCGATAAGAGGGTCCATGTTAAACAGTATCTCATGACTGCCTCTGCTGCAGTCAAGCACTCCCTGTCTTACATTCGCTTGCGCTGGACCGGTGGAATATTTGCTGCCGAGTTCTTCGGATCCTCGCTTGGCGATGGGAAGTTGTCCCCCGCGTGGTCGCAAGAGTAGTTGCAGGTTCGAAGCCTGAAAAGTCGTACTGAGACAGAGGGCTGTGGCCAAGGATATGCCAAACGCAATCCAGTTATGTTGAAACCCCACCATCACCATCTCGACATTGGCTCCTGGAAAACGACGATAATTGGTCAACCTTAAACCGGCGTCCCGCCGCCTCACCGCTTCTAGTTGACCTTGACGATGTAATCGCAAGCAGCGAGCTGGTGGCGTCTGCGGCGTCAGCTTTCCACAAGGCCGGGTCCATTTGGTGACCACTTGCAAGTTCAGGGATCGCCGGCTCCCACTAGCACCATGGGCCTCAACCCAGTCAGATAGCAGGAACAAGAAGTCCACACCGGCTTTGGATTCAAGTGGCCGCATCATCCTTCCATGAGGCCGCAGCACACCCTGGAGTAAACCTCGGACGCAGATTTTCGCCGGGAGAGCCCGTGAAGACGCGGAAAACGAGTCTCGTCAAACGAAGACGGCAGACCGGCATGTTAGGGGTGGTTGAGAGACCACCATGGCCGCTTCCGTCACGTTGCACAAGCCGGCGCCGAAGATCCTTGGAGAGCCCATACCGGCGGTCGAATCCCGGCGGAAGATATCGCAGATCTGCTCCGAGAAGCCAGACTTCTCGCTCCCCGCAACGCATTCCCGCGGACGTCGCAAACGAGGCGTGTGAAGCAGATCAACAACGCTAGTTCGAAGCCCTGCAGTTTCAGGCCGATGTCACGTCCAATGGGCTTGCCTTACCGACACACCTGCTGCCGGGAACACCCACGCACCTTGTTGCGCGAGGATGTGGGCACTTGCGATGAACACGTCGACAAACGGTTTGCTTCGACGAACTGACAATGACGTACCTAACGTCCGATGACCCCGCCAGAACCAAACCCGACTTACACAAAATGTCGGCCCCAGCGAAACGGCGCATCACACCTTCTATGCCCGTCAGATCTCAACGCTAGGACGGAGCACAGGTATGAAAAAAGAGCGTGCAAGCAAAGCTCATACAGGCTGTGCGAAATACGGCACCTGCATCTCCTCTGGCTCTCCAACCACAGGCTGGCTGGCATGCCATCCTGGCCCGGCCTGCCCAGTTTGGCACTCCCGGGGCGTCTCATTCGGTGAGTTGACCTTCCACCGGCATGCCGGCCTCATTGACCCCCACTCTGTGGAACACCACCCCATCCTTCATGCAGGGTTTTCCGGGCACTGGCCAAAACCAGGAGGAAAACCTGGATGCGGGGCAGCGGGGCAGGACTCGGAGCCAAGATCCCCCCGTATGCCATGCGCGACTCGAACACACGCATTTCATTCCAGCTCTTCCTCGCCTTGCGATACGCCAATTCCGGATCCTTTTTTGGGGAAATGTCTCTCACCGCTCCTTTACTATGGCATGCGGCATGCAACGTGCATGTCTCGCGGGAGGTAGGATGGGGTGATGGAGCAGGGAAGCCAATGGGAGAAAAAGTGGTGTGGTGCAAGTCTGGGATAATCTGATGCGCATGCATTGCATTAGCCTCAAGACCTGCGCCGCCGGCTTGCATGGGATTTTCTTCATCTCTCTTTTTCTGATCTCCTTGGTTTGGATCGGTTGGTGGCCGCGTCAACCTAACTCAGGGTCTTTCTGCGACCTCAAGGCACGGGCAAAATCCATCTGTGTGGTAGCCAACTGGAAGAGAGAGAAGTTTCTCTCTCGGAGGTCGTTGAAAAGGCGAATCACCATCGCCATCCTCTCCCTCTTCTCCGCTGAGGCGACTTGGGATATGGCCCGCGGCCAAGATCATCAGCAATCCCGCCACCCACCGTTCCACCCACCCCGGGCGCGCCCTATCCCGTCAACCATGGCATCCGCCTCACCTTATTACCTCCCTCCCTTGGTGCTCTTCCGACCATCCCCTCACTCGCCCTGATTCAACCCCACCATGCCGCATAGAGTCACGCTTCTCTCGCTTGCTGGTGTCCGGCACCAGATTGCCGAAGTCGGACACCCGTGCCACGGCCATGCCGTCCAGGTGGGATGATTCGCGGCTGGCTGGCTGGCATACATACAACCTGACCGCTTGTCTTGTGGAGTATCGTTCCGCCGGAGAGCCCATGCGCTGTGTGTACCGATGCACGACATACTGGCTTCCGTACCCTTGTATGGTCTGGGTTGCCGCGGTTTCGTGCGGGCAGCTTAGCGATGGATGGGTTGATTGGTTGGTTGGTTGGTTGGTTGGTTTGAGCCGTTTTGTTTCGGCGCGGGACGTTTTCCTATGTCTCCTGCTGACCGTTCCTCACATTCGACTGCTTGTGTAAACCCCCGAAAATGCGGATCCCTGGTGAATGATAGACGGTAAGTAGTGCAGATGTGGCAGAAATTGAGTCTCGTTGGTTATGGAGAGTCTGGGGAAAGCTGGGGTTTCCGGGGAAGATCGACGTTATGCCTACGTGCGACACACAAAGTGTTTTGCGTGTGGATGTGTGGGTGCATGTGTGTGGATGAACGAGATGTCACCCTCCCTCGGGACGCGGGAGGAGGTGGGATGTAGAACCTTCATGGTCTGTCTGCTCATGTGAAGTCAGGGAGACAGGGGTTTGGTGTGTTCATCTGGGACATGCCTGGGGCGAGGAAGAATGAACTGTCCCCTCCTCATCTATTTTTCTGGGGGGTTTCACGTTCGAGGGGAATCCTTGGGGGATTTCTTATGTGGTGGGACTGCAGTTTGTAGCCTCGCCTTGGTAGTAGCCTACTTATGGGTGGTCTCTCGGCAAATCTGACCAAGGGTGGTTTAGGTGAGCAGTTTTGTGCTACGTAAAAGTTCGTGATGTGCCGGTCTTCCGGTGGAAGTTGACGGTTAGTAGTTGTGACTGGCGGCTGACACGGCCATGATACTAGATGCCTGAACCGCTGGGGTTGGGGTGTTCTTCGCAACACGAGTCCCTACATACTCACGACAAGGACATCAAAGATGAATCCTCCGGTCAGAATTTGAGGGGAAGTAGCCATGAGCGTGGGAAAATGGAGCAAGAGAAGAGGTGTTTGTTGCCTTATATGGAAGATTGGTGATATTCTTTCCATGACCATCACCGAAACACTAGGTATGTACTGGGTAATCGTCCGTTGAGTTGAACAAGGAACCACGCGAGAAAAGGAAAACGGTATTTCGATATTGCGTTCTCGTTCGGATCTTTTCTATTTAGCTTCCCCGTGTACGGTCTACCCTGCACGTCTTACTTATGCCTAACGCGAGGCCCTCTCTCGGAAGTAGTCTCTTACAAAATAGTAGAGTTAGGGCAACTCTAGGGAATAAATCATAGAAACGAGCGTTCAAATCGACAGATTTAGAAGGAGGGGAATAACGAAGGTGTAGCAATCTGTCGGAACGATGATGGTGGTTTCTTCCGCTATGTTTGTTTATGTTTCTGTCAGGGTCACGACCCAGGAGCGGCGGGCGAAGCAGTTCGGCAGTGTTCAGAGTGCCTGCTGGCCGGACGTGCTCAGAGATGCGATGGGATGAATGCCCGGCCAGACCAATATAAGCTGTGTTGCTACTCGTTGAACTAAAGCCTCAGCGCGTTGAAACCAGAAGTAGCCGAGCAGTAAACGGGGGAGCACGGCGCAGTCTAAGGCACTGTTCGTCCTGGCATCCTCCGGCCGGGCACCGTAGAAGTCGGCCGTTCGAGCTGCACCTGTGGCGGCGCGGTTTCAGTAAAACCTCGCGGGGATTTTCGTAGCAAGCTAGATGTCTGCCGGGCACCCAGTGGCTACATGGTGAGCTCTTTGCGTACAGATGCACTCCATCGATCAAGTTGGGTACCGGGTATTCCTGTAGCTCCATAATCAAGCCGGCTTGACAGCGAGTGAGATGAAAAAAATGAAGTTGAAACGGGAGGATGTCGGTGGCTCATGCTGCCCCTGAATGCTTCAGGGATAACTCGACACAATGAATAGCATCGCGCACGATTCGGAGCCTTTTACATACAGTATTGTACACTGAATCCTATACACTTCACGGCAACGCTGCCATCGTACATCCCAACACTTGCTCTGACGCTTGCCCCATCAAACCCTCATCGCATTCGGCCTCACAGATAGCAGCCTGTCCATCGCCCGCCCATCATCCAGCGCCCACCCGCCCGTCACATCCAGCTTTATTCCTGCTTGCCCAGCTTGATCTTGGCAAAACCCTCACGGTTAAATGACCTCTTAATCCCGCTCCATGCCGCGCCAAACGCCTTGCTGGCATCCCTAAACGGCGCCGTCATGATGTGATCCATGGTATACTTCCGTGCTGCCTCCTTGGCCTCCCTCGCGGCCCTCTCAGCCCGCACCCTCTCCGCTAGCCCCATCGGCTTGCTCTGTCCCGTCACATCCAGCCCACCCGCTGAAAACACGCTATGCATCCTAAACGGCAACTGCACCTCCTCGGGCAGCAAAACCGTCTTCTTCGGCGGCGCGAACGGCACAATCCGCCTCGTCGCAACCTCGATATAGATCGGCGAGCTCTTCACCGCGCCATCCGCCGCCGCCGCCGCCACCGCCTTCTTGACAACGTCCTTCGCCGGCACGGCCTCAATCGACCGCACGATCCGCCCCGCACCCATGACGAAGTACGCGCCCATGCCCGCCATGAACACAATGATGGCGCCGAAAGCATGCGGGATCCACCACATCAGCCCCTCGGGCGGGTGCAGCAGCACCGTCCAGTACTGATACACGGTGTAGGACACGCAGAAGGCGCCCGAGGAGAAGCAGCCGGCGCGGAACCAGAAGTGCGACGGGGCCTCGTAGAGGAGAGTGCGGCCCTTTCGGGCGAGCTGGTCGGCGTAGGTTGTGGCGGCGGCGGGGCGGGGGGTTGAGGCTGGTGATGGAGGGCGGGTGGTGGTCGGTTTGGTTGGAGCTGCTCTCGGGGCCGTGGCGGTCGGCTTAGTAGGAGTGGTTTTCGGGACGGTTTTCGCATATGGGCGAGGGGGCTTTTGAAGGAGGACGCGAGAGGTGGAAAAGTGGGCGCGCAGGAGCTGGCGAGTTTGCGGTGAGGTGCAGTTGCATCGGGATGGTTGTCGGATGAGGAGCAGGAGACGAGGCGCGAGGCCCCGTGAGGAGGAGGCCATCTGAGCTCGAGGGGTCAGCATCGAGCTTGGAGGAGTAGTGGATGATGGGGGAAGAATATACCTTTGGGTTCAATAGGGCCAATTGGCACGGCACAGCACCGATCACGCCGGACAGCTGGGTCGGGTCCGCTGCGGTTGGCGGGGCCGAAATTTTGTTCGGCGGCCGGAGACGTTCGTGTGAGATCGCGTCGGGCTTGGCTGCGCGCCTGGGCAGACTTCGCTTACTTTTCCATTTTTGGGTAAGTGAGCTGAGCTGGTCCTGTTACTTTTTTTTGTGGAGACTGGAAGCTCAGATGAATTGGCAGAGCTTCCAGAAGCACTCAAGGCACATTTTATGTCTGCGTTGTGTTGCGTCGAAATAACATCCATTGGTGCAAGTATCTTCAGAATTTCGAAATTTGCAGATATTCAAGATCCGAGCCGATGACATCAGCCAACATGAACCGCCGCGATCGCTAAAGTCGGAGGAGCACTCGAAATTTCATCCCAAGGTGTCATCACTGCCTCCAAAAAAAAAAACTCAGAAAAGCATGTGCTTGCCAAGACCCGGCCACCAGAGGCATATCGCTGGATGAAGCACGGGCTCTCGGGCAGGCCAACATTCCCATGCCGAAAGCATCGACTTGGTGTTACCATGATGCATGTTGGTAATTCCAGATGCTTTTCCGGACAGCTAAGCCGCGGGTTTTCTGCCCTTTTGGTTCACCCCTTTCGCTGTGCAGGGACGAATGGAGCGAGTGGAATCTCGGCCGGGCCCGAGTGGTGGGTCGGATCGCATCGGCGCCGCGGCATCCATCGCTGCAGCGAGCAGCCATCCATCGAAGTTGGAGCCGGATTGTCGCCACTTAAAATTGCTCCCTCCCGTTCAAGGACGGAGATATCCCTTTCTCCCAGGGAACTTCATATCTTTTGAACTTTTCGACATCCATTCACTGCAGTGTTGGCCGGATTTTCCTTGACGAACATGACGAGCTCGTCGACAGCAGTGGAGGGGTCAGAACCTGCCACTCTCAGCGGCCCAGGGGCTGGCAATGGCGTCACTCGCAGGATCCCTGCCGACGGCCGTGATACTCCTGACGCTCACAACACCCCCAACGGCGCTGCTCCCAATGGCTCCGCGGACACTGTTGAACAGCTGAGAAAGGCCTTTAGCAACAAGTACCGCCATGTCGAGGCCATTCACAACAAGTCGAGGCCCACGTGCCTCAGCCATGACACCACCGAAACCCCCAGCTTCCTGGGATTCCGCAACCTGATGGTCATTGTGTTGGGTAAGGTATCAGAGTGTCATGTTTGTGATATGCCGTCGCTGATATTTGACCAGTTGCCGGCAATCTCCGTCTGATTATCGAAAACATCCAGAAGGTTGACTCACTCACTCACCGTTGAGAAAGAAACCCACGCTAACCCGCGCAGTACGGCGTCCTCATCTGCATACGATGCCACGACTTCCGCCAGAACGATGTGCGCCTGGGCCTGGCCCTGTACTGCCTCATCCCCTGCCACCTCTTCATCGCCTACGCCATAGAGTTGGTCGCGGCCTGGCACGCCCGTGGCCAGCGCGCCAAAGCCAAAGAGCGAGACGGCACCAGCTCCCCAACCGAGGACCAGTCCCGGTCCTTCCTGCGCACCTGGCGCCTCATCCGTTTCGCGCATTTGATCAACATCACCGCCGCGCTGGGCTTCCACACCTGGATCGTTTACTACCACATGAACCACCCACTGATCGGCACTCACCGAGGTCCACGCCATCATCGTCTGGCTCAAGACCGTCTCGTACGCCCTCACTAACCGCGACCTGCGTCACGCCTACTTGCACCCCGTCCGTGGCGAGCTCGACGCCCTGCCCGAGCTGTACAAACAGTGCCCGTACCCGAGCAACGTCACCTTCAGCAACCTGGCCTACTTCTGGTGGGCGCCCACGCTGATCTACCAGCCCGCGTATCCGCGGACCGACAAGATCCGCTGGGAGTTTGTGTTTAAGCGCCTCGGCGAGGTGGTGTGTCTGAGCGCGTTTATCTGGTTTTGCAGTGCGCAGTATGCGACGCCCGTGCTGTTCAACTCGCTCGGGAAGATCCGCTCGCTGGACTACACATCGATTATTGAGCGGGTGCTGAAGCTTTCGACGATTTCGCTGGTGATCTGGCTGGCCGGTTCTTTGCTCTGTTTCAGTCGGGGCTGAACGCCCTGGCGGAGGTGACCCGGTTTGGGGATAGGGGGTTTTATGATCCTTGGTGTATGTCTTGCCCCTTACTCCTTCACTTTCATTGCTAAGGTGGGGTGATATTGACATCCCAGCAGGGAACAGCGAAAGCCTGGGCATGTACTGGCGCACCTGGAACAAGCCCGTCTACAAGTACTTCCACCGCCACGTCTACTCCCCGATGCGTGCACGCGGGTACAGCCAGATGACAGCCAGCACGGCGGTGTTTCTGCTGTCTGCCATACTGCACGAGCTGTTGGTCGGTGCTCCAACACACAACATGATTGGTATGCCGTCCATCCCTTCACTCCTCGTCCCCAACCCACGGTACTAACACGCTGAACAGGGGTGGCATTCGCCGGCATGTTCCTCCAACTCCCGCTCATCATAATGACCGCCCCGCTTGAACGCAACAAGTCTGCCAACGGCAAGCTGCTGGGCAATGTCACATTCTGGGTGACGTTTACCATCTTCGGGCAACCGCTTGCTGCACTTCTGTATTTCTATGCGTGGCAAGCCAAGTATGGGAGCGTCAGTCGGGTTATGGCGGAGAGTGCGGTGCCGGGGTTGGTTTGTTCTGCTGTGAGCATACTTTGCCGTGTTGATGGAGGACGGTGATCTGGGCTGGGATGCAACCGTGTTGATGGTTGTGAAGTTGGTGACTTGTCTGTGTTTTGAGAGTTTCGAAAGGAAGAGCGGAGTTATCTTAGATGGAATGTTTATTGTCCAAGCCATGTGAACTTGCAGCCACCAATAACCAGCCACAGCCGCCTGAGGAGCATATAATACAAGACAACCATCCAAACAACCCCTCTATTCCCAGCCCGTCTATCACCCAAGCCCTCCCCTTTAAGCTTTTATCCTACACTCAACCACCATCTCACCGCCTTACACCCACCTCTACGGCACAAACAAACGGAATCCCCACCCTCACCCCCTCCTCCTATACCCCTCGTATTCCTCCCCAAAGAACCCCACCAACGCCCTCTCCTCGCTCTTTATCCTCGCACTGAAAAATCTCCACAGCACCACCGCATACCCCACAAAACTAACCACATTTCCCATGACAACCTGCGTCCCCAGCGCCCACCAAAAGAACCCAAAGTAACTCATGGCCTCAGCATACTATAGATTCCATCCGTAACCAGCACATGTCCCGACTGCCGCCGGTACTGCACGTGGTGATTAAAGCTCCGCCCGGCGTGGATCATGGCCACGCTGCGGACTGTTTGCCCCACGATCACCAACACCAGCCCGGCGAGGGTGAGATATGAGCCGAGACCGAACGGCACACCAGCGGATGTCGGGCCAGAGCAAGTTTGTGAGCAGGCACTCGAGAGTGGCAAATGTGTGCGCGATGGCGTAGTGCGGCCAGTTGGAGGTGAGGAGGAACGAGTCGACCTCGGCGGCGCGGGTGTTGTACGCGGCCGTGGTCCAGAACTCGAGGAAGTGGAAGAGCGAGAGGGCGGCGAGGAAGAAGGGGAGGCGCCACAGCGGCGAGGCGGTGTAGTAGGCTGTTGTGAGGGTGCCGAGGAGGCCAAGAGTCAGGGCGATGCCCAGGCCGAAGGATCGGGTTGCGATGCCGGCGAGGGATTTCGGTTGGTGAGGGAGGTAGAGAGAGAGGTCGTGGTCGGGGGCGTAGCTGGGAAGGGAATGTCAGTGGCGGGGATGGTCTATGGGCTGGTGCATGGCTGTGGTAATGGTGGCTAGGCGAAGATGATCGGTCCTCAGTCCGTTACCCGAGGCGGGAACTGCTTGTCTCCGTAAGCCGCCCCCCGGGGAGGGGAAAGGTCGAGTGGGATCATATGCCACGGTGATGGACGATGCAGAGGTGACGGCGAAGAGGCGTGGTGGAAAGTGAGAGGAGCTGGTATTTGACTTACGGGCCTGGCGACCAGGGCCGCCGACGGGAACCGCCGTCCATGACGGAGGGTGGGTGCCGGCTCGCTGGGAAGCCAAATGGGTTCACGGGCTGCCGCAAAGGGGCTGCTGGAGCTTTTTGGCACTATTCCATGCCAATGTGTCCGTGGCAAGTATTGTTCTTAGGTATTGCCGAACCGGTTTGCGCTCGGGAGCTGCAAGGGATGAAGTCTTGGCTTCCTGTAGATAACCTGTAACGTCGGTCGATGTTTGCTTCTCGTACAGTCCATGACGTGCTGTTGCCAGGAACGATTTTAGTGGACACGGGTGGGCGGGTCGCGCCCACGTGGAGCGGGTAGGGGTCCTGCAGGGGACAACGGGAATTGCGGGGCCAGGCGGCGCCGCAGGCACCTTGATAAACCTCGCGTCCAACACTCCCACGATTGTTGTTGCAAGCGGAGGTGTTACGGAATCTGGGTATCCTTTATCGCAATGCTTTTGATACCCCTTACAGACCACCTTGGATCCGGAACGATGACACGATCAGGACTAGAAGATTGATCCAGCCCAGACGAAGGGAATCCAGGTCGACATGGTGAAGCCGCCGACGAGGTATGTTGCGCCGACTCTGTCTCGTAATCAGTGGGGACGTCAGAGGGTGTCGGGAACCCGTCGTACTCACATCAACCCAACCAATGTTCCCGCTATGAGAGCCTCAGCGCCGGCAATGAGAGCATAGACCACGGGCACCAGCCAAAGGTACTTCCAGTTGGAGCTCCTCTTTCCGCCATGCATCAGCACGGCCACCCCGACGGCTCCCAGATGGAAGAGCCCGTACAGAATGAGCGTCCAGAAGAGGGTAAACTTCCACATCTCGTCCAGCTCGTAGAGAATCACCGTCGACTTCTGCGGCGGCCAGAAGAGGGAGGGAAAGGGAGGGCACCGTGTACTGCGCCGGAGGGCCATCGCGTCGGACGGGACTAATACGCATTCAATCAGTGATTGCAAATATAAAAGGTTCGATAATACGTACGTTGGGGATTGCATTTTCAAGGCCGTCTTGTTGTCGAGTCGTCGAGCTCTTTGTTGGATTAGCGAGTGGGGTCCTGAAGCTGCGAGACTTGGAAGCCATGGGATGTTGCAAGGATCTCAAATAAAATGAGCTTGATTGATGCACGTTTTCGCATAGATGCATATACCTCGGCACCGCTGCCGAGTCTCGGCGCGCTTTCCGGCATGCGCTTCGGCTCGTGCTGTCTCCGGAATCGACCAAAAACAACTCCCTTCCACAGTACTCGACAGCAACAACAAACCGCCATGGTACGGCCATCTCGCCCATAACACACCAACACAGCGCCAACCGCCGCCATGTCCATCGACCGCCTCCTCACGACGGTACTTCAGCTGTACCAAGACGTCCACGACGATGCGCGCACCGAGCAGATCTACGGGTCGACGGCGGCTCTCCTCACGAACCTCTCGAACCCGCTGAACCTCTCACTCCTTACCTCCCAGCTGCTCACAGCGCCGGCGATATGGGGTCGCCGCGACGGTATGCGCACATGCTACCGCATCATCAGCATCTACAACACCGCCGCCATCCACGTGCGCCGGAACGAGATCGAGAACGCCAAGAATAAAGGACCACAACGTGCTGGCGGAGGGTTGAGCAGCGATGCGTGGGCGGCAGCAGTCCTCAAGGGTGCCGATGACCAGTCGGGCCGCTGGCAGCATCTCCTCGTCTTCGCCGGCGTCCTGATGGGCATGGAGGCAGGCCATCGGCGCTCGCTCAGCGGCGGCATGCGCAAGACGGTCGAGCAGGCCGTCGTCACTGCTGCGAACCTCACGCTTCAAAAAAGGGAGCCCGAACCTCCTGCTCCATCCGGCCCGGTCGCACTGGCGCTCAACTACGCATTTCCCCTGCTATCCGAATCGTCACTAGCCGGATTAGACTGCGACGCCCTCGTTCCGGTTGCAACGAGGGCAATGCTTGGTGGAGACGGGCTACAAGACGGACTCTTCCTGGCCTCGATCGACCAGGATGTTCGCCAGGCAGAACAGAAGTTTATGTGGGCTGAAAACTCGCCATCATTCCTGCACTTTCAACAACTCGAGCAGAGGCCGCTTATATCTGGGCTGGGCCCGCTGTCGAGGCTCCTTGGCCATGCCGTCCAGCATGCTCGTGACTCAGGGGTGGTACTGCAGCTCCAGGACGATTTGATGGCGTTTACGGGGAAGCTGCTTCAGCACTGGCAGGCTAGCAAGCTCTCTGAGCTGGAAATCTCAGAAGAAGAGATCTTCCTCACCCCCGAAACGGTCAAGGGGACATGGCCGGCTCTCTGGCAGTTCCTCAAGAAGGTCATGTACGCCGTGGTCGCCGTCCTCCAAGCCGTGGTCGCGCGCAGCCTCCTGGACCGCCACCTCAAGAACCACACCGCGGCCCCGTGGTCGCCACCAAGACCCTCCACACCCTCCGCAACCTCTACTTCATTTCCTCCCGAAACGGCAGCGACGCATTCCAAGTCTATACCTTCACCTATCTCACCTCCCTCGACATCCTCGCCCGTTACGGCCCAGCGTCAGCCTCCTTCCTCGCCGAAATTAAACCCCCACCACCTCCCCATCCCCGCCCATCCACTCCACCGCACCCTCGATCTCTTCTACCTCAACATCGCAGAACACCTCCCGCTCAACCTCTCTCCCCACGACTGCGATACCCTCATAATCCAACCCGCCATAACCTACCTCACACACTCCGCACCCTCTCCCCGCGCATGGTGCAACTCTTCGAGGCCGCCCACAGCGCGGTCCTCTCCGTCCTCTCCTGCCCCACAACTCCCCTAACAGTCGACCTCGTCCCCTTCTATGCCGAAACCCTCTTCTCTTCCTTCCCCTCGCACATCTCGCCGCGCCAGTTCCGCCTCGCCTTCAAAACCGTCATGCAGATCCTGTCTCCCCCCTTCCCCATCAGCCAGTCACACCCACATCTAGCAGAAACGCTCCTCGAAATGGTCCGCTTCCGCGCCGCGACCGCTTCACAGGCACCACTACCCACCTCCCCGGCCGCTGAGGGCGCGCCCACTCCAGCGGTAGGAGCGGAGGAGCAGCCATGTCGGAGCAATCGACCCTGGTCCTCACACTGATCGATGCGCTGCCCATTCCTGCAGCTGGCGATCTTTGAGGAGTGGATGACGCTGGCGGCGTATGCGGTGAATGAGATTGGCGATGCAAGGCTCAGGGAGGTGGCGAAGAGGCGGTTTTGGGAGGTGCTGGTGAGTGGGGAGATGGATGTTGAGAGGCGGCGATCGGCGTCGCCTGGTGGGGGACGAAGGGAGGGAGGGAGGCTGTGCTTTGGGGGGAGAAGGCAGTGGGATTGCCGCAGCAGCAGCAGCAGCAGCAGCAGGGGGAGGAATCATATATGATGAGCGGGGCGTTGAATGTCGAGAGGGAGAGCAAGCTTTGATTACGGGAAATTTGGTACGGGGTCAGCTAGGAAGTTGTTTGGGTGACGGCGGTCAATGATGAGCAGTTGGCCGGTGAATGACACAGCCCATGTACTAAACTTTGAGCCGTCCGTATGAAGTTACATCCAATCAGGACATGTCCGTTTCGAGCCTCCGTTGTTGTGTCGTCTTACGTGAAACCCTTCGGGGAAGAATGCTGGTTACAACCTGAACAAAACCAGGTAAGTTAGCAGCCCCTGGGTAAACTACTCATTCCTCAGGCAGATAACACCCCTCCTCGCCGGAAATATTCTTCCTACCATCAAACGGAATCTAGGATTCTAAGACCGCCTCAATCCAAGTCCACTACCGCCCTAGCCCGCCACACCCCAACTTCTCGCGGTTCTTTTCGAACCGGATCATAGCCCTATTGAACCTCACCCTAACTACTTCATTCACCAGCAGATATGATGCTCTGAGTACTGGCACACACAACAAGGGAACGACAGGCAAAGAGTCGTCGACTTTGGTGGCCGGAGTATGCGAATAATGCAGTCCTATGGGGGTGGGTGCTTCATGGGCGGTGGCCGGACAGAATGGGTTGTCGCGGGATTGGCATGGGATGTGGCCGTGTGTCACTGCCCGGCTCGTCGGTGGGTTGACTTGCATTATTTGGAGGTAATGGCATTGTGGTTCTGGGGATGGCGGCGAGGACGTGATGCCTTAGTGGGTGGCCAAATTCGAACAGTGTATGGTCCGTATATTGGCTTGGGATGGAAAGGAAGTAGTGTTCTCAGTGAATCTATGCGTCGATTTTGTATTCCACCCTTTGCTGTAACAGCAGCTATGAGCAGCCTCCAACCTTCTTTTTGATCTACCTAGTAGAACATGTTCCCGATAACATCAAGCCAAGCACATAACACCAGCAAATTAGGGTATCGATGCTCTAGCAACAGCTCGAAGATGCCAAAACTTTTAACAGAAATCGTGCTTCACTACTCCCTGGGGTACACCAGTGCGTCGAGGTCAATCAACCTCCGCATTTCGGCCCACTCAGAGTCAAAGTTGGGCTGGTCCACCGCTGGAACCATGGACTCGATCCAGAACTGCTCACCCTGAGGCACAGCTTCCACCGGCTCCTGCAGGGCCGGGTCAATGGCGTCCTCGCCCTGCTGCAGGACGTGGTGATCCTTCTCCAAATGCTTCTCAAGATCGTGGTGCCGAGCAAAAGTGGCTGGACAACCGTCAACCGAGCAGGAAATGGTCCTCGTCGGACAGCAGCTGACATCTCGTCTGCCTCGCCCGGAAATGCCGACTTGATCGTGTGCATCTTCGGCGGCCGCTTTCTTCCCAGATGCACGTATCGGACGTGCTCCTCCAGCTTCATCCTGCTGATGAACGTCTGTCCGCACCCCTCCTCCATCCAGTTCCAGTCCGAAATGTCCTCGGTGTCGAATGTATCGAATTCGCCGCAGACGAACCGCAAGCCCTCGTGCGCCGTCCGGATGTGCGTGTTTCAAGTTCGACACCTCGTAAACTTCTTCCCGCACCCTCCCACGTACACTCAACCGTCTTCCGATCCTCCACCGTCGTCCCCGAGTGGTACATATCCACATGCCTGTCCAGCTCCGCCTGGCTACTACACCGCACCTCGCAAAACACACAATTAACATGCTCCTTCCGCATATGCGCCTGCAGCAGCAACAGCGTCCTGAACCCACCCGCCGTCCATCCCCCTCCCCATTCTCCTTCCCCCGCATCCTCACACCAAAACCGCACCTCCCCGTGCTCCCTATCCACATGCCTCCTCAACGCGCCAGCCGTATCAAACCCAGCTTCGCACTCCCCCGCGCCACACACAAACGCGGCCAGCCCCAGATGCGCCACCCTCACATGCCGCTGCAGCGTCTGATGCTTCCTGAAGCTCTGACTACACCCCTCATACCCGCGACAGCGGAAACCGCTCCTGCCCCTCATGCACCGCTGCATGCCGTCTGAGTCTGGTAGCCGTGACGAACGCCTTGCCGCACCCCTCTTCCTCGCACACGTACTTCTTCTCGTGGGTGTGTGAGCCCTTGATGTGCTGCGCGAGGTGTTTCTCCTCGAGGTAGGTCTTGTCGCACCCCGGGTAGGTACACTTGTGCGGACGGTCGTTGGTGTGCGAGCGGAGGTGGGCGGCTAGCCGCGCCGGGCGATTGAAGGTTTTGGGGCAGCCTGGATAGGTGCAGGGGGGATAGTCTTGAGGTCGGAGGGGAATTTGCGGGCGCGGCGGGAGGAGGGGGAGGGAGGAACCGAGGTGGCGGTGGGAGTTAGGGGGTGCAGGGGGTCCGTGGGCTTT
Organism: Achaetomiella virescens; assembly: GCA_031001845.1. Lineage (NCBI taxonomy): Eukaryota > Fungi > Ascomycota > Sordariomycetes > Sordariales > Chaetomiaceae > Achaetomiella > Achaetomiella virescens. The sequence continues at coordinate 70,721 of JARNGD010000019.1, forward strand.
TGGGGGAGGAGTCGTCTGGGATGGAGGTGGTGGTTGTTGTAGAGTCGGGGACTAGAGCTGAGACTGGGTAGTCGATATCGGCTTCTTTCTGGGGGACGATGATTTGTTGCCGTTTTGATCCGGTGAGCGGCCCTTCGGCCTCGTCTTCTGCTTTGCGCTTCATAGCTCTGGCGGCAGGGAGCCGTAAAACCAGAAGCCTGCTGTGAAGATGTGTCGGTGAAGTTGCAATTGGTTTCCAGATCTGAGCTCAAGATTCCCCAACTTTTTTGTGGGTGCGTCGAGCTCCCGGCAGGCAATTGCACTAAAGTCACCCCACTCCGTGCACTGCAAGGCTGTACCCAGCCTCGTTCGGCCACAGCTGCCCCACTCAAATTTTTCACTGTCCCTCCATCAGCCTCTCCTCGTGTTCGCAGCCGCCGAAGTTCATTGAACAAAGCAACCTTGCACCTCGGCATCTCCCTTCGCGCATCGCCAGCTCCTTAACCTTCCCCATCGATTTTCGCCGGCTCTGTAACATTGTCACAATGTCTGACTACGGCGACGACGACCGCGAGCCTCTGTAAGCTCCGCCGCCACCCCCTTCCTCGCGCCGAACACCTCTCTAACCCGTCCATCCCAGCAACGACGAGCCTGCGTTCGACGAGGACCCCGATGAGTACTACGAGCCGGAGCCAGAGCCCGCCGACGAGGACGAGGCGACGCGCGCGCCGAACAAGAGGGCGAGAACCAGGACGCCGACCACGTCATCGCGTCAGGGGACCCCAACGCGGCCGCTAACCACGGCAAGGGCAACGAGAAGTCGCACAAAGACAAGAAGATTCCCAACGATCTCAGCGGACCACCACGCCCTTCATGACCAAGTACGAGAAGGCGCGCATTCTGGGACGCGCGCGCTGCAGATCAGGTGGGTGCACACGGGAAGCAGATACTGGAACGGGCTGGGCTGACCAGAAGATAGCATGAACGCACCGGTGCTGGTCGACCTCGAGGGCGAGACGGACCCGCTGCAGATCGCCATCAAGGAGCTGCGCGAGAAGAAGATCCCTCTCATTGTGCGGCGGTACATGCCGGATGGATAGTGAGTTTCACATTTGGCGAGCCGCTACCCAACCAGAGGCTAACTGTATTGCAGCTACGAGGATTGGACCTGCGAGGAGTTGCTTCAATGAACCGGGTTGTGTGATGAAGAAAACAAGAAAATCGAGATTGCATTAGCGAGGGCGTTGGGGTACTTGAATTATTGCTTTTGGGAATCGGGATTGATCGCTGCGAGGCTGCATCCGTTACGTGGTCCTCAGTTAGACTGCTCGAGCCCTCGTCGGCATGCCACTTCGTTCCAAGGGGCCCTCCTATGGTTTGGGCTGTAGGTCAAGACTCGAGTCTGGTCGGGAGAGGCTCCAGTGAGCAGTGGCAGCTGTAGGACCTGTGCTAGGATAACAAATACTACACATATCACCGCCACGCGTGCCGGATGAGGCCCTTCGCTCTCTTTTGTATTTCGTATGTTAGCCAGAGCTATTCAAGACCAACTGAACAATTTTGAAACAATTTGAATAAAACCCCTCTCCCTTCCTGCGCAGCGTCATGCAAGATTAAAGATATCCTGCGCAAACCTGCCAACCGATCTTGGAACCCACATGCAAGCGGATCTCCTGCATCCACCCACACCCGCTTTCAGCCCGCATATCAAGCGGCTCCTGCCCTACACCATGCATCAACAAGCGACAGGGTGACTAGTCTAGTGGTCAGGACGCTTCGTTGTGGTTATCCGCTGGGTTCCCAACGACCCGAAGAAACCCCGGTTCGATTCCGGGGTCGCCCAACCTTTTGTCAGATATTATTTTGTTTCGCGGCTGATTGAAGTCAGGTTTTCAATTCGGGTGCTAGATTTTTGAGTGTTCCAGCCCTTGGAAAGAGAGGAAAGGGAGGGGCAAAAAAAAAAAAAAAAAAAAAAAAAAAAAAAAAAAAAAAAAAAAAAAAAAAAAAAAAGGAAAGGGCTCGCACATTTCTACAAAAGACATGGCAATGAGCCTGGAGAGCTTTCGTTTTCAGGACATGAAATAGAATCCGCGGACGCCAGACTCCGTCGGAGGAAGCATACTAGTGATTCACAGACCAGAGACAGCAGGGAATTGCATTAATTGAACTGCCTCCGACGGCTCCCTCTCTGGTGGGGCAATCCGCACAGACCACATGCCAACCGCAGCTCCGTTGAAAGCAGGTGAATTCGCGGTTTGGGGGCGTCACAAGACCAAAAGGGTTCTTGCTTGTGGGAGGGTCAGTTCGAAATTCGACAACGAAAAGGCACTAGTAGCATAACACAATTTGTGCACTTCATTCGACCTTGCTGCACTCGCTGATTTGCCATTTTCACGCGCATGATAGGAAATATCATTTACGTCCCAGCCATCCAGGGTGGGTGCAGCAGAAGGCAAGCAGCCGCGGAGGTGAAGAAGGCACCAACCGCCGACTGTCAACCACTCCCTCGCCATGGCTGACGGTTGGGGTCACTCCGATAAGCCCTTTCGGTACGGCGCCGGAGGGATGCCGGCGGTGGTCATGATGGGCCTCCCCCGCCGAGAGCCAGAGGCAGACGTAAGTTCAAGCACCTTCTCCGACGGCCCATGTCACATCTCATCACGGATCCGTCCTCCCGGCCTCATGGTAGTCGCCAAACAATCGACGACAGTCGACTAAGTTGGCGACAATGGCTGATCCGTGAACCCTCGCCTGGAGCCCCAACCCATCTAGTTTGTCAAGTGGTGCCATTCTTTCCTGGATCGGTTTGCCTTCATACGCGACCCTCCATCACTGAACCCTCGGCACCTGGCATACACTCAAAATGGCGGATTTCCCCATGATGCGCAGACACCGCAACACAGGATATGCGACAGAAAGCTAATGCTTGACCGTTTCAAAGGCCCTGTCACCGATTATGGCGCCACAGTCGTCCACTGGATGCGCCATCGCCAGCCGCGCTACAAAGGGTCCTATGTCGGCGAGACCGAGCGACCAAGCAACAGCTACATTGTCGATGTAAGTCTAGCGTTTTGGTACTTGGAATAGTGTCTGACATTAGTACTAGATGCTACCACCCCATGCCAGGGTAACCAGCCCGGCCGACTCGGTTCCATCGCGCCATCTCCATTCCTCTCTCAACAAGATCAAGCATCCCATCAATGTTGTGCGCTGGACGCCAGAAGGCCGCAGGCTGTTGACAGCCTCCAGCAGCGGCGAGTTTACGTTATGGAACGGCACCGGGTTCAACTTTGAGACCATCATGCAGGCCCACGACTCGGCCATCCGCGCCCTGGCGTACTCGCACAGCGACTGGCTGGGTATCGGCCGACCACGACGGTATCATCAAGTACTGGCAGCCCAACTTCAACAACGTCGAGAGTATCCGTGGCCACACAGATCCCGTCCGGGACCTTGCCTTCAGCCCGACGGACGTCAAGTTTGTCACAGCCTCCGACGACTCGACTCTGAGGATCTTCGACTTTGCCGCTGGCGCGCCTGAGTCGACACTCACGGGCCACGGCTGGGACGCGAAGAGCTGCGACTGGCACCCTACAAAGGGCCTCATCGTTTCTGGGTCCAAGGACCACCTTGTCAAGCTCTGGGACCCGAGGACAGGGCGGTGTCTCACGACACTCCACGGCCACAAGAACACCATCACCAAGACGCTCTTCGAGCGCGTCCGCGGCCAGTGCCTCGCGACCTCCGCCCGCGACCAGACCGCGCGCGTGTTTGACCTCCGCATGATGCGCGACATCTGCCTCCTCCGCGCCACGAGAAGGACATCTCCACCATCGCCTGGCACCCGGTCCACTCTAATCTCCTTAGCACGGGCGGCTCCGAGGGCTCACTTCCACTACCTCCTCGACGAGCCCAACGCCCCGCCGGGCCACTCGACCACAATCGCGCCATACGACAGCCCGGACCCCGCCTCCACCCCCGCCCAAACAATCTACCCCGCGCACCGCGTGCCCTACGCGCACGACTTCGCCATCTGGTCCCTGGACTGGCACCCCCTCGGCCACATCCTCGCCTCGGGCTCTAACGACCGCATTACGCGCTTCTGGGCGCGCGCCCGCCCCGGCGAGGCCGAGACCTTCAACGACCGCTACCACATCGGCGAGGCGGCCGCCGAAGCCCAGGGCACCTGGGACCGCCGGGGGCATCGGCACATGCGGCAGGTCGAGGAGGAGCAAGAAATGGAAGACGAAGCTGACGGCCTGGTCGACCAGAAAATGCCCCTCAAACACCAACCCCCCGTCGGCGGCGGCTTGCCTGGCATCCCCGGCCTCCCGCAACCGTCCCTCCCAGGCTTGGGAGCCGTCCTGCCCCCCCCCCGCCCCCGGGCCTCATCCCAGGCGGCGCGGCCCCTCCTCCCTTGCCTTTCCCCCTGCCCGGTCTGCCGGGCGGTATTCCCCCTCCCCCGGTTCCCATCCCCGGCGTCGACCCCAAGAACCCGCCCGACTTCGCCGCCATCGCGGAGCTGATGAAGAAGCATGGCATTCCGCCCCCGCCCCCGCCTCCAGGCCTCGTCCCTGGGGGCGGAGCCCCGCCGCCGGGAATGTTACCGCCGGGGCTGATCCCGCCGCCGCATTTGGCGCTGGCGCATGGCTTTCCTCCGCCGCCACCACCGCCGCCGCCGCATTTGGTTGGTGGCGGGCATGGGGAGCAGCAACAACAACAACAACAGCAGCAGCAACAGCAGCAGCAGCTTGGGGGTGGAGATGGGGGTGCAAGTACAGGGGGCGGGGTGAGGAGGCGCGCGCCGCTTCCTAGTCAGGAGGAGAGCCTGAGGATGGAGCAGAGTAAGGGGAATTATACTAGGGTAAGGTAGATGGTTTGTTTATTTTCCCGCGAGAAGGGTGAGCGGCAGGGATGAACGGTTGGGTGGAGGGAGGAGAGCCGATGATAGAGGGAGAGTATGTTTAGAGGGTTGGAGGGAGGGAGAGGAGACATGGCGGTGAGATGAGCATGGTGCTTTAGGCTGTTTGATATGTATGATTTTCTCTGTTCAAGAGGGATAGGGCCTCTCGTATTCCAGAGATCAGAAATGTGAAGTTAGCCATGGACAAGTAGGGGGTTCTCATGCATCTCTTTTCATCTGGCTGATTTCTGAACGATGCGGTGAGATACAGGTGCCCTGAATTGCACGAATGGCACAAAGAGATAGACATCTGTTGCGTCTTGAAATTACTTAATTTATCTATGCTACAACGCGTGGAGCAGGCAGATATATTCTCCGCCCAATCGAGTCAACGCTTGCTCTTCATCATGTCTATTCCTCTTGGAAGATGCCCTTCCCGGAGGGCAACAAAATATTACACTATCTTCACACACCACCACAACCCTCAACCACTAACCCCCCTATTTCTTCGCAAATGCCTTCTGCCTCTCGGCATACTCCTTCACCACAATCGAGCAGCTCGTCTCGGCACACAGCCGCTTTCGCCTCTGCACAGGCAGCTTGTCGGCAAACTCCAGCCCCGTCGCGCGCTCGACCGCCTCGAGCGGCACCTCAAAGTCGGCCAACGGCTTCTCGTTCGGGATCACGGCGTTGGGCAGCACAAACGCGCCAGCGCCACCTTGCCGCCGGGGCCCGTCCCCTCCTCGGCAAAGATGACCTTGTAAAAGTGAGTCGGCACCGCCACGTTGGGCGGGTTGCCGATCACCTCGTACTTGACGTACCACTTGTTGTCGACGGGGTCGCGCTTGGGCAGGTACAGCGGGCCCGTGACGATGCGGACGCTCGGGTAACGCTGTGTCAGCCGCCGGCAGAAGTCCTCAAAGTGCGCCCAGTAGTCGCGGTTGAAGCCGTCGCCGACCTGCGGGCACATGTTGGACAGGAAGAAGGTCTCGTCCATCGCCTTCTGCGACCACTTGCAGTCGGCGGCGGGCACCTGGTGGCCGCGGTCGTAGCCCGAGCGGAAGTAGTCCTTAAGCTTGGCCTGGAACTTTTCCGGATGGACGGGTCTTCGAGGAAGGCCGAGTTCTTGCGGTCACCGTCGCGGAGCGCGAGGGAGGCGGGCGTGATGTGCTCGACGACCCAGTGCGGGTTCTTGGTGCGCCGGTCGTAGGAGGAGATGAAGGCCTGGCGGGTGGCGAGGTCGGCGACGGGGCCCGGGAAGCCGTATTCGAAGAGGCCGGCAGGGTTGACGGGCGCCGAAGGGGCGGAGCCGGTGGAAGGGACCGCTGGGGAGGGGGCGGGGATGGGGGCGGAGGCTGTGCTGCTGAAGACTTGAGACGCGGGCACTGGGACGGAGACGGGAGCGGGAGGAGTCCTTGTGACGGTAGTCGTCGCCGTGGTGGTGGTGGTGGTGAGCTCGGGCTGCTTCTTCTCGGAGCGCATCGAGTACATGGCGGCCGTGGCAGCAGCACCGGCGCCAGCGCTCACGGCGGCGATGACGGCGATGGTGGCCTTGGACATGTTGGAGGTTGCTTGGGTCGCCAGCTTGCTGGTTTTCTCGTTTCCCTCGTCACTGCTGCCGCGGTGCGAAGTTGTTGACGCGGCTGAAGCTGCGGTGTTGATGCCTCCGAAATTTTGCTGAGCGCCGGTCGCAGGTCAAGCTGGCAGCGATCGGCAAAAGACCCTAGTAAGGCGGCGCTGTTGGGGGGGTGAACGGGACCCACATGGAACATGGAATCAACCCCAGGGCAGCCAAAACTGCCGCTTGAGATCACGGGAGCAACGGTCCGGTCAATCGAGCAGCTTTCTCGCTTGTTGTTGGCCATCAAGGTGCCTTCACACCGATGCATGATGCCGAGCAAGTCTCAGGTCATCAAGGTGCCACGACCCTGTGTCAGCGTGCCCAGCCCCGTGCCCAGCCCTGCAGGGCCCTGTGCGGTCGGGCGAGTGTGCGGCCAGTGATTTGCAATGGAATGGCCCGCCGAGACACCCCTGTCGCGGGGAACGCTACCTTGGAGTTACACTTGGCGCAGGGTTATGATGCCATCGACAGTGACGGATATGGATCCTGACGATGGCCTTCAGCATCGCAGCAAGGGAACTAGGCTTTAAGTATGAGGCTCCTGCTCTAAAGCTCGGTTGGGCCCAGCACCCAGCTTCTGCCTCTTAGCGTCCAGGGCTGGCTGCTGCTGCAGGCCCAAAATCAGCGGCCGCTGTAATCGCGCTAGCGTTGGCCGAATTCTGCAGGCTGCACCTGGCATTGTGTGGCGGACCATCAGCGAAGGCAGGTGCGCTGGGACGAACCATCGAGGTTCTCGCTGTTCTCCGGATGACATTCGCCTCCTGTTGCCTCGTCGCCGTTGTTTCCCATTCAAGTCCCGCCTTTGTCTTCCCTCCCGAATTGCCGTCCAACTGCCACCACAACTCGTGTCTCTTTACTCTCTCTGGATCCTCGAGGATAAAATCCATCCGCCAGCTCCGAATCCGACGCCACCCACAACAAACTCTTACCACCATCAGCCCCTTCCGGTGTCGACTGCCCCAAGCCCAGAGTCAGGGCGAGCGCCATGGACGCTGCCGCCATGGACAATGACACGCGGGGATGGATCATGTGCGCCTTCAGCGGCCTAGGTATGTAGTGTGACACACGGTCCGGCTGTCGTTGCTCGCTGACATCTGCCAGCATGCATCCTCGGCGCCTCCGTTGTCTACATCGACATCCCTATCCGCTTACTCCCTGGCAAGCAGCGCTTCCGCATCCAAGAAAGCAATGTCTTTCTTGCCTGCTCGCTCAGCTTGAGCTTCGGCGTAATGGTGAGTGGGGTTCCAATGCCCTCGTCCTTACTCCCTGATGCTGACCCGGCCAGCTCTTCTCCGCCCTGTACAGCATGCTGCCGACCGCCACGCGCTACCTCGCCAAGGACGGATGGGAACAGCAAACCGCTGGCTTTGTGATGATGAGCTGCTTTGTAGGCGGATTCTTTGGCATTCAAATCGTCTCGCGTGTCCTACACCAGTACATGCCCTCGCATGTTGTCGACTGCGACCACACGCATGATGGCCTCCCGGACGAGGAGCATGGCGCTCACCACGGCCACCGTCACTCGTGGGTGCAGAGGGGCGGCCACTTCTCCGTGCCCCGGGTTACCCCGCGCCCGCCACTGACCGTCCGCACATGATCCAGATACACAGCACGGGCAGCATCACCGAGACCACGCCCCTGATCTCCTCGGAGGTGTCCCGGAACGGCCACATCCACACCGAGCTCCTCAACGGCGACTCCGCGCCAGCAGGTGAAGCAGTCACCTACTTTGGCGCAGACGAATCCCGAGCACCCACCCAGCCCAGGCGGCCCTCCATGATGCGGGTCAAGAGCCGGCTCTTGTCATTCTTCAAGGACACCAAGGCCAACTGCGACGAGGACGGGCCCTGCTATGGCTACTCCGACCCCTGCGGACAGGAATGCTTCAAGCACCTTGGCACGCGTCCTGGCTATTCCCGAACAGCCACCGTCCGCGCCACCGCTGGCTCCATCCCCACGCCTCCAAATGAGGCCTACGAGGACACCTACGACGGCTCCCTCCCAAGCCCACGTAGCCGCACCACCTATTCCCACTCCCACACGCACACCCACTCGCACTCTCACTCCGACGACGACCATCACGCCCACGCTCATGCTCATACACTCTCTCGCACCCACTCTCACGCCCGCTCCCGCACCCACGCCGACGACATCGTCCCTCCTCATCCTCATGCTGCTCCGACACCGGCGCGCTCGAAGCGCAGCACCACCACCACGTGCCGACCAACGCCTTCCTCTCCATCGGCCTGCAGACCGTCATCGCCATCGCGCTCCACAAATTCCCGAAGGCTTCATCACGTACGCGACCAACCACGCCAACCCCTCCCTCGGCTTCAACGTCTTCATGGCGCTCTTCGTGCACAACATCGCCGAGGGCTTCGCAATGGCGCTCCCGCTGTACATGGCCCTCGGCAGCCGTGCCAAGGCCATCTTTTGGTCGGCCCTGCTCGGCGGTTTCAGCCAGCCACTGGGGCCGCCGTCGCGGTCGCGTGGTTCAAACTGGCCAGGAGGTCGCATTTCGAGATTGACGCGACGGCGTATGCGTGCTTGTTTGCGGCTACGGCGGGGATCATGGTCAGCGTCGCGCTGCAGCTCTTTGTGGAGAGCCTGAGCTTGAGGCATAGCAGGAATTTGAGTATTTTCTTTGCGTTTCTGGGGATGACGTTGCTCGGGGTGAGTAATGCACTGGTTCCGGAATAGGTAGCGCCATGGGCTCTGGGGACGAGAGGAGGAAGCATTGGCTGGCGTTTATATAGGCGAAACAGGTTCGGAAAGAATGGAATATCAAGGTTAGAAATTGGGCTTACTTGGAGGCGTCTTTCTGCTTATGGCATAGGGGTCGGCATAGGGAGGGAACGGCGTTTATGGAACAGCGCTTATCTGAACTACTCGTATCCATACCTCACCACGCCACCTGCTTGAGTTGTCTAACAGCGTGGAGGACCATTTCATCCACCACAAATCTTCACTTTCCCGAGGTGTAGGGCCCTGCACTCGATCCCTCACGGTCGAAGAAGGGTTATCATGCCTTCCTCCAGCATACCGGCTCGAGTCTGTTTGTCGCCGAGAAGGAAGGGGTTTGCTACTAGGTATCTAGGGTCATCCTGATGACCAGTCAGGTTGTCCAACAGAGAAGGAGCAAGTCATGTGCATTATTATGCCTCCTTGAAACTGAGCGGCATTGCACCCTCGAGGTTGTCTCTCCCAGCGAGACTGCTGGGACACGCTGCTGGCATCACTTCCAAAAAACAACAACTCGGAGCCCTTCGAACCCACAAAAGATCTGCCACTGGAAGGATGCAAAAGTGAGCTGCCTATTACAGGAATCGAACCTGTGATCTTTGCATGTCGTCAACAGAACCCCTCTCTGCGGAGAGGGGGTCTGAAATACAAGTGCAACGCATTAGCCACTATGCTAAACAGGCATGCTTGCTTAGTTTTGGCCAGGCGGGTAGAACACAGGATTGTGGATGGAGTCATTCACAACGCAGCAGTATCGATGAAGTGCAGATCATCTTGTTCTGTTCTCCTCGAAGAGGAGCGATTGCCAGGGAAGTTAAGCATGTGGAATTGCGTTCATTGCAGAGAGACTATAGGGATCAGGAAGAGAGGTTGGTGACACGCAGGAGGACCAGTCTGATAATAACAACCACCTTCGGGACAAGACGCACACAAACATAAGAGCAGAACAAGTCGAGAACCAAAGTGTAACATATCACTTGCTCTGTCAATGGTAACTCTGCACCCCAATGTATGATCCGTACTAAACCCAACAATGATACTCAAACAGTCCCATCAACCCCATCCCCACCCCCGCCCCTAAGCGCCTACACATTTACCATCGCCACATTTATCTTCACACGAGAAAAAAAATACTACCCTTCCTCCCCATTCTTTCCTTTTCCTCCCAGTCCCAACCTGCACTAGACCAGACACCTTCCTCGATCCTATTCCGAAGCGGGTAAAAAGCCAGAATCAAACGCCGGAACCGCCATCGTCCCACTCACCCAAAGCGGGTGGAGAGAGCAAAGGAGAAAAGTATCATCCGTCTCTACCAAAACATAACCCCGCACCACACCCAAAAGAATGCCACGAAAACCCAATGCCGCGCTCATTCATCAGCGATGCTCCATAACTAATCCATATCGCTTTGCACGCCACTGCCGCTGCTTCCGTTCAGCAGGCCGTTGCCGGCGCCGTTGGCGGCATTCGCGGCGTTGGTGACCGAGCTGGAGACTAGCTTGATCCTCGTCGTGGTGGTCGTAGTTGCACCGCTAGAAGAGGGCTGAGGCGTGCCGTCCATGGCCGTCGTCGAAGGCGGGACCGAGACATCCTTGACGGAGGATGCTGACGAGGTGGAGGGGTCCTCCAGCGCGCGCAGGTCGGCGTCCTCGGAGAGCTCCTTTTCAAATTCGGCCTTGAAAAATGACTATTTCAAGACATCAGTTAGTGCTGCCGAGAAAGGGCGGCATTTGGGGAAGGAGAAACCTACCTCTATCAGATTCGCGTCCTGGCAGATACCGCTGCTTTCCTCATTGAACGTCCTGCAGTTGCGCACCAGCAGATCCAGGTCCTTGCGCATATCGCCCAGGCACTGGTACTCCTTGTTCTTGATCCGCTTCTGGATGTCGTTCATGCAGATGGGGTTGGTGATGATGACGTAGTAGTCCTGCCACTCGCGCTTGGGCGGGAGCTTGACGAAGGGCCCGATGATAAGGCGCTTCGGCGGCTCGTCGTCGTCGTCATCTTCGTCGTTCTTGGCGCCGTCCGCCTCCGGCTCGTCGTCATCCACCTCGAGGTTCATCAGACCCTCAAAGATGCGCCGCAGGCTCTTCTGGAGCTTCTCGCGCAGCTCGGGGGAGAGCCGGCTGTCGCCGGCGCCGTTGGCGTTGACCGCCTTAGGACGTCCCTGCGGTCCGCGGCGCTTCTTGGCCGGCGGCTCGTCGTCGCCGTCTTCGGCCTTGCGCTTCTCCTGGTTCTTGCTGCCTGGCTTGCGCCCGCGCTTCTTGACTGGCGTCTCCACGTCCTCGGTGCTAGCGCGGCTCGCGGAAGGCGAGTTCTCCATCGAGGCATTGAGGAGCGCCATCTTCTTGAGCTTGTTCTGCTCGCGCTTCTCCTTGCGGGCCGCCTTCCGCGCGGCTGCCGCCTCGGGCGAATCCTCGTCGTCGTCCACGGCCATGAGCCACTGCTCTTCCGTGAGCCCATCGTCGTACTTAACCTTGGTGCGCTCACGGGCACCACGGCCCAGGACCACCTCAGCCTCCTCCTCGACTGGGTTGCCCTCGTTTAGGTAGATGTCCGGCAACTCGTCCTCGGCCATGAGACGCGGGACGCCCTTGCAGCCGGGAGCTGTCCCGTAGATGGGGTCACGTGTCCTCTCCTCGTCCAGCCTCTGGAAGATGGCAAGCTCCTCCTCGTTGCGGGCAAGGATCATGTTCAGTTCCTCGTCGTCCATCTCTTCTTGCTCGCCAGACTCCGCCATGTCTGCCGTCTCAGGAGAGTCCTGAGCATGGCATCACGGTCCGTTTCAGAGGACTTGTTATCGAAGCGGCCAGCCTGGATGACCTTGCCGTCCATGTCAAGCTTGAACCTAGCGCGCTCCAGGATTTTCTCTTCGACGGATGCAGAGCTGATGAGTCGAAGAATCCGCACCTCGTTCTTCTGACCGATACGATGGGCACGATCCTGAGCCTGCAAATCCTGGTGAGGGTTCCAGTCAGAGTCATAGATGATAACCGTATCGGCCGTCTGTAGGTTCAGACCCAGACCACCGGCACGGGTGGACAAGAGGAACATGAAGTACGGCGAATCAGGCCGGTTGAACTCCTTGAGGAGATCAGACCGGTCTTCCGATTTGGTGGTACCATCAAGACGGAGGTACTGGATACCACGGAACCGGAGGAAGTCCTCCATAATGTCCATGATGGCGGTCATCTGGAAGAACATCAACACACGATGGCCCGTCGCCTTGTACTTGGGCAGGATCCTGTCTAAGAGCTCGAACTTGCCAGCCGTTCTCCAGAGGAGATCGTTGCTGACGTTGGCGGGGTTCATCTGGTTCTCGACCTCGTCAAACACGAAGGGGTGGTTGCAGAGCTTGCGAAGCTGCATAATCATGTTGCTCAGGCCGCGGGCACCAGTCTTGCCGCCCTTGCCGTCGCTAAACAATCTTCTGGTGGGTAACCATCTGCTTGTACAGGCGGGCCTGCAGGGCAGAGAACTTGCACTTGATGACTTTCTCCGTCTTGTCTGGAAGATCCTTCTCGACATCCTTCTTGAGACGGCGCAGCAAGAACGGCCGCAGCACCTTATGCAAGCGACGGATGACGAGAATCTGCTCTTCTTCCGTGAGCTCCATCTTGTCTTGGCCACCGGTTTTGCGAAAGGAGTGTTGAACCACTCGTCGAAAGTCTTGGCGGACTTGAAGATGTTGGGAAGGACAAAGTTGAGCATGGACCACAGCTCAGCCAGGTTGTTCTGCAGAGGGGTGCCAGTGAGAATGAGGCGGAAGCGGGTGCTGTAGTACTGCTGGATGGTAGCGCTCAACTTCGAGTTCGAGTTCTTCATGCGGTGGCCCTCGTCGATGATCATGTGGAACCACTTGATCTTGCTCAGCAGTGGCCGATCCTTGATGATGTACTCGTAGGTGGTAAGCAGGACCTGAAACCTCCCCTGGCGGATCTTCTCCTGCTGCATCTTCTGGCATTCGGAGGACCCTTGTAGACGACCTTGGCAACTGAAGGCGCCCACTTGTCGAACTCCAGGTTCCAGTTGGTCAAGGTACTGAGCGGAACAATGACCAGGTACGGGCCGTTCTGATGCTTCTTCTCGATGAGGTAGGTGATCAAGCTGATGGTCTGAATCGTCTTGCCGAGACCCATCTCGTCAGCCAGGATACCGTTGAGGTTGTTGTTGTAGAGCGATAACATCCACTGCAAGCCCTTAAGCTGGTACTCCTTCAGGGTACCGCCAACCAGGATGCTGGCCTGCTCGGTAACTTCCTCCTTGATGCGGTGAGCAACAGCATAGTAATCGATCTTGCGGCTGCTCTCCTCATCATCCTCGTCGACATCGCTCTCGTCGGGCAAGTCGACATCATCGCCATAACGCTCTGCGGCTTGCCGCTGTTGAGCACGCACGGAGGAGGCGAGCTGGTGCAAGAAGCCATCGGTCTGGCGGAGCAGGTGGGTGATACGAGTATCCTTGGCCTGGTCAAGCAGCTTGAGGTAAGCCTCCTCGTCGTTGGCCTTGAGCGCCTGCAGACGCTGCTTGGCAGTCCTCTCGATCCTCTTCTGCTCTTCCTTCTCGATGTTGAAGTGGTGAGCGTACATGAGGCGGCTGAGCTTCTGCATCTTGCCGCGCTGGGCCTGGCCCGAATTGAGGACCTCGTTCCGGTGGTTGTTGACGGCTTGCAGGAAATCGAGATGCTTCTTACGCTCGCGGTTCTCGCGGGCGTCGCGCTGCTGCTTCTCGAGTTTCTCTGTGATGCGAGCTTCTCGGACGTTCTGCTTCTTCATGCGGCGATACTGGGCCCGGTTCGTGGTCATAGCGAGATTATCGTAATGCATCATCTGCTTTCCGATCCTGTCCCTCAAAGCCCGCTGCTTTGAGTACAAAGCAAGCTTCTTCATCTCAATGATGGCTTTCCTCTTGGCCGTGTCATCGGCCACAAGGACATCTTGTGAGGTGTCCCAGTGCGCCAGGCTGCCGGGGAGCGACTTGAGCTCCGCGTATCTCGCGCTCATGCGGTTGAACACGATCTTCTCACGGTCCGCACGCAACTGCTCAAAGTCGATGCCGGTGGGGAAGATTCCCGGAATGATCAGACGGTTCTTACGGCGTCCGTGGTCCATGTATGAGATGGTCTTCCGCACGAGGCCACCGTCATATGGCGACTTGACCGTCTTGAATGACTTGGGTTGGGAAACCGAAGCGGCTCCGCCTTGGGCATCTGAAGGGGGCTTGGCGTTATCTTGCACAGGAGTGTCTGCTGGGCGGTTACGGCGGAAACTTGTGTCTCTTGCTTGTTCAAGGATGCACGCCGCCGTGCCCGGTGGTCGAAAAGGGCCTTCTGCATCTGGATGGGGACGCCTGCATTCTTGCCAAGCATCCTGAACGCCTTGATCTGCGTCCAGAGCAGGTTTAACTGCGCTTGTGAGAACTGGCTAGACTGATTTTGCGCCGGCGCGGAGGCAGGTGTGTTCGAGGTAGCGGCGTTCGAAGCCGCGGGCAGTGCAGATGCGCCTAGCGTGGTGCTCGATGGCGGCATGGTTGTCTGGGCACCGGCTGGCTGAGCGGCACGGGCTGGCTGAGCTCCGTTGACGACACCATTTGTGCCATTTTGCATCGCTTGCTGCTGTTGCTGTTGTTGCATATGCAGCTGCTGTTTCCTCAACTCGCTCTGGCGCTGGAGGGCTGCAAGGATGGACTGGGTTTTCATAAACTCCGGGTCGTTGGGGGAACACCCTGCTTCTTCATCTGCTGGAACCTCTGCGACATGTGTCAGCAAACGTCGAGGCGGGGTGTTGTTGACACAAAAAGGATTCAAGGCGGAGGGGAGACGAACCATAAAAACTTCCTGGGCCTGCTGCTGGGTCATGCCCGCAGGGATGGCCGAGCCTGGGTGCTGGACCGCAGGCGGCACCTGGACACTAGCCATGGTGGCGGAAGCGATGTCGAGGATGACAGACGGGACTCAATTGCTTGTTGCGACTTTACTGTCCTGGCATATCTGGGCGTCGACAGTCGCGGTCGGAGAGTTGTGGAACCCCTGGTCGGGATGACGAGAGCGCGCGCCAGCAAACGAAGGGTGGGACGCTGGTGGCCCGTCGCGTCGAGAAAATAATGGTGGCAATTGAGTGAGGGCGGTCTTGCGACTGGGAACCGGTGCAGACACGGGCGGGTTGACGGCGACGTGGGTGCGGATGCGCAGGGGGGTCGCAGCGTCGCGTTGGCGGAACAAGCGCAAGCTTGATGGGGGGTTTGGTTTGGAGAGGTGTCCAGCCGCCTGGGATGGCGACGTGCTTGTGGGGGGGACGAAAATAGAAGAGGGTGGATGGGCGACGTGAAAAGAGGAACGACGGCCGAAGGCAGCTGGGTAGCTGTGGTTGTCAGGTGCGATGCGAAGACTAGTGCGGTCGGTGGTCGGCAGTTTCGCGATGGGCTTGATGGGTCGCGGGCAGACTGGTGATTTTTTTTGATGCGCGCCGTCACCCTTTGATGGATGGAGAGGTTGAAGGCAGAGAGCCGACCAAGATTGAATGGCGCGGCGATGCTGGTCCGAGCTGTGCTGGTGGCTCCACGCGAAAAAGCGAGCACGCTTATGTAAGATTGCAGCGGCAAAACCCCGGAGCGAACTTGGCAAACAGCTCAGCCAATCGCAACACAGGCTCAAGCCATCCTTACACAGTGTCATTCTGACATTCATCTTCATAGCCAACACTGTCTTCGATTCCGCTATCAAAGCCGCATTTGGTGGTAGGCTCAACTTTAGTCCACGAAACGGACGGAATTTCTCAAGTCGTGGACTATGGATATTATCGATTGTAGTCCTGGGCAGACATCTTACCTGGGCTTCTTCTCTTTCTCTACCATTTCAACCATTAGGTAGCAGTAAGACTCTTGTCGGCGCTGTTGCTGTTTTATCTGCTGGTGAATGAGAGACTTCCCTACGCAACGTGAACTTAAAAGCGTCTACTCTCCACAACACGACATGTCTTCTAAAATCGCAATGGAATCGTGATATGCACCCCCTCCCAGGCCGCGGTTCTGTTAAAAACGAAAAATCTGAAGTCTATTGGCCACCCGTTCAAGATGCAATCTTCCGACGGGAATCGTGCAGCACGTTAATAGTGGTATCATTTATATCAACCACCCAACCCCAATCTTGGAAGTTCTGAACCCTACCGATTCAAGGAACAACCTATTGACGGCCCCGCTAACGCCATATCATTCAGCATTCCCCCATCACCTCTTCACCCTCTTCCTCTCCGGGCCCTCTCCCTCCCCTTCCTCATCGCTAACCTCGGCATACTGCGTCACAGGCTGCGTCTTCGCCCACGCGCCCGTAAACACGGGGTCCTTTTTCGCCACCTCGGCATACTTGAGCAGCGCCTCCCGCGGATCCTCGTGCAGCATCTTACTGAGCGGGATATTCTGCTCGATATGCCTCTCGTCCGGCTGGGAGCGCATGAACGGCGTGATCTGCTGCACTTGCGGGCGGCGGGGGTCGCGCGACTTGCCGGAGGCCGACACCCCGCCCGCGGGGCGTCTTTGGATGGCCCCCGGGGCGACGATGGCGTCGCCAGAGATGCCGAGCTGCGACTGGTCCATGGTGAGGGACGGGTCGTCATCGATGTGCCGCTTTTTGGGTGCGCGCGACATGACTTCCAGAGCGCCGCGGGAGGAGAGGCTGGGGGAGTAGAGGATGTGGGTCTCTGCGTTGGCGGAGCCCGTGAGGATTTGGTTGAGCTTGGGGTGCCAGGCGACCGTGACTAGGGGGATGCCTGGGGTGATGGGCGTGACATGCTCAGGGCGGAGGTTGGCGGGGTTGAGGATGTGGAGGTGTCCTGATGCGGAGCCGGTGATGATGTAGCGAGAGTCGGGGGAGTAGGCAATGTTGGTCATGGGGTAGCGGTAGCGGTCGGAGGTGGATGGGTGCTCGACCTTGACGAGGGGTTCTTTGAACTTGCGCGTGTCCCAGAGCTTGATCAGGCCGTCGCCGCCGCGGGTGACTACCATCCGGCCGTCGGCGCTGATGTCTGTGCCCCCAGTCCAGGTGTCGGGTCGATGGGCTTCCTTGATTTCAGCTGTTGGTCTAGTAAAAGGGCCATTGCCGTTGTACATGACCAGTGACCCATCAAGGGCGGCGGCCACCAGGACCGAGCTGTTCCCCTGCGAAGAGCGCCCCATGCAACCGCCGTCATCCGCGTTCGCCCGGCCGAGCCCGCAGCCTTAGACTTGAACACGATCACGTCTTTCGGCTCCGCTTATTGTTGACATCCCATATCCTTAGCGTGCTGTCCGATCCTGCTGTAACGCAGAGGTTCTGGTCCGTCGGTGCCAGGTACCTGTTGTAATCTCCCCAACGTGCCCCTTGGTGTTATGCATGTCCCGCAGGTACATATCGCCCTTGACAAACTCCGTCACTATGTCGCCATCTCTCGACATGATCTTTGCCTGGGGATGCGCGGTGACGCAGAGGAAGACGCTGCCCGAGTGCCGGCTGAACTCGATGTGCTGGATCGGGTGGGAGTCGGTCGATGCCGACTTTTTGGTCTCCCACGGGTCGACGCTCTTGAAGGCGCGAAGTGTTGTGGGCGTCATGGACGCAAAGTCGTGGAACTTGACGGTGCCGTCGAGGGAGCCACTGAGCATGCGCGACCCGGCCGGGTCCAAGGCAATGCTGGTGATCGCCCGGTCGTGGGTCTTGAGCACCATCTCGTGTGATAGGGGAAACTTTTCGGCTGCGTCTTCATCGTCCGAGTCTGAATCGTCGGAACCGCTGTCGTCGCTGTCAGAGGCAGGCTTCTTTTGTTTCTGCGGTGCCGGCTTCTCAACCTGTCTCCTTGTCTGCTCGATCTGCGCCGCGATGTTCGCCTCCTTGGACGTCCTGCCAAACGAAGTGGGCACGAAGGCCCGCATGGGATCATCGTGGGCGAGGACGGGCCTCAACCAGATAGTCGTCGCTGTCGCTGTCGCTGTCGCTGTCGCTCATCTTGTCGGCCGGATGAGTGAATTGGACGAGACCGAAAAGTGATGCGGGCAGGACAGACAGGAAAATCGTCAATCACAACATGGTCTTGGCAGATATGAATAACCCTGGCCAGCTAGGGCTTGGCATCGTGGGAACCTTGCTGGCTGGGGACTGCCGCTCCAACCATCGTCATGCCACGCATTCCTCCTTGATGCTTCGAACTTTTTACTCCGGACGTAATTCAACATGGAACTTGACAATCTGGCTACATATCTATATGACATACTGTGTAGACTCTCATCACGCCTTAGCACTCACCGCCTGCTGCCCTTCCCTCTCCTTCAGCCCAGCCAGCCTCCTCTTCTCCTCCTCAAACATCTTCGCCTGCGCCTTCAATCTCTCCGGCACGACCGCTTCCCGCGGGTGCGTAATCTTCCAGCCCTCCAGCCTCTCCCTCCCCAGCGCGCGCAGCGTAACCTGCTCCACCAGACTGTAGTTCCCATCCTCGCGGTCAAAATTATGCGGCTCCTTTAGAAAAACGGGCGGATTCGTGATAATCCGGACCCTCCGCAGCGGATTACTCGAAGGCGCGTGCAGCATGAGCGGATGCATAAGATACACATCGCCCACGCTCCCCGTCGCCTCGACAAAATTCTCACAGCTCTTCGCGACCCCGCAGAACCACGCCAGGTCCTTCTCCTCCTTGAACCCCGGCTGTCCCCTGGGCGTGAACCGCGGCGACACCCCCTCCGGGTGTTCATACAAATGCCGTGCCACCTTGGGGATCGCTCGGGACAGATGTACGTCGCCCCGCCGCCGGACACAATATCCGTAAACAGCGGCGTCACCAGCAACCCC
Source organism: Achaetomiella virescens (assembly GCA_031001845.1). NCBI lineage: Eukaryota > Fungi > Ascomycota > Sordariomycetes > Sordariales > Chaetomiaceae > Achaetomiella > Achaetomiella virescens. The sequence continues at coordinate 89,777 of JARNGD010000019.1, forward strand.
TCGCCGCTGTCTAGATAATGAACGAAGAAGTCCCCGTCCACATGCCACTCGGGCAGCTCCTGTGGCGGGACGGGTTTCCCTTCGTGCTCCTCCGCGCCGAGGTTGACGATCAGCCCGTCGCGCCATTCTTTGGAGGCCGGGTCGATGCGGTCCTCGCCGCCGCAGAGCTCGCAGATCGCAGCCCAGGCGCGGGGGCGAAGACGGACGCGTCGAAGGTGTTGTGGTGCGGCATGTTGGTGCGGAGACGGGTCCAGGTGGACTTGTCGTTGGGGTCGTAGCCGAGGCGTGTCCAGACGTTGGCCGTGATGGTGTCCGCCTGGGCCTTGGTGAAGGCGTTGGGGATTCTGGAGGGGGTTAGTAGAAGGCTTGGAAGAGAGGTGGTGAGGTTCGGAGGAGGGGCGTAGATGGGTGGAAGGAGGAAGGGAGGTAACGGTGTTCATGCTGGGCATGGTGAAGCTTACTTGATCCAGCCATGGGTCAGGAAGTGCTCCTTCTCCTCCGGCGTAAGGACTGGCGTGGACGACATCATGAAGGCTTTGGCGTCGTGGCAAGGACTAACAGCAGTATAGAGTCTATGACTGCTTCTTCAACAAGATGGATTCATAGTGCCCTTAAGAATCCTCTTATAAACGCCAACGCCAATCTCGGCCACGGCGTCAAGGGCACACATGCGTCACCCAACCTGTCATCCCAAGGATGCGGGGGACGCACTCTCTTTTAACCAGCTACATCCCATTGGACATTGGCGATGGCTTCGCGGGGATAACAGCGTCGTGGGGCCTCCGAAGCAGTCATGGGGCTCTTCTTTGACCCGCGAGCCCGGTTAGCAGGTCGGAACGAAACCCGGTGGTTGTTATGGGTAAATTGGGTGTGGGCATCATGGATGAGGGAATCCGGGCCCCAGTCTGACTGTCGCCTGCTAGGGTTGCTGACAAAAGGTACTTCCAGGTTTGTTCGGCTTTCGGTGGACAGTGAAAACACTGTCTGACCGTCTCACACGGATCATGGCTCTGTGTATGTGATGGATGAAGAACAGATGGCATGGTCTCTCTCATCTGAAAATTGCACAGGACAAAGACTCAACCGCCTGGGAATGCCTTCCAGGGCAAAGCTTCTCACAGAGCGAAACACCTGTCCCATGCCCTCCCCAGCAACCCGGAGCCGACGCGGGCTTAGGCGGGCTGAGGCGGGGGGCGGCAAGGAGACAGGCACTGCCCTGTTACCGCCCACTTCTATTTGCCCTTCTTCCGTCCTCTCTTCTCGGCAAAGCATCTCCCGACGACAAGACACATGACAACCGCAGACCCACGCGTTTAACATGCCGCCGGAGTTAACGCACGAAGAGGATTACGCGTCGGAAGAAGACTCCGACTTTGCGCCGGACGATGCGCCCGCCGAGTCTTCGATTTCAAATGACGACGAAGAAACCGACAGCCAGAAACCCGAGTCAGGAAGCGGAAGCGTGACGGCGACGAGGCGGATGATGCTGGTTGAAAATTCAGGCGATGAGGCCATCATAGAGAAGGGGAGGAAGAGACAGAAGAAGGCGAAGAGGAAAGATAACGAGGACGAGGATGAAGGCGGTGAAGGGGGCTGATCAAGACGCGGCGGATGCGCGCGGCAGAGTATGCAGTCTCGTCCCAGGAAAATGGCGAAGGCTCCATACTTACTCTCACATCACAGAAAAGAAAAACGAGGGTACAAGCCGCCAGCGGCCCAGTCACGATCGATGTTGACGCTCTTTGGGCGCAAATGACGAGCGAGCCCGTCGGCCGAAGAGACGACTCAGCAACCACTCAGCTCAGACAAGACGGCCCCAAACCCTCCTCACAGCCTCAACCGGACTCCAAACCCACCGAAGAATCTGACCTCATCCGCATAAAACGAACCTACAACTTCGCCGGCAAGGTAGTAACCGAAGAGAAGCTCGTCCCGCGTGACTCGGCCGAAGCAAAGCTCTACCTCGCCGAGAACGGCGCCGACCCCAACTCCCTCTCCGAAGACACCTCCCAAACCCAAAAACTGCCCCGCAAAGCCTTCCGTTCCGCCTTCGAGCCCGTCGCCGCCGACGGTGTCCCCCAGCGCTCTGATCTCCACTTGGGCATGGCACAGAGCTGCGGCGCGCGAGCTGGCCAATGCCAAGAAGTTGAATACGGTCGAGAAGAGCCGGATGGACTGGGCTGGGTTTGTGGACCGGGAGGGGATCAAGGACGAGCTGGAGCTGGCGGGCAAGTCGAAGCATTCGTTTGCGGCGAGACAGGATTTCTTGGAGGAGTGAGATGGTGAGGGAGGAGGAGGCGAGGCGGGCTAGGTTGGCGGGGAGGGTTTAATGGTGTGGTTTTGGGAGTGTACTACTATAGGATGAAACGAAAGAGGATTTGGTAGGCCACGCGTTGGAGGATACCCCTGTGGGAATAGAATTTACGTTGTTCATCAAACTACGCATCCAACTTCACTAGTCCAGATTAAAGACCTCCCTTCTTCCGCCTAACACAACCCTCAAAGCTTCGCCTTCTGCCCTCCCGCCGGCAACAGGGTAACATCGTGATACGGCAGCTCCAAAAACCGATACACAAAATGAAACCTACCCGTTGTCAGTCCCCGTCACCACATCCGCAAACTCCAGAAAAAAAAAAAAAAGAGCTTCGACTTACCGATCACTCCCAAAAAAAGCTCCCCCTTCCCCCTCCCGTTAGTAACCCACAGCCAAGGCGCGCCAAATGCCCCCTTGTCCAACGCACGTTGCGTGGTCTCCTTCAACAAGTTCTTTAACTCCTCGCTGCCTGCCGCACGCATGGTCTCTTGCACCTGCTCTGCTGTGAAGAGTCTTTGAGCGCCCAGCTCGGCAGGGAGTTCCGAGGGATGTCTGACAGGGCGTGGGTGACGGACTCGGCGGTGGTGAGGTTGATGTCGGACCAGAAGACGTGGAAGAGGTAGTCTGTTGTCTATTAGTCATGCACTCGTGGGGGTTGATTGGGTGGTAGGAGCTGATGATAAGGGGCCAGCTCTGAGGCGGCAAAAAAATGGTAACAAGGATCAGGACGGGAGTGACATACGGAATGTCCTCAGAAATACCTCATTCGGATACTTCTTCTTGATATAATGCAGGCAACGCTGCGGGATGACTGTCTTCCCGGCCTGCATCAGGTCCTTGGGAAACTTGATCTGCAGGCCCGGGTGCCGCGCAATGGAGCGGCGCGCGTCGTAGACGCCGTACTTGGCTTTGGCGGGAGGGTCCAGGGCGGGCGGTTGCCCGAGCCGGCGTTGATGGCGCCGAGGAGCACAGGATGGAATCTGGGTTCGGAGTTAGTCGAGGATAATGGTGGGTAAGGGGTGGAGGGATGGGAAGGAACGGGAAGAGCGTACTCGACTTCTACTTGTGGGAGGCGAGGAGTGAAGCGTTCTTTTGCAGCTCGAGGAAAGCGAGGTAACTGTAGAGGGACGCTGTGTGTTTAGTTCCCATGTTCGACAACTTGACATGACACAACGTGGTTGGCTCGCGCTCACCAAGGTCCAGGTAGCAGTCAATCTTGCCGCCCATTGTGATACCGACGCCGGATTACTCCCAATGTGGAAACAAATTGACGTGATCCCGATCAAGTACCTTGAACAGAATATATCCGATGGTATTCAATTCTTCATGATGTCCCGGCATGTGTTGGTGGGGAGCGGAAAAAGGATACCTCGGCAGCCCCACTCTGGTCCGGCGCCGTCCTCCATCACCGACGATCACTAATCCATCGAAGCTCCGCAGGCATGCCGGGCTGACCCACTACCCCGGAGGTGGGTGCCACCCATCCGCCGGGGCCATTAAAGACACGCGCCGTTCACCCGGGCCCATTCAGACCTTCATCACCAACTGACGCTTCATCACACCCTTCGGCCAGTCTACATCCCAATGAACAGACATCCCCCACCACCCGCCAAGTCGCCCTCGTAGTTGGCGCCTCCCGAGGCATCGGCCGGCAGATCGCTATTGACCCTGGCCAAGGACGGCTATGCCGGTGAGCGCTCTTCCCCTCAACCATTTACACCAGCTAACCCATCCTCCAGTTGTCCTAGCCGCCAAGTCCACAACCTCCCCCTCCGACCTAGCTAAACTCATCCCCTTCCCGCCGGACCCCAACTCCTCCAAGTCCACCATCACCACCGTCGCGCGGGAAATCACCCTCGCGGCGGCGAAACCACCGCCATCCCCGCCGACACGACCAACTACGAGAGCATCAAGCAATTGGTTGCCAAAAACCATCCAAGTATCCCCCAACCCAACCCCACCCCACTTTATCCTCACCAACCCGTCACTAACTCATGACTGTCCAGACATACGGCCGCCTCGACGTCCTGATATACAACTCGGGCGCCATCTACTGGCGCCCGTGGCCTCGACGCCCATGAAGCGCTTCCAGCTGATGCAGCGGGTCAACGTGGAGGGGTTGTACGGAGCCGTACAGGAGGCTCTGCCGCATTTGAAGCAAGAGGGGAAGGGACGGATTGTGGTTGTCAGCCCGCCTATTTACAGCCGGTTCTTCCGGGGGAAGACGGCGTATGCGATTGGAAAGGTTGGCATGAGCGTGCTGGTGAAGGGTTGGCGATGGATCTTGAACGGGAGGGCTGCGGGAGATGGCGGTGGTGGGGATTTGCCCGCGGCGGTGAGTCTTCCTTTTCTTCTTTGTAGGGTCGGGTGGGGTAGAGGCAAAAAGGGAATTGGAGGCGGGATGGTCGAGTAGAAAAGGCTTGTCGAGGCAACGACTGACATGCCACAGGGCATCGAGTCCGCGGCGACAGAGCAATTTACTCGCAAGGACCCGAACTACGCGAAGGACTTGAGAAAGCCGACCATCTTCTCGGATGCCATTTTGGCCATGCTCAAGGCCCCCGGCATCGGTGATCAATGGCCAGCTGGAGCTTGACGAAGACTTCCTGAGGAAGCATGCGGGCGTCACCGACGTCTCCAAGTACTCCGTAGTTCCTGGGACGTCGCCGAGGAGGATTATGCCGGCTGAGCTCCCCGACCTAAGGGTTAAGGAGCAGGACGACGAGGGCATGAGGGTGGACAGCTCGAAGCTTTGACTTTGCATCCATAATAGTGACGTTTGCGGAATTATGATTGTACTGCTAGTCTGCCATGTCGGACTGTTTCGCGGCGATGCTTGGTATGTTGCTGTTAGCAATGCATGTTCTGAACTTACTAGTAGCTACCGGGCGAACTAGATACTCCGTAAGTGTTGCTATGCCATCGACCGCGGTGCTCCTCCGGCAATCTCAGGCTCCGGAGTGAGGATGACCTCGGTCTTTTCACACCCGTTCCGTTTGGCTCGAAGGAGATCGGTTCAGCGGAGGATTGATTCTGATTGACCATCCTCGTCAGTACTAGGCGTTCCGGCATTCCTCCTTCGAGATGTTGGCGGCATTCCGCGTCTGCGCGAGCGGGCCAGTGACGCGTGAAATGAGAGGATGTTGTCTCTTGGAGGGCCCTCCGTTCTACCTCGGGGACGCATCCGTGCCGTCCGTTGTCGAGAGTCGTCATTGTGAGATCCTCTATCACCGGGAACTTCACCTGCTGGGGTTTCCACGAAAGGGCACTCTCTGCTTCTAGGCGTTTGAACATCTTTCTGTCGCTGCTGGGTTGTTGAAGCCAGGTGTGATAAAAGGCCTGACGGGCTGTTGGCCTTTGTGCACTGTTGTACGCTAGACAGCTGTGGATGAACTTCTTTGCTGCGTCGGACATTAGACCGCGATGGGTTAGGGGGCGAAGATCAAGTCCAGGTAGGAGTTTGATTTCGTTTTGGTCCCTGAAAACCACGGAGTCAAGGCCGGGTAATTCTTCGTACCCGAGGAACAGCTGCAATGTCAGCATCCCTACTGCCCAGATATCTACTGACAGGTCGTGGCCACGATCAGAAGCATCGCATTCCCTGGAATTGTCAGCACAAGTCTCCCGTTTTTAAATGATACGGTAACTCACGGTGGGCGGTAGAAGTGAGTCCCGACGGTTGACTTCATCCTCTGCCTACCGGGAATACCCGAATCCCCAAAGTCTGAGAGCATGATCCGGTAGGGAACCTGGGGCGTGATGCCACACAGTATATTCTCCGGCTTGATGTCGCGGTGGCGACGCCCTTGCTGTGGATGTAGGCCACAGCTCGGAGATCTGCCGAACAATGGTACGGATTCCCCATTCATCCAGCCTGTTATATCGCAGAAGAAGAGAAAAAAGGTCGCCGCCACTCGCCAGCTCGGTGATTACGTATCTGTCAAACATCAGCGGGCGGATCGCGCTTGGGAAGAACCGAAGGACACCATACATTGTCTGCCGAGTCTCGAATGCTGCCTTGATAGGGAGAATGTTTGGCTAGGAGGTCAGCATTGGCGGGTCTTTGGAACGTGTACGGATTCCATACATGGTCCAGCGTGCTCAGCAGCGTTGCTTCTTGGCGAATCCTCTCGACTTCCTTGGATGTTGGGGAGCATCTGCTGATATCATGGACTTTGCAGACGACATGCTCTCCAGTCTCGACTTCGGTAGCCAGGAAGACCACAGAATGACCACCATCGCCAATGGTGCGATCACTGACGATGTATCGGTCCCTGAAGAGCTGGGGACGCACGTTAAACCCGATCAATGCTGCGTCATGGATTGTTCCCTACCTCGATCTCCTGCCGCTGTACCTGACTGAGCGTGTATGCAGGTTCGACATTCAACAACTGGATGTACTCCAGCGTCAAATGAGGATGGGGCCCAACGGTAATAATGTCGCCATGTTCGAGTAGCCTTGACCGGGAGAGCGTCGCTCCCTTCCCGATGATCTGGCCGTTGACCGCAGTCCCGTTTGAGGATCCCCGGTCGCGCACGAAGACGAGTGGAGGGTGTTGATAGTCTTCATCCACGACGATTGAGAAAATCTCCAGCTGAGATCTTGAGACCACAGGATCTGCAAAACGAGACGTGATTTCTGGCCCCGTCCCGTCCGACCAAGACGGTCTCGTACGGAAGAATTAAGAAAGATCCTGGGAGTAGAATGTCAGAGAACGTAGGGAGAGTTCCGATGGACGGGAACAAGTGACAGAGCTCGGGATGTCTCTCGCACAAGGCGTAGGCGGTAGCTCGCAGGGCATTCATGGAATACTGGGTGAACATGACGGAGTATGCAACCAGTGGTGCTGCTGATGGCGAGTCTTACCTCTTCTTGAAGGCTTCCTGCTGCTGTCCTCCCACACCACCTTTCCGATGGCAGTGGACGACATGGGCAAAGCAAGAACTCAAATGGATTGAGAGGTCTCGACAAAGCGTGAGCGTGAAATTGCCACTCGAAAATCGTCGTTTTTAAAGTTCGACCTTTCAGGTAGTATGCACGTTAGATAGGTACGCATACTTTGCAGGAACCAGCGGACATATTTCCAAGTAACCTGAACCCTCAGGCAAATACATCTTCAGCGCGCGTTTGAGAAAACTTTAGGTTGATCTAAAGTGGTGGGTTTTAGCAGTTGAGGAAGGAGCGATGTCCATGTGGATCGGCTCTTGGGCATATTGTCGCTCCCATCATCGTGAGGCTACGATACAATGGACGAACCCCACATTGGTGAGGAGCTTGGGCCAACCAACGTCCGCAGTTGAGTGCTGAATCACCTGACTGACCCCACAGGGCTGCTGCCCTGGTGCCCTAGTTTAAGTCAACTTCCCCTCCCGAAAATCAATCTTGATCTTTTCCTCAACCATCACGCACATCTCATCACGAATCCAATTGTTGGTACTTCCCCAAAAACAGGTACGCCCTGTACCGTCACTGACCCTCAGCAGTCAAGATGAGAGCGAAGTGGAGAAAGAAGCGCGTCCGCCGTCTCAAGCGCAAGAGAAGAAAGATGAGAGCCAGATCGTCAGTCTATCGCCGCGGGGTCAGGAAATTGGTCGAACTGCTACTGACCCGTTTTGCAGCAAATAAACGCCTGCTCTACTCGACCTCAACCAGTCCCCGGCGTCATAGGTCACCCAGCGAATTGAGCACGTCGACTGCTCGTCAGTCGCATCGTCCCGCTGTTTGACGCTGCCCGTCACCACGCACCCCAGAGAATCTCGGCACCCCAGAGAGTCTTCCGCGATACTGCTTTCCTATGAGAGAGCGATTCGACAACCAACGGCCTGCGATGCACGGAACGGTTCGGTGGTATCATGAGTTATGGTAATGACTGGTTTGCCTGTCAATGAAGGTTGAGGAGGACGTACCGGCGCTTAGGGAATCGGGCAAGCTTGGTGTTTCAATAGGATGCGGATCCGGATCATGATCTGCAGGAATTGATGACAACTGAGCTTCGAAAGCACTCTGCGTACCTCCTCCGCTGCAAGTGTGATATGTTGACTGTTTTCCGAGCCCTTGATAACTACCAGGAAGATATGTTCTGGTGTGAGCTTGCTGAGACAGGCTCGAGCACTCAGCTCATGAGCGCAGTTGGAGCTTTTGGCGTCATCATTCGAGCCTACGTAATGATTAGGTCTCATTTTTGTCAACAACTAATTGGTCAATCGTTGCCTAAACTCAAATCCATGATTACTCGTATTTTTATTTTCACACTCGCTCCACGCGTCTCGCAGAAATCACGCTTTAACCAAGGCTGAAGTTGTGCGATGATGAAAGCGGTGGGGAACAAGGCCAAGGCGGTGAAGCAGCGCCGGCCCCATCAGCCTGGCAGAAAAAAAAGTCGCCAGGGCATCCAAACTTCTCACCGGCGGTAGGCAAACAGACACCGAATTCCGCGGTGTCGCATTTACGGATTCATCAGCAGCCACAATGCCCGACTCATCGGTAAAGAAGCGGAGGAGGCAGACAGACGAGACGTCGCAGTCGAAAAAGAAGAAGGTCGAATTTCAGCAAGGAAAGCCGTCCTTGGCCTCCTTCTCAGTAACCAAGATCCATAAGCCCCAGACTGCACCTCCTGTCGTAGGTGAGACTGTCCGAAGCCGTAGACCCGAAGGAGACCTATTCTAATCCAAGGATTCAGCGCTCACGCCGGGCATTTCCCTCCCCGACTCCTTCCCCTTCGATGTCTACGAAAAGAACGAGCAACCGGCCGCGAAGCGGCGAAAGAGCGGCGGCCTGCCCACTCCGTCCGAGATGGCGCTGCACTCCTCGTCGCACAGGACAATAGATTACAGCGCCCGGAAGAGCGGTGGAAGAGCGTGGATACCGTACTCAACCATTTCCTGGCCGTCATCGACCCGCAGACAGGGGAGGTGGAGGTTGTTCAGGCGAAGAAGATGGTGGTGCGGGGCACGGTTCGGTCGAAGCAGGCGCCGGCTGAAGCCATGGAAGTGGGCGCTGGCAAGCCGGTATGCCTAGCTCTTGCTTCTTTGCCAGGGTTGCGTTTGGTACTGACGGTTTGCAGACACACTCCGAGATGAAGATGGAGCTGGGCGAGGCGTTCGGTACGAAGAAGGCCAAGGCGGCCATCCGGGCTGTCACAGAAAATGCTATCCTGGCCGAGAGGTCACGCAAGCTGGACGAGGACGACAGGGCCCTCGTGCACACCATCAAGAGCTCCAGCCAACACATGGCGACCGGGGAAGAACTGCAGGCTGCCGTCGATCTGGCGCGGCCTGTGCCGCGGGGCAACTTCGACGCCCAGGACATTCAGGACGTCTATGTCGCCTCAGAGATCATCGGCGCCGAAGTGCTCAACGCGATACCAGTCATGGATTGGCAGGAAAAGGTCAAGAAAGTGCAGGAGGTCACGGCTCCTTCACGTTTCGTCGTACACCGCGTCGTTCGTGTGGCTGGTAATGAGGACGGCGTGCAGAGGCTGAAGCTTCTGCGGTACCTCCTCTGGGTTATCATCTTCTGGAACACAACAACACAAGGAAGGGAACGCGGCACCAGGAGCATATCCAGGAGGACAAGTTGCGGAAAGATCTGGAGCCCGCGCCGGAGGTGGTGATCGAGAACATCCGCCGCAAGTTTTCGGACAACGGCGTGATGCGCAAGCAGCACATCGACCTGCTCATGACGCATTGCTGCGTGTTTGCCAGCATCATCGACAACTTCGAGGTTAACACCCTCGATCTGCGCGAGGATCTTAAGCTAGAGCAAAAGCAGCTCAACCAATACTTTATGGAGATTGGCGCCCGGATGCGGCAGTCCAAGGCGGGCGAGAGGTCAATCATATTGCCAAGCTCGCTCTACCGCTGCAATTCCCCAAGATGCGGCAGCCGGCGAAGCGGAGATAGAGGGCTATTTGAGCTTTGCCTGACTTCAAGGAACACGGACTCCGGGAGGGTCATGTACGAGCGAGGTCGACACCCGTAGATTTCACGGAGGGAAGCACCCATTTTGGCGATTTGGGTTGGCAGAGAGACTGCCAATCAGACCTTCCCAGGACGGGCTTGGTGGGTCCCCAGGCACAACCACCAGCGCCAGCCAAAGTACGGGATGAGAGAGAACGCAGAGGATAGACAACTGGCGGCAAAGCTACAACTGCCTTATGACCAGTATATGATGGATCTAACTGTATGCATCGGTATTGGACCTGTCGTCTGACTCTTTCTACGGTGCCGGGTGATATCAAAATCCAACGTCATCGTCACAAAACAAAACAAGAATTTTAAAGTGCAAAAGCCTGTCTGGGAAGGGTCTGCGGTGTTCCCTATGTCTTCCCAGTCTTGAACCAAACTCTCACTCTGCGCTCGCATTTTCCAACTCAAAATCCTCCCGCCGTCTCCTCTAGGCCACTTTTCTTCTTCTATTTCTCCTTCTTTTATTTCTTCTTCTTCTTCCTTTCTTTCTTCTTCTTCTCTATTTTCTTTTCTTTCCTTTTCCTTTTCTTTTTTCCCCCTCCTACTCGTACTTCAAGTATCGTTACTTCTGGGGCTGAGAAGCCCAATTTCCTTTCCCCTCTTCCGTTTTAGAATTTCCGCTCCCGCCTACTGGGGTCAAGGTGGTGATCCTTAAGGTGCTTTAATGCCATCAGTATAACGTTGCTCACTCTGATACAACTGGTCTTGGGCTGTTGATGAGTGAATCAACCGTTCAGGGCTTCTGAATGCATTTCTTGATTCTTGATTGTTCAGGCACATGAACAAAAACACACCACCAAGCATTGGAGCAACTCAGGCTCAACAACGCTTTCGGTCCAGCATACAAGTCTCGCACAGACCATGCAGGCAAGAGGGTCCCATCGGCCGGCCGGGTCCCGTAGGGCTGATCCCGAAGCCGTCCCTTCCCCCAAACCCCCTGGTAGGCCGGCAGTTGAGCCGCATCGGCCACGTGCGATGGGCTCTCCACAGCCGGCCATCAATCTCATCCATGACGCCATCGTCTTCGTAATTGAAGTTCGCAATGCGATCGAAGCGCGTATTTGAAGTTTGACTTTTGCGACAGGCAGTTTGCGAAACCGCTGGTAGGTCTTGCATCGTTGGTGATTTGGCTTGTGGAAAATGTCCATCAAAACTTGGGTGATGGAACCTGCTTTTATCGCAACATTGATTTGGCTGATTTTCTGATCATGGCTGAACAATGGCTGTATTAATTCGTGACGCGGTCGCCGTGTCTGAAGGTCGGTCACGGAATGTGATTTTTTGAGGTGGTTCACAACGGGGCGCTGTTGCCTGCAAGGGGGGCGGGCCCACTTTAATCGAATTCCTGATTAGCTCATTGGTTGACGCCTGGCCAACCCAGCGACGCGAAGTGGGAAGAACGCGCGAACCTCTCCCTCCCTTGCCAGCGCCCTTTCACTCGTGCTCCAGCGCAGTTCCGTTCTCCCTCGACTCAGACCACAAGCCGAGACCGCAGCGGGAAAGAAGCGATCGGCATCCCTTTGTCTGTCAGTTTGGCTCGCCACATTGCCTGTGGCATCATCACTTCCTTTGCCTCGGTAGAATTGTCGTGTTGCATCCTCCATTTGGCGGATTTCGCTACATCTCGTTCGCCTGCCTTGGCAGCCCTCGTCCGCTGCGTTTCTCCCACCCAGTCTACCCACTTCCTGGCGAACAAAACAACCAAGCCGCGAACAATAGCAAATTCGCCTGTTGTGGAATTGGCGACAACATCGAGACAGTCATGTATGTGTTCCTCCCTCGGTGGACAGCGCCCTCAAGACCCCTTTTCTCCCTTCCATACTACTTCCGCGCCGTACGAGCTGGTCGCATTAACACCTTCTGAAAAGTTCCGGCTTGTATCCATGATATCGACCTCGCTGCGTTTTTGAAGGATCATCACCCTGCGCCAGTACCGGTGCCACCGTTTTCTGCGCCTGTTGTAGCCATTTGCCCCGTTGCCGTCGGTCGCGACCTGTCAGGATCTGTTGGTGAACCATGCCATCGAAACGGAAACGCGACATCCTCGAGGGCTTCGACCCCAACAAGTCCGATCCGGAAGACGAGAACTTCGACCCTTCCGAGGACCGCCCGTCGGAACCACAAGAAGTCGCGGTCATCAAGGCCGAAGGGATCACGCAAGCGTGCCAACAAGTACCGAGGATCCGACATTGATGATGACGATGAAGAGCTTTCGGATAGTGAGCTGGAAGACTCGTTCGGCGAAGATGAAGACGAGGAAGAAGAAGAGGACGAAGACCGGCCCGTGAGCGCGACCGGGAGGAGGATGCGGAAGGCCGCAACCAAGCATCAGTCCTACAAAAGAGCAGCGAAGACGACGAAGAGGACGTGATCAAGGATTCGGATGATGGCGAAGATGACGTCGAGGAGATACCGAAGAAGCCAGCACCGCGTCCATCGAAGATCGTCGTCCTGAAGACGAACCCGCGGGCCCAGCGACCGGCAAAGCGTGGGAACCAAGAGCCCGCACCACTACCTCCTCGGCGGACTCGAGCTCGCACGGAGGAGATGGAGGAGCCTCTGGTAGAGCTGTCGAACTCCGGAAGGCACGCGCACGCGCAGCCGGCCCGTGCCTCGCGTAGCAGGAGCCCGGAAGCCATGGCCCGAGCGACCCGCGCCACTCGTGGAGCAAAGGGCCTCAAAAAGCCGCCTGCTACCATTGAGGAGGCAACGCAGGAGACAGATTCGAAGGAGGATCCCAACCAGCCGATGGAAGAACCGGATAAGCTCGCTCTTACTAAGCATGAAAACGAGCTGGAGAATCCACTCGAGGAGGAGAATGATGCTCTGGGACGAAGACGCCGAGGATGCTGCGATGGAGGACCGGCAAGAAGAGCCAGCCCAGCTCGAGCCCGAGGCTACAGCAGTCGAGGACGACGATGACGACGATGCGCCCATAACGAGACGAACGAGGGCAAGAACCAATGCGGCTGCACCAGCGGAGGCCGAGGAGCCTGAACCTGGACCCGAAAACAAGAAAGGTGGTCGCCGCCTTACGCGGGCATCGCGTCTTCGCGGCAAGAAAAACCTGCAGGAACCTAGTAGCGACTTCGAACCTGGCGATGAATCAGAGGGGGAAGGCTCTGGCTCCGAAGCATCAAGGAACGGCGATGGCGGCGCCGATGCTGAATCCACGCCGACACGTCGCGGGCGTGGCTCGCGGGCAGCCAGCCGCAGAGGCCGCCGCGCACGTCCTGACTCGGATGACGAAGACATTCAGCTCGACAAAGATGAGATGGCAGAGGAGCTCGAGGAGCTTAGGAACAGCTCCAGGTCACGACGTCGCACTCGCCGCCGGTCGCCGTCGATACAATACGAAGAACCCGTAACAAAAACGCGGCGCACAAAGCCTGTCAATTACAGCATTCCCGCAATTGACCCTGCGCTACTCTCGAGGTTGAGGATGATGACGAGCCGGTTGCGACACCCGCGAGAAACCGCCGGGGCGGCAAGGGTGCTGCCAGCCAGGCCTGGGAACGCACCCTTAACACTACCTACGGCCCCTTCGGCGGCGGCGGCGGAGCTGGGGCTCTCCTTGGAGGACCTTGGGGTACTGGAGCAACTGGTGGTGTGGACTCGGACAGCAGCGACGATGAGATGGTCCAGCGATCAGGTGTTGGCGGCACCGTTGGCATGACGCCTACCACCGCTGGACCAGCTGTCGGTCTGTTCAACCCAGTCGGCCAGACCCACAACACCGACGGCCTTGGAGGCATCGGAGGGGCCACGCCGCAAGTCGGCAAGGTCAAGAATCAGAAGGCGTTTGCTGATGCTGATCCTCTTGGTGTTGACATGAGCGTTGACTTCAGCAAGGTCGGAGGCCTGCAGGGTCACATCGACCAGCTCAAGGAGATGGTTCAGCTTCCTCTGCTGTACCCAGAGCTCTTTCTCAAGTTCCACGTCACACCGCCACGGGGTGTCCTTTTCCATGGCCCGCCTGGCACTGGTAAAACTCTCCTCGCCAGAGCGCTGGCCAACTCTGTCGGCTCTGGCGGCCGCAAGATCAGCTTCTACATGCGCAAAGGAGCCGATGCTCTCAGCAAGTGGGTAGGTGAGGCTGAGAAGCAGCTGCGTTTGCTGTTCGAGGAAGCAAGACGGACACAGCCCAGTATCATCTTCTTCGATGAGATTGATGGTCTCGCCCCTGTGCGATCGAGCAAGCAGGAGCAAATCCATGCCAGCATTGTTTCAACACTGCTGGCTTTGATGGACGGCATGGACGGCCGCGGCCAGGTCATTGTCATTGGTGCAACCAACCGTCCGGACAACATCGACCCTGCGCTCCGTCGCCCTGGACGTTTCGACCGGGAGTTCTACTTTCCTCTTCCCGACCTGGAGGCGCGCCGGTCTATCATCGATATCCACACCAAAGACTGGGGCATCTCAGATGAGTTTAAAAATGCGCTCGCCGAGAACACCAAGGGTTATGGCGGTGCCGATCTCCGGGCTCTCTGCACCGAAGCCGCGCTCAATGCAATCCAGAGGACATACCCGCAGATCTACACCTCGAAGGAGAAGCTTGTCGTCGACCCCGACAAGATCACAATCCACGCGACGGACTTCATGCTTTCGGTCAAGAAGATGATCCCGTCCTCTGAGCGGTCGACCTCGTCCTCGGCTCACCCGCTTCCGCGCATCGTCGAGCCGCTGCTGAGGAACCAGTACCGCGCCATTCTCAGGGTGCTTGACAACATCTTGCCGCGTCCCAAGAAGACCACGGCTCTTCAGGAAGCCATGTACGAGCCGTACGAAGATGCGGATCACGGTTTCGGCAGAGAGGCAATGCATCAGGAGTTTGAGCGCTCGCGCATCTTCCGCCCTCGGCTATTGATCTCGGGTGTCCCGGGGATGGGCCAGAACTACCTGGCGGCGGCGATCTTGCACCATCTGGAAGGTGTCCATGTACAAACCATGGATCTGGCGACCTTGTTGGGTGATGGACGGGTAAGCATCTATCGCAAAGTTGACCCCAGGAATTCGGCTAACTGGTTGATAGCCTATGGAGCAGGTGATCGTAAGCAGGTTTACGGAGGTGAAGCGGCACAAGCCGAGTGTTATCTTCATCCCTGGCGTCGATGTCTGGTGGAACAGCCTCACCGATGCGGCGATTACCACATTCACGACCATTTGCGGAGCATCCCGCCTTCTGACCCTGTTCTTCTGCTGGCGACGGCTGATTGTACGCCGGAGTGCTGGCACCTGAGATTCTCAAGGAGCTGTTTGGCTTCTCTAAGAAAACCGGGCTGTTGTTGAGCGTCCCGAGCGGGTATGTGATAGCCTTTCGAGGTACGTTGAAAACAGCTAATATTTGCCAGGAAAACCGCCTCGAATTTTTTGACAACATTATCAGTCACTTGAGGAAATCTCCGAATGAGTTCCCGGATCCTGTGAACCGCAAGAAGCGTGTCATTGAGGAGCTCCCCGTTGCGCCACCGCCACCGCCTCGGACCTTGACGAAGGAAGAGATCAAGGCTCAGCGCAAGGCTGATCTGCACCATCTGAACCTGTTGAAGATGCGTCTGCAGCCGATCATGGACCAGATTCACCGCAAGTACCGGAAATTCCGGCAACCCGTGATTCCCTTCAGCCAGATCTCCTATCTCTTCGACGAGGCCGACCCGAACTTCGTCCGCCCCGATATCGTCGATGCTCAACAGCGACCTTTCGAGATTGCAAAGGACAAGGAAGGCACGGAAGGCATTCGTGAAACCGCCACGGGCAAGTTCTTTTACAACTTGGAAACGACCACCATCGAAGAGCGTCTGGCGAACGGCTACTACGCCAGGCCCATCGATTTCTACAAGGACATCAACAGGTTGTACCTGGACGCTAAGAACATTGGCGATCGGGACAGGACGCTAAAGGCCAATGAGCTCCGTACCAACGTCGAAGTCGATGTCCATGACATCGCCCAGACGCTTGCCAGCCAGGGCATCAGGTTTGACGAGATTTACGAAAGGCAACTGCAGAGGGCCAAGGAGGCTGAGGAGAAGGCCCGAAAGAGGAAGGCACTGCAACCAGTGGTCGACCTCATCCAGTCTGACATCCCGGGCGATGGTGACAGCGACTCGCAAGGCCCAGTGGGCATCGGACTGCCTCTTACGCGCGACGTGCGGATGACCACCCAGGCCAGGTTCCAGCCGTTCATGAGCCCCCCGTCTAAGGGACATGCGGGGACTAGCGATTCCCACCATCTGACCAACGGCACGTCGGTGCCATCTCGGACCGACGGCGAGGATGTCCAGATGAGCGGGCTGGACGATGAGACGCAACCACTGTCTGGTCCTCGTCCGGATCTGACCTCGCCGCTCCAGTGGCCACAACTAGGAGGTCGTCCTCCCCTTGGAGACTCGACCAGGGCAACTGCCGGGACCGGATTGTCGCAGCGCTCTGCGATTACGTCGGTGCCGCCTGGTGTCCCTCCATCTGCCATCTTGAATGATGCATCAACAACCAAGACGTCTGATCTGTCAACCCACCGCGACTTGAGTACTCAGCGCACGAATGGCACTGCACACAACCCAGACGAGACGTCGCTCCTCGTCGACACGCAGCTGCACACGCAAGAGATGCACCAGAGCGGCCATTCCATTCTCCTGAGCCAGTCAAGCTCCAGCGGCAGAGAATGGGCGCATTCCCAAGCCGCCGCCATGGCGCAAGGATCCTCCAGCCACGGATGGGCATGGGACCTCCTCCCTTCCCCGAAGACCACCATCCCCCATCCACCCAACGCTCGCCGCGCAAACCATCCGCCGCCAGCCTCGGTAACATCCTCAACGAAGACGCAAGCAACCACAACTCCAACAGCGCCAGCTCAGGCCCCGGGACGCACACCCCGTCGTCCCACAGCGCCGCCACCCACACGCGGCGCATTCCAACTCCCGCGGCACCGGTCCTAGCAACGCGCGGACGAGCTCCCTCCGCCAGTCGGGCACGTCCACCAACTCGTCGCAGCAGGCCGTCCTCGACGAGGGGCAGGTCACCAGGTTCCTGCAGCTGCTCGCCGACCGAACATCGGGCTCTCGGTCGAGCAGCTGGAGCAGATCTACCGCGAGCTGATGGACGAGATCTGGAAGACGAGGGACGAGTGGAACAGGATGACGGTGCTGAACACCCTGATTTCGGTGTTTAATGACACGATTGGGGATATTGAGCTCGTGCAGGGTGCGTTGGTGGATAGCCAGCGGAAGAAGATAGGAGGGGAGGGGGTTGATGGGGAGGGGGAGGTGTTGGAGAGTGTGGAGGGGGCAGGAGGCGTGCTCGGGAGTCAGAGTTTGGGGGTGGGGAGTCAGGGGCAGGTGGGGCAAACAGTAACAAGGTGGAGGAGCCGTGGGTCTATCTGAGGGAGGGCGGCTTTTGATCATGGTGGGGGAAGTGATGGGTAAAGTGGGAGGAGTAAAGACGGGCGCGATATTAGGGCGTTCGGTCACGGCCACGAGCGGTCTTGTGTTTCTTCATCTCTTACTACTCCTTGTGGGACATTGGGAACCAGAGGATTGGCTGGTAGACTGCATGCATATACTATTTCACTTTCGTGGGTCTGCTAGCCACTTGGGGTTTCTCATGGAATATGATGGTCTTCAATGTTGCATATCCCGCATGGTCTGCATAGTACGCAGGCCTCGTAGCAAACCAGGGTGTTGATGGGACACTCGTGGACTTCATTAGGCATGGTTGCGCATGAATGACCTGGAAGTGGTGAAGCAACCTGGAGCGATGACCAATGGTGTCATTCAAGGCATCGCCACTCAATCATGGTGGCACCGAGTTTTATCCTCCAAGTATCTCACGCACAAGTACCTAAGGTAGTTCGATCTGCAATATACCAGAGTGCTCTTCCGGTTACATCTGAGTCTGTCCCATTTTCTTTTCGAGAAATTGGCCGAGATGAAGATATTCCCACCACTTTCCTTCTGGTTTCTGTCCCCAGTTCTCTTTCTTTCCGCTCTCTATTCCCTGATGGCTATGAGGATGTGGCTACGGTCATCTAGTACTTCCCCATATGCTAACAACACGCCGATGCTGGACAACCGGTAAGTCACTGCTTCGAGCTCGAGGATGTGTTGGATAGCAGATACAGACAGATAATTACTTCCTCAGGTCTCGTATGCAGCAGCGACATCCGGGTGAGAGCATCGGATGTTCGGTCCAGAGACCGAACGACTCCATCATACAGAACACTTGGAAGTCGACCAAATATATCTTTAGGTTATTTCTCATTCTACTAAAATTTCCCTACCAACTCCGAATGCCAACCATACGAAGCCACAACAAAACCAACACAAATCAAGTCTATATGCAGGCCCCTCAAGAATTAACCTCCGCAAACCAAGTCCTCAACAGCGCCGCCAGCGCGCCCGGTAGATCCTCCAGATGGTGCACAATCAGATAGTACGGGAACGGGAACGAATCTAGATACCGATGAATCACGGCACGCACGCCATCTGGCCCAAACCGCGCCTCCTTCAGCTCCAGCACGCTATGACCCTTCTTGTTCTCGCGGGCATCGTCCATCACGATAAACACCACCATCACCCGCTGCTCCATCGCCTCTCTCAGCAGCGGCCTCAGTCTCGCATGATCCCTGCTCTGCACGAGACCGTCCGACAGGATCAGCGCCAGCTGCCACAGATCCTCGCCTCCCGGCGCAGACGCCTGCAGGATGCGAGCCTCGCGGAAGTGGTCAATTGTCCTTCTTAGCAGGCGCACCATGTCTGTCCCTTCCTGGCGGAAGGTGAACTTCTGCAGGACGCGCGCGCCAGTGTCCTGGGACGTGAATGACGGGTCGGTGAGCGCGTGCGCGAGGAAGACGTCGGTGCCGAAGCCCATGACGCCGATTTGTCCCACCTCGAGAACGGTGAGGGCGCGCGCCACCATGACGAGGGACTCGAGGGCCAGGCGGCCCGAGGAAGAGTGGTTGTCGTCCGACATGGAGGACGAGTCGTCGACGCAGAGGAGGATTTGGTAGGCGCGCTTGGACGGGATAGCGCGGCGCATCCAGATTTTGTCGCGCTTGTAGCTGGATGCAATGTACGGGATGATCTTCTTGATGTTGAGGCGCTTGCCGGTGCGGAAGGAGCCTGAGAGTTTGGTGGACTGGGTGGGAGTGAGGATGAGGCGGAGTTGGGAGGAGAGCGACTGTGAGAGGGATTGCGTCTTGGTTTGGAACGTTGACCACATCTCGAGGGCTTCGAAGTAGTCGCGGAGTGGCTTGTCCTCCTCGCCTTGCCCGCTGATGTGGGTGGCCAAAAGCTGGGTGGATGTCTCCTCGATATCTTCATCGTCGACATCCCCTTGAGCCTCAGTTTTGGGCATCCCGTCCTTGTCCTCCGACTCGTAGGCTCCCTTGCGAGTAGCAACGCCAGATCGGCCATCCTCGCGCTCATTCTTAGCAGCGTCCTGTTCGGTCGGCTCAACTTCCTCCATCTCAACATCTGCCTGAGCTTCCTCTTCTTGCTCATCCTCAGGTATGATCTGTTTGTTGCTCTCGTCCATCTCGGTGTCGACGGCCATCGCATCGTCCATCGGGCGAGCCTCCTCGTTAGTGGCAGTTCCTAGTGCCTGAGTATCCGCCTCTGCAGTCTCGTCCTGGAGATGTTGAAACTCGGCCTTCGCCATATCCTCAGCTGACCTCTCCGTCTTCTCTTGGCTTTCAGAGGCAGCCTGGATTTCGCGTTGGTTCCGGTACCACCGCTCCAATGCATCCCCGAGCTTCTTGAACGGCTGTACGTCGTTCGCGGCGTCCTCAGCCTCATCAGAAGGCCCTTGCTCTTGATCCTGGCTAGACAAAGCCCCTTTGATGCCAGGCGCCTTGTCATCCTCAGATGATTGCTTTCCGAGAGCGCCTTGTTCCCTCTGTGCCGCTTTGTTCTCTGCCTCTTCATCCTGCATGCTGGCATCTTCGGCTTGGCCACCTCCATTCTGGACATCGCTCGGCGCGGCATCCTCCTGATCAGCACCCGTGCCATCGTCGGGGAGTGGGGGCTTCTTTTCGTCGTTCTCCTCATCCTGGCCGTCTTCACCTTGATCCTTCTCCATATCAACGTCCATCTCATCTTCCCTGTCCCCAGCAGCATCGATCTCATTTTCCTGTTCCGCTTCTTGCTCCGGGATGTTCTCATCCTTCTGATGTTCCTCCTCGCCCTTGTCACCCTCGTCCCCGTTCTCTGACACGTCCTCGGGCACATCAGGCTCCTTTCCGTCAGGCTTCTCCGCATCCTCCAGCCCATCCAGGTCATCATCCTCCCGTCCTCTTCCTCTCCATCGTCAATCTCAATTTCCATATCATCCGGTAGTGCCAGCGTCTCATTCTCCTGGACATTCTGATCCTGACGATTCAGCTCATCCTGCGGCATGCCCTCCTCTTCCTGGCCGGCCTCCATCTCCGCATCCTCACCCTCCTGTTCCTCACCAACCTCATCCGGCGACGCATTCCCTTCTTCCTGCTCTTCCGCCTTCGGCTGCTCCTTCTTCTGCCCTCAGCAGCAGCACTCTGATCCTCATCCTTCTTCCCTTCTCCTGATCACCTAGCTGATCTTTCTCCGCCTCATCCTCTCCACTCCCATCCCACATCTTCTCGTCCACCGCCGTCGGATCAAGGTCATCCACATCACCCGCCTGCTCATCCATCTCATCCTCTCCTCCTCCTCCCCTTCTTTATCCCCATCTTTCTTATCCTGCTCCTCCTCTCCAGCGACACTCCCTAATTCGCCCTCTAATTCATCATCACCCATATCAACAGCATCCTCGTTTTCCTCAATGTCCCCCTGGGCGTTGTTATTTGGGTCCTGCGCGAGCTCCGACAGGTCCTCGTCCGCCTTGATATCTTTGCTGATGTCCTCTGCACCCTCGCCCTCGCCGAGGCCGGTGCCGCTCTCGATGTTGCCGGACTCGCCGGATTTCTCGTCGCTCTTTTCTTGGGGCGTGCAGAAGCCTTGGTTGGAGATGGTGACGAAGGAGGAGGCGAGGTGGTAGCCCAGACGGCAAGTCGTGCGATGAAGGTCGGAGAATTGCACGAGGTTCTGGGTGCAGATGGAAGAGTATTGTGCAAGTATGGGATAGATCAGGCGGAGGAGGACGGATGCGGTGCGAGATTGGGTGCCGGGAGGGATCTGAGCTGGTGAAAGAGGGAATCAACTTCCCGGATAATCTTTCTCATGCGCAGGGAGTCGATGGCATTTAGGAGGTTGTCGCCGTAGTTGGTGAGCCAGCCGGCGTCTTCTGTAGTGGAGGGCAAAACCTGGGCAGCCTTCTGGAAGTTCTGCAGCGCAACGAGGATCTTGCTTGTAAGCGTCAGCGCCGCAGAGGCGAAGCCGTTGATGTCGTTGCTGTGGATGCCATTGATGACCTCGGTCGTTTGGATGCTGGTCCACAGCCTAATTTGTTGCGTGACGAACGCCAGATCGGACCGCTCTTGAGTGAGAACAAGGATATCGGCCCTGAGGATGTCCAGCTGTCTCTCCACTTCGCCCTGAAGCTTCTCTTCACTCGAGGAGCTGAAGCCATCAGGAAGCTGAGGCAGGGCGTCGTGCGCAGCATCGAGCTTCACAAACGTCTCGGCCCATTCCTCGAACTTGCTTCGTACCGCTCCATTGTCCAAACCGCCAAGCTTGCCATGTACATCCACAAGATGAACCGCCATCTTGAGAATCTGGATTAACCACTTCACCACTTGAGCGTGATTCGTAATCCGCTGCTGCGGCTTGAGGCCTTCATCACCACCCGCTGAGAGGCCTTGACAGTCTCAACAACGTCATGCAGACTGCGTTCATCCGCAGCAGTTTTCGCCAAGAACTGCCGCTGCTTGAACATGACATGCAGCACGCCCTCAAGGTACCCGATACTCCTCTGCACCATCTCGCGGTTCAGGTCCTCTGAGTGCTCAAACGCAGCCTGGCGGAACTTCGGCGCGAGGTCAAGGGTCTTGTGGTAGAAGTACTCGATCGCGCTCAGCGAGTCACCATCGAGATGGGATACAACGCCTGAGCCTACAAGGACCACAGCAGTTGAGCTCTGCTTGGCAAGGAGATTGGTGCCCAGGTTGCGGCTGAAGCCCATCGTGCGAAGCGTCTTGAGGGTGTCGCTGTAGAGGGCAACCTTGCGGGTCTTGAGATGGCGGAGAGCTTCCTTGTTCTCGTCCGTCAGGGTGGAGGGTGTCTCTTTCCGCAGGGAGAAGATGGACGAGACGAGGTCGGTGATGTAGCTGTCCAGGGTATCGGCAGCATCGACTGCAGCCGTGGGTAGAGAGCCGTGCTTGGACATGGCCTTGAGAACGGCAGGGAGGTTGGCCATCCTGGCCCATGTAGGGTGGGCTTCGATGCCTGGGAAAGCCTGCTCGCAGAAGGCGATAGCTTCCTGGTCAACTTGCGCCACAGCAGACTTCGTGCCGTTCGACGAACCCGCGCTGCCGAAGTGGTCCTCGTCCGGAAGCCCCTGGTTCGTGATCGCTTGCACGGGCTGCTCCAGCACGGCGCGGAACTTGCGCACAAGCTTGAAGAGCTTCTGATGAGACTTGCGCGCGCTCTCCCTGAGAGCATCGATGTTCTTGTCTCTCCACTTCGACATCAACAGCACATCCTTCATGCTTCTGTCCAGCGGCGCCCTGCCAGCCTTGATCGTCTCGTTGACCTTGGGCTCGTACCGGCTGTAGAAAGTGATGAAATTCTGCACGGCGTCGCGGACAAGGCCGAGGGCAAGCTCATCCTTCACGAGCAAATCCAGCTGGTTCTTGAGTTGCCTGAGGAGATCCAGGCGGGCAGCAAACTGGCCTACACTCGCACCGGTAAAATACGACTCCAAGATTCCCAGGAGCTTAACAGCATGGTCCTTGAGATCCAGACCCTGCTGCAGGATGGAGCATGGTTCAAGAATGACCGCACCATAGGCGATGAACCACCACGACTTAGCATCCTCATAGTTCTTCTTGACCTCCGCATCAAGCAGTCTCGACCAGCTTGACAGCTCCATCGGCGCCAGTCGCAGATGGTATCCCTCAGCCTCTCATACAGCGCCGTAGCCTTGTGTGCCTTAGTCGCCCAGCCGCCCTCGTGCCACTCGTAGACGTGCGCGTGCAAACGCTCGATGGCGGTGATGATTTTTGCAAGCGGGTCGTCAATCGCCATCTCCAGCACCTTGTCGCACGCCAGAACCACGTCAGCCAGGGTTTGGTGGTGCCCAATCTCATCGATGCCCTGCAGTTCCAGGAAGCGCTTCTTGATGGAGTTGACGAGACCGAGCACCTTGCGGACTTCGGCGAGGTTAGCGTCAGTGTAGAAGTTATAGTTGGTTGTCTCAACGTTCGAGCTGAAGGTCTTGATTTGCTCATCGAAGGCGAGGATCGCCGCAGGAAGAAGCATGCTGTCCAGCTCGGGCTCTGCGACCGCGTTCTCGCGCTTCTCGCGGCAATCCGGCGAGCAACCTGAGTGCACAAGCCCTTGATGCTCTGCAGCGGTTCTTGAATAGACAGGAAGATCTTCTCGTGCGCCTCCGCCAGCATGAGGAGAGCTCGCGGCCGCCGCGGCGAGGCTTCTTGTTCTTCGGCACGCCATCCTCGTCAGGGGTGTAGTCAGGGAAGAGCTGGTCGAATTCTTCCTGGTCGTACTCCTCCTGATCCTCGAGGCTGCCCTTGAAGCGGAACAAACTAGTGTTCTGCTCTTCAACCTTGCGGTCGGCCTCAAGCTTCTTGGTCCACTCCTCATGGAAAGCCGCAAGTGACTCATGAACAGACTGGCGCAAGGAAAGAGGAAGATTGTCAAGTCCCTCCACCGCGGCAACAGCTTGCACATATGACAGGAACTCGAGTGTGCGGGTCGGCAGAGTTGTTGTTTGAGCCTTCCACACGGTGCCATTAAGGAAGGGAGCGGTCGCCACAAGGGCTTGCGAGCCGCCCTCTTCAGGATTCTTGCACGTCCCGATGCCCCTGCCAAGAGACAGACCCATCCTCAGACAACGGAGAAAGCTGACGAGGGGCATCGTCAGATCCTGGTAGGCGCCAAACCGTGTCGTCAAGCGAGAAATCAGCAGCGTCACATTCTGCTCGACAAGCGTCAGCTCCTCGGCAACATCCCCAGAGGCTGACATGAGGGAACGGAGGTGGGTAGCAGCCACATCATTTCCAATAAGGGCATTCAACACGTTGTTGAACTCGCCCTGCAGGCTGCGCAGTTCACCACCGCCAGGACGATAGATCTGTTGGGCCGACGGTGGTTCACCCAGATCCGCTGCCTCCTCGATCAGGAGCTGAGAGCGAACGCTGCTCCGCTGGCCAGTAAACGCCAGCTCAAACGCCTCGAGCGCGGTAATCTGCTTCTGCAAGCTCTGATACAGCTCTCCGTGCTCTTCCGCCTCGACTTGCGCGCGATGATGGGGGTCAAAGATCTTGTCTGGCACAAACAGCTCGACGCAGCCCAGGGCGAACCTCACCCACGCCACAGACGTGGACGCAGACCTCGGCTGAAACCCATTCGCCGAAGCCACCAGCGCCAGAATGGCTCTGCTGAAATGCTTGTCGAAGACAGCAGCGACATGCGCAGGGAACCGACTCCACGGAGCCCCAAGGAGGTCTCCCTGCTCGATCCAAACCGCCAGATCCGCACAAGGCGCAAGCCTATCATCACCCCTCCCACAAAGCGCTTCAAACACCGCCGTGGCGCAACCTCTAAACAGCTCCCCATGCGCTGCAACAATCTCATCCATCAGCTTCAAGAGGAGCTGTTCGGCCTTAACAAGCGGGTCCGTCGCGAGCGCCTCCGACGCAGCAGCAAGCGCCTTGCCCATGATAGGCATCTCGACCTCAAGCGACCGCAGCTCGTCCAGGCTTGCCGAGGCGGCGGCGTCGTACTTCAGTAGCAGCGACTTGGAGAGGGTTCCCTCCCAGGGGTGAACGTCGCTGGTTTCTTGAGCGAGGATGTAATCAACTGCTTGCAGGGCGGTTGGCTTCAGGCATTGCAGGCGCATGAAGCTGGCGGTGGGGATGCTGGCGAGGATGGCCACGTCTGAGGAGCCGGGGTGCATGGCGGAGTTCTGGAAGACCTGGTGCAGGACGAGAGCTTGTCGGAGTCCTTCGAAGCTCGAGGCGAAGAAGGGCTGGTGGGTGGTGGAGTGCTCTCCGATCTTGGACTCGAGGGTGGTGATTTCGGAGGAGAGGTCCTTGACCAGCTTAGCGGCGTCGCCCTTACCGGTTCTGATGACGGCGTAAACCCGCGCCATGGCGTCTTGGATAGTGTGGAGGGTGGAGATGCTGACACTGACGCGCCAGCGCAGAGAGTCAAACCGGTCTGCGAGGCGTTCCAGCTCCATGACTTGCTCCAGGGTTTGGGATCCGCGATCGGATCCGGACGGAGGTTGATGCCAGAGGACTTCCATGCTGATACCACTTGCCAATTTGAATCCAACGACGAAGTTCGCGCTCAAGGTACCCAGACAGCATCGACAGCAGCTTCTGATCACCAACCTCCTGCAAAGCATCCATGCTGTTCTGCAGCAGGTTCGACCCCTGAGTCAAGTGCGCCTGGAACCGTGCCTCCTCAAACGAAGCAGCGACTAAGGACTCAAAAGTGCGCTTCCAGAAGAGCATCAACCTCCTTAGCACCGCACGGCGCTGCTTCCACGCTCCGGGTTGGCCTGCCTTTTCGCTGGTGAACACCTTAAGCGCCCGCAGAACGGAGGACAGGAAGCGCCACGGCGTTGACCGTCGAGTCCCTGGAAAGGGAAGCAACCTTGTCTGCAACCCAAGACCGCTGGAGACGGTTCATTGAAGACGGTTTGCTGACGTTCACTTTGCTGAGCTGCGCCTCCATAGCCTTCTCGAAGCTCTGGATGTTGAGGTACAGTTCATAGCAGTTAGCGAGCCAGTGCGCGAAACCTTCGCGGCCCTGTTCCAGGAGAGAGATCATGGGCGAGTTGAGGAGCGGGTGCAGCGGCATCAACATCTTGTCTGGAGAGGCAGCATACAAATTGGCGAGTGCCTGCCTCAGGGGGATGGCATCTTCCGACTGGATGTAAGCCAGGACCTGGTTCAGCTGCTGAACAGCCGGAGGGGAGCGTATCAACGCCAGCGAGGAATCAGCCAGCCCCTCTCGTTAGCTTGCAGATACGCCTCAAGACGATTGCTATCCCCCAGCGACAAGACATCAAACGCTAGCGGCACAAGCTGGCCGTCCTCCGCCTGCTGATCCAAAATCTTAGCTGCAGCATGGAACCGCTGTAGATTCCCATCCACAGGCGCGATCGTCTCCACCGCAACAGTACCCGTCGGCAGAGCATCAAGATAGATCTCAATCGACCGATTCCTCATAGCTCTAGACAGCTCGCCATACCGGGGATCAACAGTCAAGAAAATCCTGAAATCCGGATGCGGCTTGATGATTCTCGGCTCACCCCCAGGGCCGCTGTGTTCATTGATGCTGAGGATACCATTCGGGCGCTCAAGCAGTGAGTTCAGCCTGTCGAGCACAGACGCGCTGCACAGGTTTGCGTTGTCCAGAACCAACCAAGCGCCTGTTTCGACGGCGCGGACGATGACGCCGTCAAGCCACTCGAAGCGGGGGTTTTCCAAAGTCAGCGGCTTGCGAAGGACTTCAGAGGCCTCGGCGAGGAGCGTGGCGAGGTCCGCTGGAATGGAGGCGTCCATCTGCATGGCCTCGACTGTGGGCAGTATCTCCTCGTATTGGTGTGCGTCTCCTGTCAGGAGTTGAGGGCAGCCATCAGGTCGACCACGGTATTGGAGACGGGGTTCGGGAGGGTGTGCAGAATGTGGTCTTGAAGCGTCTGCCGGAGCTTGGTCATGCAAGCTTGCACTTCTCGATGAGGATCTGCCTGCTCGAAGCCGCCGATGAGATCCATAGCGTCTACATCAGCATTGAGAGGGAAGATGACTAGAGGCTTCCCGGCCACCGCAGCAACATGAGCCAGGAGCGCTGACTTGCCGCTGCCGGATGGACCGACCAGGATACAGGGGAGATCCTGCTCGACGGCGATCATGATGGACTCGATCTCCTTGAGTCTCGGCACCGTGTCGATGGCGGGGAATTGGGTCGGCTGGGAGAGTGGGTTCCTCTTCAGCATTGCAAGCCCAACCTGGCCGAAAAGGGGGTTGATGTCATGGTAGAGACCATGCTCTTCAGGGACCCTCTCGAAGATCTCTGCGAAGAGCTTGTTCACTTCCTGCCGGTCTCGGTCCTGCCTGAAGCGTTGGCGAATAATGACATCGAGGTAGTCGTCAGGCTTGCAGCCAGCCAAGAGCGCATTTTGCGAGGTTAACAATTCGCCCCAGCGGAGGGTGTCTCTCAGGTTGAACTCCCAAGGAGCGCCCAGCGCGCCGAACGACCTCCGGCTAACGACCTCGTCATCAAGTCTTGACATGAACTCGATAAGCTGCTGCTGGGTCTTGCCCCCGATTTTGTCGAACTTCTTGGCCGTGATGTGGAGCAAGTCCTCTTTGGTGAAGACATCCGAGTAAACAACGATGAAGCGGTTGACGAATGAGCTCGGCAACCCCTTGCGACCACCGCCCTGGTGATGGGGGTTCTGTGCGGCGAACAGCTTGAAGTCCGGGTGCCGCTTGAAGACTTGGTCCAACTCGGCAATGTACACCTCGCCACGATGGTCAAGGCATGCGTTCAGGCCTTCAGAACAGTCTGCGAAGCCAGGTTCATTTCCTGTCAATCCAAATCAGTCATGCCACTCGATATCACACCCACAATCAAGAAAAATAGAACTCACATCCAGCAAAACCCAGTCCCCCTTCTGCATGGCCTCCAAAAACGGCGCATTCTGCCACACAAAATTCCCCGCCTCAGCTCCCTCGACCGGTACATCCGTACCAAACAAATCCATCAAATCAGTCTGATCCGACAGATTGATTCTCGTCAACGGTCGGCCACACGCCCTGGCGAGCGCCGTAATCAGGGTCGTCTTGCCCACGCCCGGGTTACCCTCCAGCAGGATGGGTTTTGTCCCCTGCAGTGCCCTGACCACGCGCATGGCGTTCATCTTGGTCGTCGGCACGCTGAACTCATGGCCCGCGTCGATGTGCCCGTTAGCCATGGACCGGTCGACGCTGAACGCGCCGATCGTGAGCAGCTTCTCGTCGATGGTGACCTGCGGTTCTTGGAAGTACAGCTGCGCGAGGTCGACGCCGCACAGGCTGCCAAGCTGCTCGAGACACATCTGCCGCTGGGAAGCCATTTCGCGGGGGTCGACGGCCACAAGGGCAGAAGGGTTGGCGCCGATCGTGTCGATAAAGACCATTGCCGCGCCGTGGAGAAGGGCGAGCTCGACGGAGTGGAGGTGGGAGGAGTTGTTCATGAACTCGACCCAAGCGAGGATGTCACGCACAGAGAAGGCAGTTGCGGAGGAGGGGCGGAAGGTCTTGCCGAACCAGGAGGCGAATTCGACGATGATGCGGGAGATGGGCTTGGGGTGCTTTTTGTTTGCACTGCCGCGTGGCTTGAACCGGCTGTCGAGCTTCGAGACGACGATGTCGTGGACGTCGTCCACTTCAGAGAAGGCTGGTACCCAGACTTCGGTGAAGCGGTTCCGGAGAGCAGGAGAAAGCTCCTTCTTGCCGAAATCACCACCGGGGTTCATGGTGGCAAAGAACTGGAAGCCGTCCGTGGCTTGGACGAAGGAGTCGGTGATGCCCTTCTCAGCAAGGAGCAGGCTGCGGTGGGGTTCGAGCACCGAGTTGAGACGCTCGAGGACCGAATCATCGGCGAGGGAGATTTCGTCGAGCAGGAAGTAGCTCCCTTCCTTCATGGCATGGACGAGACTGCCATCGCTCCACTCGAACAGCGCCTTACTGCGCATTGTGCCAGCGTGAATCTTTGCCCTCAGACTCTCAGGAAGCTTGGCGAGCTCTTCAGGGGCCAGGTTCCGGTACCACTCCTGCAGCGATTCCAGCGCGCCTTTCTCCCTTCCCAAGAGCGCAGCAGCCTCCTCAAGATCCCGAGACAACGCGTCGAAGATAGCCCCACGGTTTCTCACCGGCCTCTGAGAACCAATGAGATCTCCGTCTCGGTATTCTGATGGGCATTGACAATATGCAGCTCCTTCTTCTCAAACTCGGCCAGCAGCTGACACACGGTCGTCTTGCCGCAGCCCGTCTCGCCTACCAACAGTACCGGCTCATTATTGTTGATGGCCCGCTTCACCAAGACATACAGCCGCCTCATCGCCCTTGTCCAAATGACGCCCTGGCTGTTTCTTGCGCGGACATTGCTCAGCTCGGGGGCGGTCTCCAAATCATACAATTTCGCCGGGTCATGGCCACCTTGAAGACTTCTTCAATAACCCTCTTCACCTCATCCCGCTCCTCAGGCTTGCGCACGCGCTCTGCGAGCAACATAAACCCATGCTCCGCGATCTCCTGCCTGGTATCCGCGCCCCGCAGTGCCCAGCGGAACAGGTCTCTCAGCGTGGCGAAACTGTTCTTTTGCTCAAAGACGCGGCTCTCCTGGCGGAGGCGGGTCAGTTGCTTGTAGACGGCGACGATGCGGCGGCAGTCGGAGGGCGCGGTGTTGCGGCTGCGCTTCTGGAGAATCGTTTCAAGCTCGCTCTCGGGGATGTCGTCGAAGTGCAGCTCGAGGAAGCGGTTGCGGAAGGCGCGAGAGAGGACCTTTCTGCCGCCGTACAGGCCGGGAGGGTTCTGCGTGGCGAACAGGCAAAAGTTCTCTGCGGGTCGGACGATCTCTTGCGTCTCTGGGATGAGGAGCTCGCGGTTGTCGTCCAGGAGACGGTTGAGAGCTTCGAGGACATCAGTTGGCGCGAGGTTAAGCTCGTCTAGCACGATCCAGGAGCCTTCCCTCATGGCTTGCACCAGCACGCCTTCCTGGAATTTGAGTTTGCCCTCAGAATCAGACACATATGTTCCAAGGTACTCCTGGAGATCAGTGTGTTCGTGGTTGTTGATCCGCACAAACTTGTTTCGGTGTAGTTGGCCAGGTATTCGATCATACTCGTCTTGCCAGCGGACGTCGGACCCTGAATCAAGATAGGGTATCTGCGAGTGGATGTGGCGCGTACCAGGTTCAGGAGGTTCCTCTCGACGTACGGTGTGATAATGTAGTCCTCTCGCTCCTTCGGCATCTCGTTGCTTGAAGAAGCCAGTACTGATGGTCCTTGTTCCTGTTCTTGAACGAAACGTAGCTTTTCCCGTCGGTGGGTCTCTTGGGTGGCTGAGTGAGGATGTTTGCTCGCTTGAGCAGGTGCTGGTGAATCAGGGGCATGACAGTCCGCTCTGATTCCTCGCTGAGTAGTGTTGTGAAAGACATGCAGAAGCCTTCATGAGGGCCCTTTCAAGGCCGTAGAAAGGAGCGACGTCGTTGGCGTACGTCAGGACCCGAGTCAAGGTTCGGAGACTGAAATGGGGCACCTCGTTTGCTTGGTCGACTAGCAACTTGAGTTCAGCCCGCTTCTTGATCTCGAGGTAGAGGTCGGCAACATCATCGGCCAGCCGATCGATGCTGCTGTTGTTGCCCTTCAGGTACGTCTTGATGATGGTGAGGAGGTCTTTCTTATCCGGTCTGGGCTGCTGACGTAGATCTCGGTGAATCGCGATCTCAGGCCAAGCGGGAGGTCACGCTTGCCCACGTCAGTCGCCGGGTTCATGGCGCCGAAGACACGGAAGTTCGGGTGCGCCTGTATCCTCTCGATCTCTCCTGTCTCCGAGAGGAGAAGGGAGGGGGTCGTCTGGAAGAGCCCAGCGATGCTCTCCAGGGTGTCAGGAGACGCCAGGTTGATCTCATCCAGGAGAACCCAGTCACCGTTCCGCGCAGCCTTAACGATCTTACCCTCGACAAAGGCAAACGCAAATCCAGCGGACCCGCTCGCAATTCTGTCTGTCGAACTGGTCAAGACTCTGCGAAAACATCTCCCAGCGCGGCTTGAGGTCCTGCAGACGCTGCAGCTTCGACGATTCCGTCTTGCGGCGCTTCGCAGGCTGCCCGTCCTCGCTCCCAATGCGAATCTGGCTGCTCTCAGCTTAGCCATGATCGCCTCGAACATCTTGGGCGCCTTCCGCCACTCTTTCGAGACCTCCTTCCACCGGCCCTTAGCAAACCGCTTGGAGATGCGCTCCAGGTACTCCTTGTTCTTCTCGGCAGAGACGCCTGTCTTCTTGAGGAGGTCCTCAAATTCCTCTTTCAAGGGCATCGCAAGACTCTGCGAGCTGACGGGCTTGAACCCACCGAGGAGGTCACCTGCCTCGCCTCTGCTGGGACAAGTTCACCGCGACTAGTTGGTGACCGAGAGGACTCTGCCAACTGCTGAACCACGGTCGTCTTGCCGATACCGGTCTCACCAACAAGCAACAAGGGCTCGCGATGTTTCACGGCTACCGCGATCTGCTCGAGTAACCTCTTGGCATGAACCGTGGTAGCGAACGGCCGCTTGGACTTCCCGATCCTGCTCATCCGCCTCGGCTTGATGAACGATGCCCGGCCAATGGTCAACCTAGTTTCGCTGTCCTCCATGTCTGGAATGTAGCTCGTGAGGTAATGCTGCACCCGCTCAGGAGAGATATGCATTTCCTTGGCGATTGCGTTGATTAAGATGTTGCGAGACGCCGGCTCGTGCATGTTGCTGACGAAGCAGTCGACGGCTTCGAGGAACATGCGATCTCTCGTCGTGTCCGTGATGGGCTCCTCACCGGTCTTACAGCCGGCCATGTGGAGGATGTTATCGAGTCTGCTGCACCATTTGAGGAGGTCTCTGGTGCCAATAGGCCGGTCGAGGGCTGCCCGGCCGAGGGAAAGACGAGTTGACCGCTGGTGCAGGCGAGGAGTTGGTCGAACACAGCTAGCACACCTGGGGTGTACTTCTGCAGTAAGGGGTACCTGCCGTTGATAACCTCCTTCAAGTCATCCCGGGGCAGAGCCTTGACGTGGAGGAGACGCCAGAGCCGCAGGCCGATGAGATTTGGCAGATTTTCCCTGTCGTTCATGCCAAGCAGCGTCGGACGGTAGCAAACATCCGGAAACCGGACGATGCCTGGATCCTTTCGCCGCGCCCAGGAATCAAGAGCTCTCCACGCTCGATGAGGGGGAGCAGGGTGCTCATGACCTCAGTCGGTGCGCGGTCGAGATCCTCGATCAACACCATCTGCCCTCCTTTTACCGCCGCCGTCAGAACACCAGGACGCCATGAAAACGAGCCCGGCTTCGAATCCGTCGTGTACAAGCCCAGAAGCATCTTGGCGTCTGTCTGTTCGTTGAGGTGCAAGGTGACCATCTCCTTCTGCTTTCCCAGTTCCCTCGCGATCTCGTGAACTAGCGACGTCTTACCGGCGCCCGACAAGCCATGAATCAAGATTGGGCCTGGTTGCTGAAGCCGGCTGCTAAGGTTCTCAAGATTTTCAATGGTGGTCGGCGTAAGTGTGAGAGTCGAGGGGTATTCACAGGGCCCAGAGGTCGCGGGAGGACTGTCTTGCCATACTTGACAACAAGAGGAGTTAGATTTTGCATTGGGATGCGAGGCTGAGAGGGCTCAGTCTCGGAATCCCCAGCTGCCTGAATACTACTGCGAAGACGCCGGACTTCTTGATTCCTTGCGTCCTCATACAGGCTCAGGAACGCATAATCCGCCCTCCTTCCGTCAAAAATCCGCAACGAGGCTGGTGTCTTTGGGATGTGCCTGGCCAGCAGGGCCTCGATCTTCTGATCTGATGCATCATGAAGTTGCGAGAATATTTTGATGGCGAGGTATCTGACGGTAGGGTCTTGGTGGGCGAACAGGGACTGCAGCTGGGATGGTCTTGCCAGGGGCGAGAACGTCCGTTTGTCAAAGTTGTTGAGCCTCCACAAAGCAAGAAGGATGGCGGCAAGGTCAGAGTCTTGGAAAGATGCCAAGTCGAGGGAACCGAGCGTCTTCACATCGGAACTCCCTCCTACTTCTGATGCCTTCCGCCGTCAAGATGAGAGATGAGGAAAGACGGAGAGAGACGGAGCGAAGGGCAGGACCCTGGCAAAAGATGCGAGGACTCTCACATCGAGCCGAGGGTGAGAGAGGACCCATCTTGCGCAGATATCTGCGAAGGCCGGCTCGAAGTGGGCGAAGATCCTGTCCGTGGCCGGGGCGATGAGGGCTGCATTGGCGACTGCGTCCAAGAGCTGGAACGAGTGGTGGTCCTGGATCATGAGCAGCAGTTCATGCGGCAGGAACTGGAGAGTTGCTGCGTCGCCAAGCAGAGATTCCCTCTGCCGGCTCACGTCGATCGTCGCCATCTTCGGTGTCGGAGACGGCTGTGATTTCTTTTGGCCGATAGTAGGTTGCAACCTGCAACTTGATGCCCCCCTCTCTCTTTCCCGTCTCAACTTTTTTTTTTTCGCCTGCCAAATTCAAGGTGGGGGCACCTGGAGTGCTTGCTTGCATGGGTAGGCTGCAGCAGGGTGACAAGGGTCATGCGCCTGCTGAAGAACCTGCTCAAACCGACTCCAGGCCCGCCCGCTGGAGTGATTGCTGGTAATCCGTACACTAGCTTGCCGCTGGAAGCAAGTGCCCCTGAGGCTCGGATTGGATTTATGCTGCTCCAGCTGCTGCCACCTGCCAAGGCACTGCCCAGCCAATCAGTCGCGCGCCGTAGACTTTTCGAACGACGGCCGAAAAATCTCCGGGATTCTCGACAAAAGAGCACGACTCCATCTCCCGCGAGGCCAATCCGACCGCCCGACGCCGCAACCAGGTCCCGAACCGCCTTCGTTCCTCAGCTCTTCCCTCCCTCCCCCCAGATCTCCGCCATGTCGCTGTCCTGCCGGTACGCGGCGCAATGCTGCGCCCGCCAGCTCCGTGCTGCTGTTCCTGTCCGCGCCGCCTCTACGTCCTTCCAGCAGCGCATGACGCGGAGATACAACTCGACCGAGGCCGCCGCCGCTGCCAACCCCAAGATTGCCGCCATCGTCGACCAGATTAGCCAATTGACCCTTCTGGAGACAGCTGACCTCGTTGCGAGCCTGAAGGTGCGGAAGAGAAACAGCCGTTGCATTTAGCATTGGCGGCTCTATCATCGAGGTTTTGCCTAGCTCCAGGGTGTACTAACATGAAGTGTTTTTCCCATCCAACAGTCGCGCCTCAACATCCCCGATCTCCCCGTGGGCGGCTTTGCCGCTGCCCTGCCGCCGCGCCCGCCGCGGCACCAGCCGAGGAGGAGGACGCCGCGCCCGCCGCCGCCGAGAAGACGCTCTTCAGCGTCAAGCTGCAGTCCTTCGACGCCGCCTCCAAGCCCAAGGTCATCAAGGAGGTCAAGAACTTGCTCGGTCTTAGCTTAGTAGACTCAAAGAAGTTCGTCGAGAGCGCGCCCAAGCTGATGAAGGAGTCGGTACGAAGGACGAGGCCGAGAAGATCGTGGCGACGATGAAGGAGCTGGGCGCCGTGGTGGTCATGGAGTAAGGGGGGTTCATCCAGGAGATGGTGTTGTTCGCGAAGGAAACGGGCTGCTTGCTAGCTAGCTAATGGTCGGAGGACGACGAGCGGCAAGGCGGACCATGACCAGGCGGGCCGGACCGGCATGTTACGATTACAACCAGCCTGCGGCATTTCCGCTGCATGTACAAAAGAGCATGTAACATTATAACTGAGATATACCAGCCAATGTCTCTTTTTCATGTCATGACTGGCGGGCGTCCATGTTGTGTTCTATTCCAATTGAAGAGATGCGGTCCAAAGCTACGCCGTAACAGCCCCTTTCCCAACGCCGTTCCCTCTCTGTACCTAAACCTACGAAACGCCCAGCAATGCAGTTTTCCCCATCCCACACCCGCCATCAGCAACAGCCCCATTCAATTCTCCCCATTCGCCTCCCTCCGATGCGGACATCTCCTTGCCTCAAACTCGGCCTTCCATTCCGCCCACTCTTCCTCGCCATGCGGTGGTCATCCTCGCCCAAATCGCTCGTCTCCTCCCACTTCTTCTCCATCTCCGCATTCTCGCCGGGCGGAACCGCCCAAATATTCTCCCTCTGCCGCTTGTGCCGTTCCCGGTCCTCCTCAATCCGCTGCTCGATCTGCTTCTTGTCCAGCTTGGGCGGGCCCCGTTTGTTATGATAGGCTGGGAGGGTGCGTGAGGGCGGCATGTCGCTTGGTGCGTCGGAACCACCGACGTCGTCGCCGTTCGTTGGCGGTGGGGAGGACATGGCGATATCTTGGGCCGAGGCGTCTCGCTCTTTGAGGACCTCTTCGATTTGCGTGACGGCCTGGGCTTCGAGGAGGGACTTTGATTGGAGAGCTTGGAGGACCTGCAAAATTTTAAACACCATAATCGACATAAGAATTGTTTATGACGGCCTCACCTTCTTCACAACCTTGATGTTCGCCGCGCCCGACCCGTCGTCCGGCGCTACGGCGTCTACGACCCGGATGATATCGCGCTGCATCATGCGCACGTAGTCGTCGTAGCCGTCCTTATTGGCCATGTCGAGGAAATGCTCGATAAAGTACATGATGTTGGCGCGCGTGTTCATGTTGTTCTGTTTGTCGCTGGTGTCAATCACCCAACTTCGCACCAAGCCAGGGAGCCAAGTCCAGCCCACCCTCTCGAGCTGCTCCAGGATGCACGAGTGCAGGTCCTCGGCCATGTCTCTGTATTTCAGGGCATATTGCGCTGCTTTCTGTGCCGACGTCACCGAGGCATTAAGCTGCCGGAGCTGGCTCGTAAACCGCATGCGGACCTCGAAGGGGTCGGCCATTGTGTCGTCGGTGGTGTGTGAACTGACGCTGGGGTGCTGGATGATGGCAGATGGCCGAGCAGAGCGGCATGCTATGAAGGGGGTTCCTTCGCTTCAGGTCTGTGACTTCGAGGATATTTCATGTGGAAGCTGGCGTTACCGTTGGTCTTGAGGCATAGTGCGAGAAGAGAAGTCGAGAACTCGGGCCATGTGCTCTCTGTCGCCTTGGGAAGATATCAGGGTCTTGGCGCGCCTGGAGAGCTCGGAGTTCGGTCAGATCTGGTTGAACAAGGATGTTGGAGAAAGCTGCGCTAGCCGTTTCCAGGCAGGCGGTGAGTTAACGCTTGATGCGGGGAGGGGCGAAGTCTGGCGCTGGCTGCAGGTTGGACTGGCATTTTGGATAAAAAGTTTGTGAAACGACGGCGAGAAGTTTGAAGACTGCCAGGATAGGGTTTGGTAGTCGTTCTTATTGCATGTAAATATTGCGATGTTGTCTTAAGCGTTGAAAAGCAGAGTGTCTTCTTGTCTTTCTCCCTCAATTGAACCGTCGCTTTCCGAACTCGACCCGCTCTTTCTCTTGGAGAGGCTCTTCGGTTGTCTTGTCACTTACACCAGTTATCTGCCGCCCTTGCCATCGCCGAACTCGGCACATCAACTTTCCCCCGGACCACACACCAACAAACCACCAGCCGACAGCAAGATGAGTGCCTCTTTGAGCGCCTCTCTGAGTGCCAGCAGCTCCTCGGAGCTCACTATGGCAGTTCTCGGCTGCGGTAAGAACCGCTCCTTCAGTCCGATTCAAACCACCACCATTGACTCACATGCGCACCAGGCACCATGGGCATCGCCATCCTTTCCGGCATCCTCGCCTCGCTCGACGAGATGCAAGACGCGAGCGGCAAGCCCTCCTCCTCGGGTACCTCGACCCCTCTCTACGAGACTTCCACGACCCACCGCCTCCCTTCGCGTTTCATCTGCTGCGTTCGCCGCCCCGAGTCCGCCAAGAAGCTCAAAACTACCTTTGCCTCGCACCTCGGTGCCGTCTCCATCGCTCAGAACGCCACGTCCCCTCTGTCCAGAAATCCGACGTCATCATCCTCGCCTGCAAGCCCTACATGGTGCAGGAAGTCCTCTCCGAGCCCGGGATGGCCGCCGCCCTCGAAGGCAAGCTCCTGATCAGCATCCTGGCCGGGGTCACCGAGTCGCAGATCGAGTCTACCCTCGCGGCTGCCAACGGTGTACCCCCGTGCGCTGCCGTGTCGTGCGCGCCATGCCCAACACGGCGTCGCTCATCCGCGAGAGCATGACCGTCATCGGCATCTCCAACCCCCCGCTCGATCCAGAGACGATGGGGCTGGTGACGTGGATCTTCAAGCGCATCGGCGAGGTGGTGTATCTCCCGCCGTCGACGATGGACGTGTGTGCACGTCGCTGTGCGGCTCCGGCCCGGCGTTCTTTGCGTTAATGCTCGAGGCGGCCATTGATGGCGCGGTGGCGATGGGCTTGCCGAGGGCCGAGGCGCAGCGCATGGCTGCGCAGACGATGAAGGGTGCGGCTGGGCTGGTCCTGAATGGGGACCATCCTGCGCTGTTGAGGGATAAGGTGAGCACGCCGGGTGGGTGCACGATTGGCGGACTGTTGGTGCTGGAGGAAGGAGGGTGAGGGGCACGGTTGCGAGAGCCGTGAGAGAGGCGACGGTCGTGGCGAGCCAGCTTGGGAAGGGCGTTCAGGGGGTAAACGGGACGAGGTTTCCTAGCAACCAGTTCCAGTAGGGCGATTGTAAAATTGGCACTTGCTTCCTCATAGCAGGCTCCGGATAGACTGGGTCGGAACAACCCTATTATAGAGAACTAAGCCGCAAGGTTCTCTTCCTGAATGCCTCAAGGTCCAGTCCGCCTAGAATGACGCCTAAACGCCGTATTGTACAAAGTCGTAAACACTCATAGGTACCTACTTGAAATGCCAATCACAGAGCCCGCCGTTCCCAAAGTCGGCGTAACCAAGAGCATAGCGAAGGTCGAGAGGTCCTCCCCATCCAGCGCCCTCATTCATCTTCAATTCTTGCCTTCTTGCTCGCCGATGCCTCGACGTCCGCCTCCTCAACCGCCTTGCGCTTCCCGTTCGCCGCCGGTCCATTTCCGTTCGCATTCGCCTTCGCAGCAACAGCAGCAGCATCCTCCTCGGCCCGCTTCTCCTGCTCCTCTGCCTTCAACAAAAGCCTTGCATAATCAAACTCCACGCTCGAAACCGTCTCATCCAGCTTCGCAATCCGCTCCGGAATTTCCAACTCCCCAACGCATCCTTGTTCTGCTTGTATACCTCTTCTTGAGCATCAGCTTCCACAGCCGGTACTCATGCGCCTGTTCGTTGGTCGGCTTTGCAGCACCAGCAGCGGCATCATCATCCTCCTTCCCCGGCGCAAACACCCTACGGACGGGCTCGGGCAGCTGCGACATCAGATGCATCTCCAGCATGCGCGCGAATTGGCGGGGCGCCATCTTCGCCTTTGCGCGGACGGCCTCGGACGCGGCTTTGTCGACAATGTTGGACGGGGCGTTACCATCTTTGTTGAGGGTGAGGGACGTGTCGATGCGCAGCGCCTTGAATTCGGGGAGGGTGCGGAGATAGTGTAAATCTGCGATGTCGCGGAGGTCGTCAAAGGCCTCGTTGGGGTCTTCGACGGTGATCTCGACGGTATGCGGGTGCGCAATGTATTCGGAAAATATGTGCTTGTAGAGGCGCGGGCCGAGGCCCTGTTGCTGGAAGATGGGGATAATGATGAATTGGGAGATGCGATGGCGGCAGGGGAGCTGGGAGAGGTCGAAGTCTTGGTTGAGCGTCTGCCTTTCCAAATCATCCGCGCGGGGGGAGAGAGGGGGGGTTGGGGGTTGGAAGCGGAAGAAGCGGTAGACTGTGCAGTAGCCGGCGAAGACGTAGGGGGACTGGCCGGCCTCAGTCGTGGCTTTTTTCTGGTACAGGAAGAAAACCGTCCATCGGTCAGCGTCTGGGTCATCCACATCGATCTCGGTCCCCCCTTCGATGAAGAGCGGGACGAGAATCTGGATGCGCTTGACGAGCTGCTTCACGGCAGGGTCGGTCAAGTTTCCTTTCCACACCTCGAATGCCTTGTCTTTAGTGCTGAATGCGGTCGCCAGTTCGCCGGGCGGGGTCCAGTCTTTGCCGACATTTTTGATCGCCGTCTCAAAATCGGCCTTGTTTTGGAATGCGACCTCGGGGAGGAACTCGCGCAGGATGCCGTCGACGTTTGTCGCCTCAGTCTCCCCTATAGTAGGGAACTTCTTCTTGTACGTGATGGAGACGTTCGGTCGCATATCGCTCGCATTGTACCGCAGGTTGATCTCGAGGTCCTGGTAGCCAAAGATCTCCTGGTTTTCGCCAAACAGTGGGTACGTAAAGGCTGGGTTGAAGCTGTGGCTGACCGTCTTGAGGCCACCCGGAGACGGCGACACGAGCGACAAGAAGAGCGCGTCGTTCGCCGAAGTCGACCCTGGAGAATATTAATTCCTGAAACATAAATTAAACTTGTTGGAAGCCCTACAGTCGTCTGCGCCGGACATTTTGGCAGTTGTGCGATGCGTCAAATGGGTCGGGTAAGAATTGGATGGGCAGATTTCCAAGACGGCAGAGCTTGGAGAGTTTCCAGTCGCGACGCGCTACAAAAGCGCGATGGACGTTGCACCCTGGTTAATTGAAAGGAAGCTTGGACCAAGTGACCTACACAAGATGCTGTTCAGTGTGCACTAGCATATGACATGACGCCGTACGTATTCAAATGCTCTGTTCTCCTATGGCTGGATGGAAGTGCCAGAGTACTGTTCCTAAGTCTATATAGACTCGAATTTGCATTACGCCAAGCCATGAATTTTGTGCTCTCTTATGAGAGTCCAGGCTCTCTCTGGCGATGGACTTCATGGCACAGTTTCGCAAGGCTGGGTTCGGATGTGAAAGTGAATAGAGCTAGCCTGATATAGGCAAGTGCTACAGGAACAGCTGCCCACTGCGGGGCACGCCAGCCACGGCGCTGATGTCTCAGGCTGAATGAAGGGTCCAGCAAGGCTTCACAAACCAACTGTCAACTTCCCGTCCAGTGCGGTTCTGCAAGGAACAACTCCAACAATTCCTACATATAGGGGCCAGTTCAGTTGGCGCCCATGACCTGGCAAAGGGGGGCTTGGCATTACATCTGTCTGGCAGTCAATTAGTTGTACCTTGGCTGCCCGAGATGGCCGGCTTGATCTTTCTGGTTGTGACCTCTGTGAGTTGCTGTCCAGCGATGCATGCAATGGTTCAGAACATTGGCTACGATGACATGATGGGCTGACTTACTTGCTTGCTTGACAGGTGGTCATGGCCGTAGCGTACGTCCAATCTGCCCTGTTCGATGGCTCGTTGTTTCTGCAGCTCGTATCCCAAGCTGACCTCCCATCGACAGCTCGTTTCTCGCCGGCGCACTCCCCTTGTCGTTCTCCCTCTCGCAGTCGCAGTTACGCTTGATTGCTTCCCTCGGCGCCGGGCTTCTCGTCGGCAGTTGCTTGATTGTCATTCTACCCGAAGGAATCGAGGCTCTTGCGGCCGCGACACATAGCCCCCAGCAACCAGCGCAGCCCAAGGCACGATCATCGCATTGGGCATCCAGAAGGACGGGAGAGTCAGCAAAAAAGCACCTTGAGCTTCCCGCATTTGAGATTGGCTTCGCGCTGGTTATCGGCTTTGCCCTGATGTTCCTCATCGATCGTCTACCCCGTCACGCGACCGACAGGTTCCAGACCGCACCAGCCAGCAGACATGTCAGTTTGGATAATTTGGGAGGCTCAAGTGTCTCTGGAAGGAGGAAACTGAGGGCTTCTTGGGCTCCCTGACGCCGTCGCCAAAGCAGACACGCAGTTTGGCCACGACTACGGGCCTGGTCATACACGCGGCGGCAGACGGCATTGCGATGGGAGCGTCGGCTACGACGTCCAATTTGAACGTTGGGCTTATCATCTTCTTTGCGATTTTGGTGCATAAGGCACCCGCCGCGTTTGGGTTAACCTCGATCCTGCTGAAGCAAGGCCTCTCGAAGCGGGCTACACGGCTGCATCTTATGGTGTTCAGCCTGGCAGCTCCGACCGGAGCACTGGCGACGTACTTCCTTGTGTTGGTGGTCGGGGGCGAGAGTATGGAAGGCGAGTCCGCGCAATGGTGGACAGGCATCCTACTCCTCTTCAGCGCAGGGACCTTCTTGTAAGTGGCATGCTTTTGACCACGTCAAAGCGAACGCCTGCTGATATTTGTGCCCTAGATACGTCGCCATGCATGCGATGCAGGAGGAGTACCATCTATCAAGTCACGATCACCATTCGAGCGCCAACGGGTACGCCGAAAGCGGGAGCTCCTCGCATAGGAGGCAAGGGAAGCTCCAGCTGCGGGATACTCTTGCAACAGTGGTGGGCATGATGCTGCCGCTGCTCACGCGGTTCGGTCACCATCATCATTAGTTCAGTTCAGTGTACACTCTGTCTCGGGGTCAGGCGTTTGGGTGAGACCGTTTACAGGAAGAGGCTAGAGCGGGATGTTGGCAAGGCGCTAGGGGTCGCTAGGCTCATCTTTGTTCTTAAGCAGTATCGTTCAGGAAGACGAAAAGTATTCGGCTCGAGTTGCTCGATCTGTCGTTCCGGTCGAGCGAGGAATAACCGGCTTTAGATCGTACGTCTTGGCTATTCCTCGATTAACTTATCATTCGGCCGGGTTGCCGGGGTACTCAACGCATGCGGCTTGATGACGCAACTCGGACCTGACCTGTGAAGGTTCTGCTCCACATGCAAGTCAACTGGAGCCGACCGAGCGAGTCCCGGCTGAGCGAAAACGTTCCAGCTGAGGCTAAATTCCAGAATGGCATAGGCAAGTGGAGACGTTGGTTTCAGGCACGGTCCGCCTGGAGGTCCCAGGACTTGTTTCAACTCTTTGGCCTCATGGGCCTGGTGAGTTTGACATGGATTGAGGATATCTAGGCTCAGGAGAGGGCGACAATGTTTGTCTCAAGTCTTATTGACAGGATGGAACTAGAGTGCCAACCATCGGAAATTTGGCCGGATCTGTACCAAACTTCGGTATGCTGGATGTCCAGCAGAAGCTCGGGGTGCCCAGTGATCTCTCATCAGGCGGCCAAGCAAACTCAGGATCGTGCGACATGATCCTCATCTTCCTGCCCGATTTGGCATTTGAGCAATGCGTCAAATCAACAGGAATGGCTTGCGGTCTTACCACAGGATTTTAGGGAAGATATCGAGCAAACAGTGCTCACTTTCAAACATCCATCGCGATCAAAGACCAAGGAATAAGAGAGAGGGATGGAAGGCGTTCTGCCCTCTCCGATTCTCTCTGTGCCAGTAGCTGGCCCAATCCTATGACCATCCATTAAATCTAATTATTTGTTTTACACGCAGGGATGAATAATACAAGAAAGGCATCGAAGGAGGAGCACTACATCAAGCGCGATGCAGGCTGATGCAATTATTTTGCGGTGCCGTGCCTCATGCAGGCGGCGGCGCAGCCTGACACTGCAACTCGTCCTGTTGGTCCCGGATCGTGGAACGGGTTGGAGTCAAGTCGCCGATCTGAGGTATCTTCGACATCTGGATTAGGTACCCGATGCTGGATGGGGAATGAGAGAGTTCGGACGGCTGGGTCTACTTAGAGGGATGCACAACCGTTCAACTGATAGGCATGTTTATCCTTCGGGCGAAGGTTGCAAGGAAGATGGTGCAAACGGTTTGGTGGCGACCTTGCCGCCTCTGAAAACTCAGCGCGCAAACGAGCGATGCGCCCAAGCGGCGGCAATGTTTGATGTCTTTGAACCGAGTCTGGGTTGCTGCATGTGGGCACTCATATGCAAGACTCGACTGTTGAGTGCCTGAGTGGTGTGTGGATTTGTTTGAGGACAACGTTGTTGCTAGGTGCTGTTGGAACTTGACGGGCAGCTCAGAACGCTGCCCAATGTGCCAACACGACGAAGATTCAAGAGCAGCCAGGACCATGGTGCATCGACAAAACGTGCACCAACGAAACGGCGGCCTTGCCGTCCGACGTCTCGCTGCCCACTCT
This sequence comes from Achaetomiella virescens, assembly GCA_031001845.1. Lineage (NCBI taxonomy): Eukaryota > Fungi > Ascomycota > Sordariomycetes > Sordariales > Chaetomiaceae > Achaetomiella > Achaetomiella virescens. Next base: position 132,856 of record JARNGD010000019.1, read on the forward strand.
CCCCATCGTGGCTCCATTTGATCAAGGGTTCAGGAGGGGCTGCAACAGGTGGCGGCGGATGCTCTGGCCTTACTGCCCTGGGCAGCGGCGTTGGGCGGTGGGCCCGGGCCGTGCAAATGTGGGGCAGCGGGTACATCCTGCCAAGTACCTCCCCTTGGCCTGTCAGGCTGCTCTTCATTCGGCGCATGGGAATTCAGGGAAGCGACGCCCCTTCCCGCCTCGTATTTCTTCCCCTTCCTCAGCCCTCAGTCCCGAAGGCTCAAGCAGTTTGGCAACTTCTCGACGACAGCCCGTGATACCCCGCGACTCGACGACCCGGCTGTGCTCTTGATGGGCTAGGACCACGTCCATCCCATCTTCGCCATCCCTTCCTACCTACCGCGTCCTTTAACTGGCTCGCGTCGCTCCCTTATTTCCGCCCTTCCCCTCCCGGTCGTCTCATCCATCCGTCCACACCTCACCCCTACCGACGTCGAATCTCGGGTCTTTGGCTGTGACCTACTCGTTCTTTGACTTTCTTCCTCACGTGCAGCGCATTTATTTCCTGCCTGCCTTTCTTACTCTCACCCGCCGCGCCGACGGCTCGAGCCGAACGATCCCGACGCCATCAGCTCGACCTCGCCAACTTAGACGAGAGAGGTGTCACCGTCGTACCTGGGAAACTCCCTTGAATCCTTCAGCTTTTGCTCCGGCTGCTGCCAAGGTGCCTTAGGGTTTTCGCATTTTCGGACACAACGTCCCGAGGCAAGAACTGGAGATCTCGGCTCTGACTTCTTCGCCACTCGCATCTCGAGATGCCACCTTACAACCGACCGCTCAGTTTCTCCGAGCGAAGGGGTGCAGTCTTCAACGAGGAGCTGTCGCTGAATACGCATAATGTCAAGTTGTCACAGCAGCGTCCTAGGGGGCCGCCGACGCCGAGCATGAGCACACCGGCGGCCGACTTTGAGCAGGTCACCGGCTCGCCGCCTCCCCCGCCAACACCCGCCGCATCCCCCGGACCATCACACTCGAGACTGAACTGGAGCAGCGCTGGGGAAGACGAGGAGGCATATCTTTCAGGGTTGAGGAAATACTTTGTGCAGTGCAATGGCGCTCAGAGGACTCGGCTGCTTGCCGACCTATTGAACCTCTGCACAAGCCAGCAGCTGAGCTTTGTCCATCAGTTTGTCAGCCCCCTGCTCAAGAAGGACCCCTTTACTACTCTCCCAGATGAGTTGTGCCTTAGGGTGCGTTTTCAATCCTTCCAGGGACCTGAAACAAGTGTCGCTGACCGCCTGCAGATCCTCTCCTTCATTGACGACCCTAAAGTCCTCGCTCGCGCATCGCAAGTTTCGAGGAGATGGCGAGATCTGTTGAGTGATGACATGACGTGGAAGAATCTGTGCCTGAAACATGACTATCAACGGAGGATGTCTGAGGTCCAGCGGCCAATTCCTGTGCCCCTCTTCGCCAGGCCAGAGGCCTATCCCCTCGGTCAGCAGGGTGACGATTCAGAAAGCCAAAACCCGTCCGGCGCTCTCACCTCTACCTCGTTGCCGGCAACTTTCGCGGCGAGCTCCAATGGTCGACCTGTGCTCAGGTCGTACAAGTCGCATTTCAAGCAGAGGTATCTGGTTGATGCCCTGGCGGGCGGGTGGCCGCAATGTGTCGCGAAATATCACGCAGGATGGCGGCGTGGTCACGAGCCTCCACCTTACATCCAAGTACATCATTGTGGCTCTTGATAATGCCAAGATCCATGTCTTCGACACCGAGGGCAATGCGCTGCGCACCCTGCAAGGCCACGTGATGGGCGTCTGGGCGATGGTGCCCTGGGACGACATTCTGGTCAGCGGCGGCTGCGATCGGGATGTCCGGGTTTGGGATCTGTCGACTGGGTAAGTTCTGCTGGTTTATGAAGTTATCCGGCATCGCTGACCTCCGTTATAGTGCCTGCCTCCACACTCTCAGGGGCCACACTTCGACCGTCCGCTGCCTTAAGATGTCAGATGCGGACACGGCCATATCGGGATCCAGGGATACAACTCTCAGGATATGGGACATCAGGACTGGCCACTGCAAGAACGTGCTCGTGGGCCACCAGGCAAGCGTTCGCTGCTTGGAGATCAAGGGCGACATTGTGGTCTCGGGTAGTTACGACGCGACGGCCAAGGTTTGGAGCATCTCTGAGGGCAGGTGTCTGCACACTCTCCAGGGCATTACAGCCACATATATGCTATCGCGTTCGATGGTCAAAGGGTTGCGACTGGCAGCTTGGACACAAGCGTCAGGATCTGGAACGCTCATACAGGGTATGTTGTCCTGAGAAACTACATTCCCTGAACCGGGAGCTAACTTTCCTACAGCGAGTGCCAGGCCATCCTCCAGGGCCACACGTCCCTTGTTGGGCAGTTGCAAATGCGTGGCGGCACGCTCGTCACGGGCGGTAGCGACGGATCTGTGAGAGTGTGGTCTCTCGAGAAGTTCTGCGCCATTCATCGCCTTGCTGCGCACGATAACAGCGTTACGAGCTTGCAGTTCGACGACACCCGGGTGGTCAGCGGCGGTAGCGACGGGCGGGTCAAGGTTTGGGACCTGAAGACGGGCAACCTTGTCCGCGAGCTGGTCACTCAGGGCGAAGCGGTCTGGCGCGTGGCGTTTGAGGAGGAGAAGTGCGTCGCCATGGCGCTGAAGAACGGCCGCACGGTCATGGAGGTGAGCAAGCAAGCATTTTCACTTGTGCGCCTAGAGCAGTAACTGACTGACTTACCAGGTCTGGTCTTTCTCGCCTCCCGAAGAGATGCTCCGCGGCCGACCATCCTTCCTCCATGCCACGGAGACTGGACGGATCGCTCAGATCCGGCCATGAGCGCCTTCAGCGCTGAGTTCCCACAAGGGCCTGGTTCCGCAAGCGGCATACAGGACGTTGAGATGCCGGACGCCGGCCCCTCAACTGCGCCCCTTCAGCGGAGCGGTCCAACTTTCTTCCACGACGCATAAGTGACGCATTGGTCCAATTCAACATCGCTGAGTCCTTTATCAGCATATTCTTACCTTTTTTTAACGCACATACCCCTCAACGCAACTCGCCATTTTTAGCGGTTCCTGCACCCACAGACGGGAGGTCGACAGACTGGGATACGATACCCATTTTTATGACACAGGAGAGAAGAAGAGAGCAGTAGCATTTCGGGTGGGCTCCTAAGATTCTTATCAAGACAAGACAGGGAAGTGTGGGCATTGCTCAGGCGTTTGAGTTACAGCAGAATTTACCACGGGTTTCGGCAACGATATCAAGGATGCACATAAGCAACCAAGCATTGGGAGGAGGATTTGGTTTTGCGTTAAGAGATTGAGTTTATGGGCGAGGTGCTTTTTGTTAAGCGTATCTGTTGAGACTAAGCAGGGGCGAGTTGTCTTGTGGCTCAGTTTCCTGCGGAGTTGTGGATGAGAGGGTGACAGTGTCAGTTTAGATGCCTTACTTACCTAAGGGGGTGGGTATGTTGTCAGTCATGTAATTTGAATTATGGTATCGCACTCTGAGGACCTAAGTGCAGCATGTGTACTTAAAGATAAGGTAGTTCCAGGTTCACAGACACCCGGGAAACTACAGGTCTGAAGACTCTTTGAAGGGATATTGCACGTCTCGATTCTCGGTGGTTCTGATGACCTGGATCAGGGGCTTCTCTCAACTGTTGTACTCGATGGATATGGAACCTTACGATGCAGTTGAGATCGATGACTCTCCGCGGAATTACCTCCAATGGTATTGAGACTCAAGACACATATTGAAGACACTTTCTGCTCGGCCAGGATGAACATGACCCGGCTGGGCAAACAAAACGGACCTCCGATCTGTTATATTCTCCCCTCTTTTTTGCTTCATCAATCGGTTTACCTTGACTTCATCATCTGTGGCAATTCAAGTTGCCCGAGTCTTATCTCGAGATCTCCGTTGCAAGTCCGAGTCCACTTGGTATTGTCCTGGTCGGATCGCGCAGGTGTCCAGAAAAATAGCGCCCCCGGTGAGGTCCGATGGAGGCCCAGCCATGACCCCCAACCCATGCAATTTTCCTCAAAACAGCTTAGTCCGGGTTCAACAAGCATCATTGCCCCAACGCCAAAAACTGGGTCGCCCTTTTTCCCAACCGCAGGGCCAGCTTCCCAGGAGAAACTTTGCGATCTCGCAAAACCCGCGATTCCTTCTTAGCAGCCCGCTTTTTTTTTCCCTTTCTCTGCTCCTCCATTCTTTCACTCCACGTCACACCCCCCCGCCATATACACAATGTTCTCGCGAGCCGTCCGGGTATCGCGGGCAGCGCCCGTCCGCGCTGCTGCTCAGCGCGCTCAAGCTACTGCTATCGGCGCCCGGAGGACCGTCACGACCAATGCGGCTTCGGCGCAGGTCGACAAGAGCTCCATCCCCCAGGTAAGTGGAGAACAGCGACTACTGCGCTCTTCATGCCCTACTGCCATCGAAGTTTGATATCGGATATTCGCTTTGAGTTCGGCGACTCTGTTCGCGGCATTGATGGATGTTGGGAGAGGACTGGCAGTCTTACTAACACGGGCCCTCCGACTAGTCCGACGATGAGCCGTTCCAGATCAAGCTTAGCGACTAGAGCTTCGAGACCTACGAGCTCGACCCGCCGCCCTATACCCTGGAAGTGACCAAGAAGCAGCTGAAGCAGATGTACTACGACATGGTCGTCGTCAGGTACGCAGCCGCACCCTCAACCCAACAACCGGACATACCGGACTGACAGACAATGTTCGATGTACAGGCAAATGGAGATGGCCGCCGACAGGCTATACAAGGAGAAGAAGATCCGGGGTTTCTGCCACCTCTCGACCGGCCAGGAGGCCGTCGCTGTCGGCATCGAGCACGCCATCGAGAAGTCGGACGATGTGATCACCTCGTACCGCTGCCACGGCTTCGCCTACATGCGTGGCGGCACCGTCCGCTCCATCATCGGCGAGCTCCTCGGCCGCCGGGAAGGCATCGCCTATGGCAAGGGCGGCTCCATGCACATGTTCACCAAGGGTTTCTTTGGCGGCAATGGCATCGTTGGTGCTCAGGTCCCGGTCGGTGCCGGTCTGGCTTTTGCTCAGAAGTACACTGGTGGCAAGAAGGCTACTGTCATTCTCTACGGTATGGGTTACTTGTTGTGTTTGGTCTGACATGAAGTGCTGATGATTTTCTGCAGGTGACGGTGCCAGCAACCAGGGCCAGGTCTTCGAGGCTTTCAACATGGCCAAGCTCTGGAAGCTGCCGGCTCTGTTCGGCTGCGAGAGTGAGTTTGCCCTTTTGAGTCACTTGTTCCGTAGCAGCTACTAATTGTCCGTAGACAACAAGTACGGTATGGGTACCTCTGCGGCCCGTTCGTCGGCCCTGACCGACTACTACAAGCGCGGCCAGTACATCCCCGGCCTCAAGGTCAATGGCATGGACGTTCTCGCCGTCAAGGCCGCCGTACAGTACGGCAAGCAGTGGACCACCGAGGATAACGGCCCGCTCGTCCTCGAGTATGTCACCTACCGCTACGGCGGCCACTCTATGTCCGACCCCGGTACCACCTACCGCACGCGCGAGGAGATCCAGCGCATGCGGTCGACCAACGACCCCATTGCCGGCCTCAAGCAGCACATCCTCGACTGGGGCGTCGCTCAGGAGGACGAGCTCAAGGGCATCGACAAGGAGGCGCGCAACTACGTGAACGAGGAGGTCGCCGCCGCCGAGGCCATGGCTCCCCCCGAGCCCACCGCCAAGATCCTGTTCGAGGATATCTACGTCCGTGGCACCGAGCCCCAGTTCATCCGTGGCCGTACCCCCGATGAGAACTTCTATTTCCACTGAGCGGGGTTGGTTCAGTTGTTTGGGAGCCGAGTCTTGGCGACGGGTTTTTGCACCAGGGAGAACGGATTGATTCCTGCTGGGAGCTGCGAATGCAAAAGTTCTGAGCGCCGGTGGTTTATTTTGTAAATTATCCTAATCTGCGATAGAGCCTGGGAAAGGTCCTGAAATTGAGGTTCGGAATGGTCATGATGGAGTCGAAATTGATCGTTTAGGGTACAACTCTCCCAGGGCGCTTGTCGTTCCTTGTATTCGTCCGTTGTCTGCATCCTTCGATCTCTCTCAACAACTTTTTCCACAGACCGGTGATGCTGCCTCCGCTGAACGGAGCGGTTCTCAGCGCGGTGGGTCCTTCGTCGCTTCGCACCAGCCAAGGCGGGTCCAGCTCATGTGACCGTGCCACTTTACGCGCCCCCCTGCCGCTGCTGCCTTGGCGGGAAAGTCGCGTCGTAGCGCGTCACGTCAACTGAAAGTCAGACCAGTGCCAGGGGTCCAATTCGGTTCTGGGCGCAACTGCCCGTCTGCCTGCCTGCCTGATTTTCCTTGTTGCTCCGCCCTCTTCTTCTCCCGAGGCTATCTCCAGGTATTTATTTTCATCTTGACGTTGACGATCCCGTCACTCCTCACCCAATCCATTTCCCTCCGCGCCACTTCAATTTCGACTTGGACCTGACACTCTCTGCGACGGCGACAGCGAGGGCACACATCGCGCAAGCGGTTGAACGCCAAGCTGGCTCCAGGTTCGTCGTTCGGTTTCCCGTCGCTGGATTCCCCACGACCACAACCGCCGCTGCCGCTACCAGTACTATCGGCGCCTGTGCTGCGCGAGGACAAAGTCTGGTGGCGATAGATATCCAGACACGGTGGTTCAGCAGAGCCCTGACCTTGGAGAAGTTTGAGAGGGGAAAGATGGCGCCGAAACAGGCAACGTTGGGGTATGTCATGTCCGGGCACACTACGTTGGGGTGGGTATTGATGTGTACCTCGAGTCGGATATTTTGACGGTATCATTACCTGCCTGCGGCGGCTACAACATTTCTTATTTTTTTTTTTTTTCGATCCCTTTGGTGTGCTGGAATGACGGGATGGGGCTGACATGTAGACTCTTGTAGCAAGTTCTTTGGCCAGGCGAATGGGGCCAGGGGGAAGCCGGCGCCACAGCAGCAGACGAAGTTGAGTTTTGCGACGAAGGGCCAGGTGGGTGAGAAGAAGGAGGATGAAGTGAAAAAGGAGGTGGGGAAAGAGGAGGAAGTGGAGGAGAAGGTTGAGTCAGACAAAGGTGTGTTGATTGGAAGGCTACGGGTGAGAATTGTGCTCACATGAAGGGAAAACAGAAACCGGCAAGAAGCGGGGTCGGCTTGCCAAGTCTGCTGTGGCGGAGAAGAAGAGCAAGAAGGGTGCTGCTGAAGAGGAGGATGCCGAGGTTGCGGCTCCGGCTAGCAAGCGGCCAAGGCGGGGGAGGAAGGTCGTCGAAGACGATGAGGACGAGGTCATGGAGGATGCGCCAGAGCCAGCTTCGAAGGCGAAGGCCGCCCCGAAACCGAAGTCACCGAAGAAGGAGGAGCCTGCGCCCGAGACCGAGCCCGAGACCGCGCCGATAATGAGATCCCAGGCCGAGGAGGACACCCCTGAGTCGTCGTCAGAGCTTGAAGAGGGGAGCTTCAAGATGAGGAAGAGAAACCCGAAGTTGCGGCCAAGGCGCGGCAGAAGGTCCAGGCCAGCTTGAAGTCGGATGTCAAGCACCCATATCCGGACTGGAAACCTGGCGAGCGGTGCCGTACGCCGCACTGTGCAAGACCTTCTCGCTCATTGAACTCACCACCAAGAGGCTAGAGATCATGGCGCATTGCTCGCTCTTCTTACGTCAGGTGTTGAGGCTCACACCAGACGACCTCCTCCCGACGGTCCTCCTCATGATCAACAAGCTTGCCCCTGACTATGCGGGCATCGAGCTTGGCATCGGCGAGTCACTGATTATGAAGGCAATAGGGGAGACAACAGGCCGCAGCTTGGCTGTCATCAAGCAAGACCAGAAGGAGATTGGTGACCTCGGTTTGGTGGCTGTCAAGTCCAGGTCCACGCAGCCCACCATGTTCAAGCCCAAGCCGCTCACCGTTAGGGGCGTCCACAAGGGCCTGATGGACATTGCTACTGTAACTGGCAATGGCGCGCAGGGCAGGAAGGTGGACGGCATCAAGAAGCTTCTGTCAGCATGTGATGCCAACTCGACTGGCAAGGCGGACATCACAAAGGATAAGGGCGGCCCGAGTGAGGCGAAGTACATCATTCGCTTCCTTGAGGGCAAGCTTCGGCTCGGTCTGGCGGAGAAGACGGTCATTGTCTCGCTTGCCCAGGCTATGGTGGCACATGAGGCGGCTCAAAAGGGCAAGGTACCCAGCACGAGTGATATTGAAAAGGGCGAGGCTATTCTCAAGACGGTCTACAGGTTTGTCTTACACCCTATCTGAACTGATCACATGCTAATTTTGTACAGTGAGCTCCCAAGTTACGATGTTATCATCCCGGCGATGGTGGCACACGGTATCCAGAACTTGAGAGAGCACTGCAAGCTGCGCCCTGGTGTCCCTCTAAAGCCCATGTTGGCAAAACCCACCAAGGCCATCACCGAAGTCCTTGACCGCTTCGAAGGCCAGACATTCACATGCGAGTACAAGTACGATGGTGAAAGAGCCCAGATCCATTACGTCGCAAAGGACACCGACGAGGAGCTCAGCCAGTCGGCGTCGACCGCCACAAAAGAGGTTGGCAAGGGCGTTGCTGCAATCTTCTCGAGAAATTCGGAAGACCTGTCCAAGAAGTACCCCGACGTCCTCGCCAAGCTGCCCACCTGGGTCAAGGATGATACAAAGAGCTTCGTGCTGGACTGCGAGTCAGTGGCGTGGGATGTGCAGGAGAAGAAGGTCTTGCCGTTCCAGCAGCTCATGACGCGCAAGAAGAAGGATGTGAAAGTGGAAGACGTCAAGGTCAAGGTGTGCGTGTTCGCCTTTGACCTGCTCTATCTGAACGGTGAGGCGGTGGTGGAGAAATCGCTCAGGGAACGTCGCGAGCTGCTGCACAAGTCCTTTCAGCCTGTCGAAGGCGAGTTTGCCTTCGCCACGGCTATGAACGGTCAGGAGCTGGACGAGATTCAGACGTTCCTGGACGAATCGGTCAAGGCCTCTTGTGAGGGGCTGATGGTGAAGATGCTGGATGGCGAGGAGAGCGGGTATGAGCCGAGCAAGCGAAGTCGCAACTGGCTCAAGGTATGACTACCCCATCCCATTGACCACTGCGGGAAGTCACTTACCCCCATCCAGATCAAGAAAGACTACCTCTCCGGCATTGGTGACTCGCTAGATCTGGTCGTCCTGGGCGCCTATCACGGCAAAGGCAAGCGCACATCGGTCTATGGCGCGTTTCTGCTCGCTTGCTACAACCCCGGCACTGACACATACGAAACCGTCTGCAACATTGGCACGGGATTCAGCGAGGCCGTGCTCGAGGAGCTGCACGGGCAGCTCTCCAAGATTGTCATTGACCGGCCCAAGCCCTTCTATGCGCACAGCTCCGGCGGCCAGCACCAGCCCGACGTCTGGTTCGAGCCACGCTACGTGTGGGAGGTTAAGACGGCGGATTTGACCCTCAGTCCGAGGTACAAGGCGGGTATGAAAGAAGGCGTGGACCCCAGTGGCGAGAAGGGGATCAGTCTCAGGTTTCCACGATTCATCAAGGTACGAGATGACAAGAAGCCTGACGAGGCTACCACCAGCAGGCAGGTTGCGGAGATGTACCGGAAGCAGGAGAGCGTGACGAAGAGTAAAGGACCGGCCGTGGATGATGATTTTGAGTATTAGTTGGTGGTCCTTTTCTTTTCGCGGTGGGGGGGAAGGGGGTTATGTGTGTATGATATGCTTGTTGGGCGGTCAATGCAAGCTCTGAAGTTGAGATGTATTGTGCTTGCACCCTCTTTATGGATGGTGAAAAATGCCTTTATGATTTTTTGTTTTCTCATTCGCTTCTTATGCCCACCAACCTCGGGCCCCTTTCCCTTACACACCTCAGCCTGGAGCATTAAACATGGCAGATTACGTTCAGAGACAACACCGGGCACAGCGCCAAAGAACTGGACGGCCATTGATCGAGGCGGCACAGACCCCATTTCGCAACGACACGCTGATGGTCGGTCCGCCGAGCTGTACTGCTGAGAACTTCGAGACGCCCCGGCCTCACCGTTGCCCGTTTGGTCGGGAAACGCTGGCCTGGAAAGCCCGCCGCGCAGGCGGGCTGGATGGCTACGTGCGGAACGTCCGCTTCGGGGTCCAGGGGCCGTTTGCACCTAAGGTGGTGAGTTGAGTTGAGTCGTTCCGCGCGGGCGTCAGACCAGCAGTCAGTTAGTTGCGTTGCTCGCATCAGGCTTCCCCCTCAGTTCTGGGATGATGAGCCGCCTGCGTTTTGTCATTACTTCGCTCCACAGGGAATGCCATGGTCCACGCCAACCCGGTAACTGTAAAAGATGTGCGGGCCAACCTCTCCGCCTTTTCTGATGAGGCCCGTCAGAGGCCGCAGCTCTGCCCAGATGAACAAACCCCAGGTTCAGATCAGTACGGCTTGGCTCCTGACATCCGGCTGATTTCCTCAGTACCGCGCCTGGGGAGGTGTCACGGCTGGCTGACCATCAATGGCAGACTCTTCTGGACGTTGGATCTCAAACTCAAACCCCTATCCTCCATCTCGACAAGGTGGCGCGCTCCTCGCGCCGCAAAAATATATACCGCCATCGTCTAGGTGTACATTGAAGACGGCGAGAATGACCCAACCACCGTGCAGTAGTCCCTGGATTGCTTCTGGCTCGCTGGCTTCAGCCGCACCCGCCCCTGCTCAAGAAGAACTGGAACAGCAGCGTACTCGTCGACCTGTCAGACATCGTCCAGCCGCGCGGCTACAGCTGGAAGCAATCCGTCTACGGGCCCCCGGTCCCCTGGCCCGACTTCAGGGAGCACCGTAATATATCCTCGAAGCAGTCCCGCCGCCCCGACCTGACGGCGATACGCCCATTGACGTGGTTACAAGCGCTCTTCTAAGGGAAAGCTACCAAGTTCCGCGTGCCAATGATCGAGCCAGCGGCGGACGACTGCGTCTTCAAGTTCGAACTGGGCGTGTGACGCTGGCCTCGGCGGTGGTTACGCCACCATTCAGCGCGCCACGGTCGGTCGGGATTTAGCATATAGGAGTTGGGTAAGTTTCGGTTCGCTGGTTGTCTATGCTACATATTGCGGCGTTAACGCTCGCCATTCCGGCCCCATACCTGGACAGCACGCATTATTAGTATTTGCTTGGAGTGACCACCAAAGACAACATCCTCAGCAGAAGCCGCAGCGACCGAGCTGCCACTCAGCGAGGAGCATCCATGATAGGCGGTGAAGTGGGGTACAGAATTGCAGCGTCGGGAAGTGCACGTGGACGAAGGTATTGGGACATTAAGAGGCAAGCAGACACCCGGAGGCGCATTGCTTCTTTCTGAGAAGAACCGATCCAAGATCTGGCCGGTATGGAGAAATTCCTGAGGATTCACGGCGTGGGTACTACCCGCGGTAGCAGACTCTCGCACCCTGTCAGTAGTAACTACGAAGGATCGTTCGATTTAAAGTCTAACACTAAATTGAGGCGAGTTGCGGCTAAGATGAGACGAGCTTCTGCTCCTGGGATATATACAGAACCGGCACATGCTTCAAACCATCCTACACACAATCTTACACCCCAAACCCAACCCACAACTCCAGGCCTGCTGGCGCGGGAATATCACGACTCAATCCCCCAATGCCCACCTCCGGTCCTCAAAAAGAAGCCAAATCAACCCACCCCCTCCCCTCCACAACCTCCTGAATCTCCCTCCCCCTCGCCACGAGCCTCTCCCGGAACCCCTCACACCACATCAGCTCCATCCTGCCGTCCCCGGCTCCCATTCCCCACCCCATCCCTTGCCCTCCATCTCCCGTCCCCAAATCCATAGTACCCATACCCCCCAAGTTGCAACCCGGTATCATCCACCCCGCCTCCACCACTCCCAACATCACCACCACCGCCGCTGGCAACCACCTCGCCATAAAACCGCTGCACAACAAACAGCGCGTGGCAAAGCAGATCCGGCTGCGCCATCCCCTGCTGTGCGCCGGCCAAAAAATCCATGCCGCGACACACATTCCCCGCGAGCTCGAGCCGCTTGGGTAGGGCGTACCGGTATGGGTCGAGGATTTGTAGGCGCGGAGGGACGGGGAGGGGGAGGGGGAGGAGATCGGGCAGGGTGTCTTGCATTCCCGCGTCTATTATTCCCATTCCCATTCCCGTTCCCACCGCGCCCACGCCCATGCCCATGCCCATGCCCATGCCCATGCCCATGCCTGTTTCCACGTCAACAGTTGCGGGTTGCTGTTGGTGTGGGTGGTGTTGAGGGAAGTACGGGGTTGTTGCAGCGGTGGTGGGAGGGACGTCGACGACCGGGTCGAGCACGGCTGCGAAGTAGAGATGCCAGAGGGTGGGATAGAAGGTGAGGAGGGCTGTCCAGTAGGTTGTGAGGCAGAGGGCAGTGTGGGTGTCGCGGAAGCAGAGCGAGGGGTAGATTTCTGGTGTTGATGTGGCGGTAGTGGTGGTGGAGGCGTCGGCCAGCCAGAAGAGGGGTTGGCGCTGACTACCGGATCGCTCGAGGGGAGTACCACGCTGCGAAAGAGCCTTCAACGTCGAGGCAGTTGTTAAGGAGGTCTTGGGCCATGAGACGCCGGCCAGGGTGTGGTCTTGCGCGAGGATGCGGTCGGCGCGGGCGAGGAGGTCGGGACCTGCACAAGGACGTCGACGAGGCGGTCGAGGGGCGATTTTGGGTGGTGTTCGAAGGGTGTGGTAATCCATTGTGGCTCGGAGAGAAAGGTGGGAGTGTGGTTGAGGAGGGCGGTCATGACCTGTTGCTCAGGGGTAAGCAAGCGGCGAAGGGAGGAGGGGAAGTATGAACGCACGGCATTATGCCGGTAAACGCGGACGAAAAAGTGGTGATTGGGGAATGAACGGAAGTATTCCGGTCCCATGCTTCGAACAGCATTGTGTTGCACTGAAGTGTCTCTCCAGCATGGTTGGTTGTTGAAGAAGGCCGAGTTGTTATGCTGTTTTTTGTTAGTCAGGGCAACCACTCAGGGGCAACAACACAAAACCACTCCAACACTCACCTCATACAAAAACAAACAGATACTCTCCGTCTGCTCCAGTCCCTGCTCTTCGTCAGGCATGCCCAAATGCACCAGGCACTGCGCTCCTAACCAAAACTCCTCCTCCCCCATCTCCGGGTGGACGTTCGGTGGTTCATATGCCGGAAAAGACACAAACAGCACCCCTCCTCCTTCGTCTTCCGCACCCTCTCTGGCCACCCTCCCCAGATACGTAAATAAACCCGCAACCTGCAACCTCCACCTCTCCTTCCTCCCTTTACACCCTATCTCAACGAGATCATCCCACGCCGGCCTCAAAGGCTTCTTCGCACCAACTCGAACCCTGCCTGGCCTTCCTTTCTCGTTGCCGCCTTTTCCCCACCCTTGTTTGCCCTCTTACTCTCGCTCCCGCTCCCGCTTCCTTTCTCTTTCTCTTTCTCTTTCCCGCTTCCACTTCTTGCCCTCTCCGCACCGGTGCTTGTCCCACCGCCTGTCTTGCCCTTGCCCTTGGAGACGACCCGGGGCGGATGTGACGAGCACCGGCCCCCGTTTTCAATGGTACCGACGATGAAGACCGTCTCGCGCTCGTACCCCGCGCACTGCCGGCCGCCGTCGAGGCATTTCTTGCAGTAGGGGCGTTGGTTGTCGCACTGTCCAGTTATGTATTGTGTCAGTCAGTGTCTATGGGGCAAAAAGGGGTCGGTTTGTTGGGCTGTTGCCGGATGAAAGCGGATCGTTGCTGGTGGTTCTCGGTTCGTCGTCCATCCCGGGGAGCGCCGGAGAGAAGGCGTACCTTGACTCTGCGGAGACGGCATGCTGGGGAAAGGGGAAGCAGTCAGCGATGGCACACAGAGTGTGAAGAAGACATGGTAGGGAGCGGACACATACTCTCGCAGCCCTTGTACTTCCCTGGGACGCCCACTTCACGATGGTGCAGTTAGCGGTGAGCTCGCAAGTTATGTCCTGATGCGGTAAGGGGGAAACCGGTCGTCTGCCAGCAAGCGAGGCCTATGGGAGGCATTGTCAGAAAGGACCAAGAGTGTGCTTACCCATGGTGAGCAACTCGAGTTAGTAGCTTGTGAGCTTCTGCGTACGGTGACGGCAATGTCGACGTGGTGAAAACTTGCAAGACCATTGTCCTAATGCGGCCCCTTTGTATCCTCGTCGAAGCTATTACTATCATCATCAAGGTTTGGAATAGGGGGTTCCCATTTGCCCTATCAGGGGGCTCTCTGTGGGATGACGGCGTGCTTTAATGGGTATGGAGCGGCCGCACTACAACTTGGCTTGGGGGAGTATGTCAGCCACGATTGAGGCAGCCCCAAGCACCCCTTTACCCACAACATGGAGGCTTGTCTCCATCACAGGGCCATTTTCCAACCGCCGGGGTTTGTCCGTACACTATCCGTCCTCAACATGCGGTTTACTACGGCACGACTATGGGGCTCCCCGCAAAACGCCGTAGGCATCCTCCTAAAGATGGCTGCAACCCTGACGAGCTGAAGTGATCGTGCTTAGCTGATGGGATGCGTCATGGAAGTTGTTTGAGCCCGGAACAGGATATGGTCAGAAGAATTCTTGGTTGCGTTGAAGCTTGCCCTTCCGAGTGCAACTGCCGTTGCAATATCCGGACATGGCGGACTCGGGGACCCGCCACGACGACTGCATCGCAGCTAACGTCGTTGAGATGGCATTTGGTTGTCTCGCATGGCGGAGGCTTGGACGGACACTCACTCGGCCAAAGGCTAGGCAATGGAGCGCTAAGAAATGGCGTCTCGGCGCTGGGACCGAGCCCTACCATAGGGCTGAGGACTAGGAGTGGGCTGCTGCAGACCAAGCGGATTTACCTGCATACCTGCGGCTAGTTTAGCCGACGTAACGACATCACAAGAGGAGAGTAGTGCGTAAGCTGCTGCTCGTCTGACAACGGGGATTGGACCACGAAGCGATGGGATCAATTGAGTAATCTTCGCAACCCACCCAATGGGGTGGCCGCGACGCTCAACGGTCCGATGAGAAGACGCTTGTTTCAGGAGACCAACGGAGCCCGGTTCGCGAGGAGCCCACATCGCGGCCTTCGACATGGATGCTGAGTCACCGCCGAGGACGGCGGCCAGGAAATGCTCACACCAAAGTCGGCTTCAGTGTCAGTCTTGTGAGGTTGGCCAATACCAACGCCGACGGGTCGCTTCGTTGGTAGACAGGAAATAAGTCTACGGCTATATACAAGAGAGCGAACCTTGGACGGCGGTGTTGGATCGCATGTCCACGGGTATCCTGGAAGATATGGCATAACAGATTTAGAGATACTTGTAAGGGTTGAGGATGCCGTTCTGTGATGGACTGTCAGCGGGCGTCCATCACATGCAATTCCAGGGGCAGAGTTCCTACCGGATCGAACGTGTTCTTGATATTCTTCATCAAGCCAACCATTGTCGGGTTGCGGCTGTAGCCGATGAACTTCTTCTTCATCAAGCCCAAGCCGTGCTCGGCGCTGATGCTGCCCTGGCGCTCGGCAATCCACTCGTAGACGAACGGCTCGAGCACTTTCTCGACCCTCTCGTCGAACCGCCTCGTCGACACATTCAGGTGCAAGTTGGCATCGCCCATGTGCCCGTAACCGACGACAGCGCGAACAGGGAAATCATCGGTATCGCCCAGCAGCCCAGCAGCGTCAACCCGCGCCTTCGTGTCCTCGACCAGCTGGTACAGCTCCTTCAAGGGACCGACACATCGTATTTGTAGGTGCCGCCCAGGTGGCTCAGCGCCTCAGTGATGCCCTCGCGCCAGGCCCACAGGGACTTGATCTGCGTTTCGTTCTCGGCGAGGGTGCCGTCGGCGACGATGCCCTTCTCCATGACATCTTCAAGGAAGGCCGAGAGCTTCTCGCTGTCGTGTTCGGCGTTGGAGCCGCTGGTCTCGACCAAGCAATAGAACGGATATTCGCCCTCCAGGGGCATTTTGTTCTTGGTGACTTGGGTGACCAGCGATTGGCTGCCCGCATCCATGAGCTCAAAGGCAGACAGGATCTCGGACAGCTGGCCCTTGGCCTCCCGGAAAGCCTGCTGGACCTTGTCGAAGGACTCGAGGCCGAAGTAGGCCACGTTCTGCGCCTGAGAGCGCTGGGGGCACTGGATGGACACCTTGGTGACGATCCCAATGGTGCCCTCGGCGCCAATGAACAGCTGCTTCAGATCGTAGCCGGTATTGTTCTTGCGCAGCTTGCAAAGATCATCGACGACAGTGCCGTCAGCGAGAACGGCCTCCAGCCCGAGCACCGTGCCGTGCAAGCTTCCATAACGAAGCAGCCGCAGACCGCCAGCATTGGTTGAGACATTGCCACCGATATGGCACGAGCCTTTTGCGCCAAGATCCAAGGGGAAAATGTATCCTTTGCTGGCGAGAAATTGGTCCGCAACCTCAAGGATAACACCCGCTTCCACAACCAGCGTGCCGCTGACCTCGTCAAACTCGAGGATCTGGTTCATGCGGCTCATGTTGATGACGATCTCGTCGAACACCGGGACGGAGCCGCCAACCAGGCCCGTATTGCCACCCTGGGGCACAACGGCCAGCATGTTGTCGTTGCAGTACTTGAGGATTTTGCTGACGTCGTCGGTGGTGGTGGGCTTAAGCACCAGCTTGCAGTGGCCACGGTACTTGCGCATCCAGTCCGTGTTGAAGGGCTCGATGTCGTCGGCGGCGTTGCTGTTGGTCACGCCATCGATGACGGCCGACTCGCTGCCGAGCAGCCCCTTGAAGTAGGCCACATGCTCCTCCGTGACCTGGGCGAACCTGCTGTCCCGCCTGATATCCGGGTAGGTCTCGCTGGTGAACCCGCCCTTGACGGCGGCCACTGCCCGTGTCCTCTGGAAAGACTGGGCAGAGGAGTTGCTGAGACACCGCGCTGGGCAAGAAAGCGACTGCTGCAACAAGGCTCCTCTGCTAAGATTTGTTGACGTCCTTCCCAGCCGTATCCTACGGAGCATCGGAGCGAGTTGTGGACGAGCAGCCATTTTTGATGACGAGGTGCGTGCTGAAAGACAATGTAAACAAGTGAAATCCACCAGGAATCGAGGAGGGCCAAAAAACAAAAGAGCAAGTGTTGCTATTTGCTCGAGTTTTTGACGGTATTAAAATTTTGAAATAATTTACAGACTCTAGTAAAATCCTCGCTCCTGAGGGATGCCTCCGAAGGATGCTAACGAACGGAAGCAGCGACACCGGCGCCAGCCAAGCTCAGTACCAGATTGGCTGTGGAGTGGCAAGAGCTGACAGCACCCGGTGGTCACCTGCCAACCACTTGGACCATCAAACCCTAACCCTCCTTCTTGAGTACTGCATCCTGTTGTCACCTTTGATCCGAGACACATCACCGGTCAGGACGAGCTTGCAATTATGCATGGCTTGGAAAAATTACTCAAAGCTCAGAGCATCCTAATCTGGAGGTCTTTTTTTACCCCGATCACGCTGAAACTCCGATGGTGTGAGTGCTATGGTGAAATTGGGGCCGACCTTCAAGCAGGACGGCGCGGCTGGGAGTTATGGTACCAAATGATTGCAGAATGACACTTGTGGGTCCAATGCTTCACAGAGCTTGGCAGCCTTGAGCTCGTCGTCACAGCTGTGGCAGCCTGCCCAGCGACCCAGCATCCCAGAGCAACCGCCAACAGCGACCAGATTCAAGCGTCTGCACCACGCTTCCTCTCCACGCCGAGCGCATCCTGAAAATTACCGACCAAATTACCAGACGTTTCTTTGCAGCTCAGGTTTCCGATTGATACGCCGCAATCATGGCTTCGGGATACGACAGAGCTCTTTCAGGTGAGTTCGCTGCCCGCAGCTCCACAGCCAACCCACAGCTATCGCTAACACAGCTCGCTTTCAGTCTTCAGGTCCGTCGCCGTAGCTCCGCTCGAACCCCCAGCCAGACACTGACCCAGTACAGTCCCGATGGACACGTCTTCCAAGTCGAATACGCCGGCGAAGCTGTCAAGAGAGGTACGCCGCTGCCGTCCCCGAGCCCGAATCCTCAGCGCCGGTTCCTGACACCTCGATAGGTACCTGCGCCGTAGGTGTCAAGGGTAAGGATGTGGTGGTACTTGGCTGTGAGAAGCGCTCTGCGATGAAGCTCCAAGACACGCGCATCACGCCCTCCAAAATCGGCCTCATCGACACCCACGTGTGCCTGGCCTTCGCCGGCCTCAACGCAGACGCCCGCATCCTGGTCGACAAGGCCCGGTTAGAAGCCAGTCGCACCGCCTCAACCTCGAGGACCCGGTCACGATCGAGTACATCACCAAGTACGTCGCCGGTGTGCAGCAACGGTACACGCAGAGCGGCGGTGTCCTCCCCTTTGGCATCAGCACCCTGATCGTCGGCTTCGACAAGGGCAACCAGACCCCCAGGCTCTACCAGACCGAGCCCTCGGGCATCTACTCTGCATGGTGCGCTACACCGCTACAGTCAGAAGCGTGGTTCGCAGGACTGACAGCTGCCACAGGAAGGCCAACGCCATCGGGCGGTCGAGCAAGACGGTACGCGAGTTCCTGGAGCGCAACTACAAGGAGGACATGGACCGCGAGGCGACGGTGCGGCTGGCGATCAAGTCGTTGCTGGAGGTGGTGCAGACGGGCGCCAAGAACATCGAGATTGCCATCATGGCGCCCGGCAAGCCGATCGAGATGCTGCCAGTCGAGGATATCGAGAACTACGTCAAGAACATCGAACAGGAGAAGCAGGAGAGGCGGCCAAGAAGAAGACGGGCAGGACTCCCGGGACAGGCAGCGCCACCATACTGACCCGGAGTGCCCAGGACGAGCCGGGTGACCACTAGGGGGGTGGGGGTGAATGGATGGATGGATGGATAGGTGGTGATGGGTGAGACCTTGGCCGCAGTCGTGGGATAGACGGCGAAGCGGGCAGCAAGACATTTTCTGTAAGACTATACCACGAACCACGAATGCGACCATGGCGAAATGCATGCTTTTGTAGCCTGCCGCCCAGGCCTCCGTTCTAATTTCTTGCCTTCCAAAGCTGGGTATCTTATTGCTGAATCACATCGCTCAAATCGCACCACTGCTCGCGGTATCATCCCAACCCCATTTCCACGTCTTGTCAACCCAGTTATCGGCCTCCCGATCCGGATCAAAGATCGTGATCTTCTCTCTCTTCTTCCCGCCCTTATTCTTGTCTCTCTCGTCCTTGATCATGCGATTATCCACCCGCACATCCTCGCCCTCAACGCTGATCGCGGGCTTCGGCGTGACGGCGTCCAGCACGAAGTGGTTGTCGCAGTGCGGGCAGTACTCGTCGGCCTCCTCAAACTCGGACGCGTCCTTGCGGAAGCACTTCTTGCACTTCTTGCACGCGAACGTCATCTCGAAGCGTTGGAGGAGAGGATGCGACTCCTGCTCCGCGTGGCATTCCGGGCAGTCGAACCACTTGCGGCAGCAGGGCGAGCGGATCGAGACTTGGGCGTTGAGGATGTGTTTGCTAAAGGGGCGGGTCAGCGATGGCGGAAGAGAGGTGGGATGAAGCTGGGGTTTGGGATGGGCGTACCACATCGTGAAGGCTCTCGGGTGTGACTATCAGAGGGTGCTGTGACTTTGTCCTGGCAGAAAATCGAGGCCCAGTGAATCTCACAAGCCAGTGCCCCCTGATTGCTTTAGCCTCCCGTCTGTGGGTTTGGCGGGGTACTTAGTAAAAAGGTGTGGAAGGTAGGTTCTCGGCGCCATGCCTCAGCGATTAACTAGGGGACCCACCCATTTGTCATCCTGGCAACTGGGGCGAACTTCAAGGCAACCTCGACCTCCGAATCTCCATTCTCGGCTCCAAATACCATCAACATCACCTCATCGCTAGTCGCCAATCGCCAGGTCGCCATCTTCGATCGCGCTGGGAGCACAGTCGATTATCCATTGCCAGTGGAAACTCCGGATCGATCGAAGATACAACCAGCGACAATGCCACCAAAGCGAAAGGCACCCGCCGGGCAGACAGCCGCGGCAAAGGCAGGCCGCACGTCTGCCATGTCGACACCGGGCCCGGCGACTCCCCGCAGCCTTGACAGCTCGTACATGTCAGAGGCCGATGAGGACTATGACGAAGACGTGACCGAGGCGCAGAGGGAGCGCGAGCGCGTCTCACCAAGGAGGCCGATGAGTTCGTGACCAAGTTCGCATTTGGGAGCAAGCGCTTCCAGAGCCAGGCCGACGACAAGGAGAGGGAGGTCAAGCGGTATGACGCTGCGACGCCTTACTTCAGGAAACGGGATTTCTCTCACCTTCCGCTCAAGCCTGACCATCAGAACCGTCCGCTGTGGATAGACCCAGAAAACTGCACGGTTTGTGCTCGAGCGGTTCAACCCTCTGGCGGAGCAGGCGACTGACTTCCTCATCACAATTGCCGAGCCCAAGTCGCGTCCCACATTTCTGCACGAGTATGCCCTGACGCCGCACAGCTTGTACGCGGCAGTCTCGGTTGGGCTCCGGCCGAAAGACATCATCAACACGCTGGAGCGTTTCTTGAAGACGCCGCTACCGGCTTCGGTCCGCAGGAATATTGAGAACCATACTCGGAGCTACGGCAAGGTGAAGTTAGTCCTCAAGCACAACAAGTATTTCGTAGAGAGCGTGGACGCCGAGGTGCTGCAGACTCTGCTGAAAGACAAGGTCATTGGAGCGCTCCGCGTCCACGGATCCGAGGGTCAGATCACGACCAGCTATGCGCCTACCATGGGCGGCCTCGTCATTCCGGGCACGCAGAACGCAGCCGGCGTCCACCAAGCAAATCTCAAACAGGCAGAAAAGAAGCCCGGCGAGTCGGGGGATGCTTCCAACGAGGCCGATCTCTTTGCCACCCTTAATGAAGAAGATGATGACGACGACAAAGAAGCTGTCCATGCATTTGAGATCTCGGACAACTCTGTCGAGACGGTCCAGAAGCGTTGCCTTGACATAGGCTTTCCCATCCTGGAAGAATATGACTTCAGGAATGACGACGTAAACCCGAACCTGGAAATTGACCTCCGCCCCAACACCCAGATCCGCCCGTACCAGGAGAAGAGCTTGAGTAAGATGTTCGGCAACGGCCGCGCGAAGAGCGGCATCATCGTCTTGCCGTGCGGCGCGGGCAAGACCCTGGTCGGCATTACGGCCGCCTGCACCATCAAGAAGGGCGTCATCGTCCTCTGCACCAGCTCCATGTCCGTCGTGCAGTGGCGCCAGGAATTCCTCAAGTGGTCCAACATCAACCCGGACGACATCGCCATCTTCACGGCCGAGAGCAAGAACAAGTTCTCGGGCAGCACCGGTATCATCGTCACGACCTATTCCATGGTCACCAACAGCCGCGAGCGGTCCCACGACTCCAAGAAGATGATGGACTTTCTCCGGGGACGCGAGTGGGGCCTGATGCTCCTTGACGAGGTCCACGTCGTCCCTGCTGAGATGTTTAGACGAGTCATCTCCTCGATCAAGTCGCACTCCAAGCTGGGCCTCACCGCGACCCTCCTCCGCGAGGACGACCGGATCTCCCACCTCAACTTCCTCATCGGCCCCAAGCTCTACGAGGCCAACTGGATGGAGCTCTCCCAACAGGGTCACATCGCCAAGGTGCAATGCGCCGAAGTCTGGTGCCCCATGCCGACCGAGTTCTACGACGAGTACCTCCGCGCCAACGCGCGCATGAAGCGCACGCTCTACGCCATGAATCCGCGCAAGTTCCAGGCCTGCCAGTACCTCATCAACTACCACGAAGCGCGCGGCGACAAGATCATCGTCTTCTCGGACGAGCTCTACTCCCTCAAGCAGTACGCCCTCAAGCTCAAAAAGGTCTTCATCTACGGCGGCACCTCCCAAGCCGAGCGCATGCAGGTCCTGGAGAACTTCCAGCACAACCCCGAGGTCAACACCCTCTTCCTCTCCAAGATCGGCGACACCTCGCTCGACCTGCCCGAGGCCACCTGCCTGATCCAGATCTCGTCGCACTTCGGCTCGCGCCGCCAGGAGGCCCAGCGCCTGGGGCGCATCCTGCGTGCCAAGCGCCGCAACGACGAAGGCTTCAACGCCTTCTTCTACAGCCTCGTCTCCAAAGACACCCAGGAGATGTACTACTCGTCCAAGCGTCAGGCCTTTCTCGTCGACCAGGGCTACGCCTTCAAGGTCATCACCCAGCTGGCCAACATCGAGAAGACGCCCGACCTGGCCTTCGCCACCCCGCAGGAATGCCGCGAGCTGCTCCAGCGCACGCTCGTCGACAACGAGAAGGGCGCCGAGGACGACGTCGAGACGGACGACTTGTTCGGCAGCAAACCCGGCGGGCGCGGCGGCGGCGGAGCCGCGGCGAAAAAGAAGGGCAACGGCGTGAGGCGCACGGCCGGCATGCTGAGCGAGCTGAGTGGCGGCAGGACATGGCGTACATTGAGCAGAACAAGGCGGCCAACAAGAGCTTGATCAAAGGAAGCGGCGCGGAGGGAAGAAGAAAGGGGGGGGGGTGGGGAGGGGCAGAGCGCGTTTTTCAAGAAGATTCAGAGGGAGAAGGAGAAGAGTCGGGGGAGGTGAGGGGCAATATCTGTCGGTGCGGTTGCGGCTTCTCTCTCGATTCTTTTTTCTTGGGAAAAGGGGGGCAGTATGTGTGGATGGGTGGAGAGGAGTGGGCGAGAGCACATATCAAAGGGGCCTTCAGGGGGAAGATTGCTCGTTGCTCGTTGCATAGCCAGGAGGCGTGGCTCTCTCTCTCTCTCACACAGGGAAGAGAGCGTTGTTGTAAAGCGTAATATATTTCAACGACGACTACAGCCTGGTTTGGGTGGGACTGGATTGCCGGCGTTTGTTGATAGACCACCTGAGACATGACAGCAAGCACTAAACACAGTTTGGCGATGATCTCGAACCAGAAACTTGAATTGCCAACCGTGCTGTAGTAAATGTGGGCTTGCGTCTACTGCAAGACTCTTATCTCACAATGCATGCATCCAGCGTCGTTCTCTTCCATGGAGAGGTTTAATGTGCCCGCCTTGCCGGCGAGTAATATGGAGCAAATCATGTCTTCGGTATCATGTCTATAAACCATGCCTCTATCTCCATGCCCATGCAACAATCAATGCCCTGCCTGGAGTACTACCAAACGCCCGAAGTCTTGTTGCTTCCTGGCACCGAAGAACGAATGCGCAAAGTCCCATCTCTATAGTCACGTATGTATTTATATACCTCCTTAATGCCTGCATAGATCAGAAATCAAATCGCCCTTCAGACGGAAGAAAACGCCACGCTCAAAAAAAAAATATTCAAAATTAAATCCGGGACAGAGATTGCCAGACCCAGGCTTAATCATCCCCCGCCGAAGTCCTTGGCCGCTGTGAAAAGATGCTCGTATCAAACCGTCTCGACACGCCCGGCTCCGTGTGCCGCGAGCTGACCCGCGTGGCATACGGCTCCGGCTCTTCCACGCCCGGGTCTGTCGAGCTCCTATCGAGCTCCGTCATGGATGGCTCAGGGGACCGGCGGGCCGGGATGCAGCAGCGAGGTGAGGATATTGGGATGGTCGCCCGCGAGGCTTCTTGTGCCTTCCGACGCTCGACGCGCGCGGTCCGCCGGTCGCAGCAGAGGTGGTGCGAGTGGAAGCGCGCCATCCTCGCGTCCTCGGCCGCCTCCTTAGCGTTGAGGGACTCGCTGGGGAGCAGGATGGCGCGGTCCAGGCCGTAGGGCAGGCCGCGGTGTCTGCCGCGGATCATCATGGCGACGAGGACGAGCTTGCCGACGACGGTGAACTGCGAACAGAGGGAGGCATTGACGGTCGGGTAGCCCAGGCTCATTGCCGACGGTGCCGTAGGCGGAGACGACCTCGAACAGGACGGCAAACATGGAGAAGTCATTAGCCATGAGGCGCTTGCCTCGGCGATGTTGATGATGAAGAAGCCAACGACGATGTACCACAGATCGAACGACAGCTGCCGCCGCAAGTGGGCACCGACATACGACAGATCGCTCTGACCAGCATGCTCTTCAACATCGTGCTTGCTGTAGACTCCCAGTGATTTCTCCTCGTAGACGTTTGTGCGGCGGACAGAGATGGCAATGGGGAATACGGAGATGTACATCATGACCATGTACGAGAACTGCACGGCAGGGTGCAGGGCGGCAAGGTTGACGCAGGAGAAGCCCGCTGTTCGGGTGGCAACAGCTTCGAACAAACCGTTCAGCACCTTGAGACCCGGAGGCAGATCGACAACGGGTCCGCTACCGAGCTAAAGAGCGTGTGTTAGCAACCCCGTCAGTAGAGGAACTGGTATGTACAACACTTACGTCAAGCACGATGAAGAACATGACGTCAACGCCGTTCATGACCACGAGCAGCCAGAAGAGCCACCATGTAGCGCCAGAAGGAAACAGCAAGGTAAAGCAGCGACGAGGATGGTCGAGCAGGAACCTCAACTCCTCATACAGGCCGGTGCCGACTGGGACAATGTGCGACATGACCCAGATGATGAACCGAAGCATGACGGGAAATCCGGTATTGCCGATGACAACGAGGAAGCTCAGCAACAGCAGCGGCCATGTGGCCGTGTTGAATGAATTCATGCTGTCGGGCGTGAGCGTGAATCCCAGATCCATGAACGCCGAATTGGACGTGAAGAAAGCCCACCAAGACCGGCTCACACCCGCATTATCGACAACTTGGCCGTAGCTGTGCATGTTGATAATCCAAGGTACCAGGCCGATGATGCCCAAGAAGGTGAAACCCCAGAAGTAGCCTGTGAGAATCAGAGCCAGCGTCTTCAGAGACCGGTATTCGATACCTCCAAGCTCTTCCCTCTGCTCCTCGGTCAAATCCGGGAAGGCCGAGTTGCGTCCGATCGTGGGCTCCCAGCTCAGGTACGGGGTGCCCTCGACCTTGTCCCTTGAGAAGGCAGAACGTAGCGTCGATAGAGATTGCCGGCGGCTCCTGACCTTTGTGACATTCCCACCCAGTTCGTCATCCTTGCTGTGCAGCTCCTTGTTTGACCGACTCAGGAACCGGGGCTTCCGAATCTTGAGGAACGAGAATGTGTGTGCAGCAGCTCGAGCATTGCCAATCAGGTCGTCGGATTCAGATTGCTGCAGCTTGCGGCGGTCGGGCTCCTCAATTGTGATGGCTTGCTGGCGAATATCAGGAGCAGTGTCTGAGGGCGCGGCAAGACCCCCTGCCACCTCGGGTTCCTCTTCGTCGCCAGCCTCGACACGTTTCGGGACCATGCCGCGTTCGACATCTCTCGGATTTGGGATCCGCAGCACTTCGTCATCTCGCTTCCGTTGGCGCTCCAGAATGGCGATGTGCTCTTGCTCGGTGCGTGTGGGGGGAAGCTTGAGGGTATCCTCGCCCATCCCATCGCTCTTTGTGACGGTGCGGGCAAACTTGATTTCGGGTCGACGGGGCTCCGGTGATTCATCGGGCCCAGACTGGTTCGAAGTCGAAGGTGTCGCTTTGGGGTCGAGCTCCTGCTCATCCGATGGGGATGGCTTGTCTTCCAGGAGGATGCCATCGTTGGTGATGCGCGACCGAGCACCATTTAGCATGACGGTGATCTTCCGACCATTGACGCCCTTCTCAAGATCCGCTGTTCCATCGCTTGGCTTCGTCTTGGACTTGGACTTGGAAATGGTGCCCCTTCTTTGGCGAGATTTCACGAACAATATGCTGGAAGCGCTTCTCAAACCAGTACAGGCGGAGGAAGACGACGAACGAATGGATCGTAATAGGGTTGGTCAGCATCGGGCCACAGGTAGAGGATGATCTGCTGGAAGGTGTTGAGCAGGTTAAGGTCAACCGTGTTCAAGCCTGCCTGAGTGCTGGCGCAGCTGGCAAGGAAGAGGGCATCGATGTAAGCGATGTTCCCTTTGCCAGACCCAAACATAAGGACGGATCCAATAATGACGAGGCTGAAGATGTAAAAATCTGTTCGTTGTTTAGCAGGGAATGCAACTCATTGCTTGGGTCATCTAACTCACAGTGGGCAGAGATGAAGTTGAAGTGTGGCTTCTTCGAGATGAAAGAAGGCCGCATGGACTTGATCTGTCCGACGACGAGCTCCTTGAAGGCTTCCATTGCGGATGAATGCCCAGCAAGAGCTGGCGAGATGAGCCAAGAGGAGCGAAAGCAAGGTTGGATGAGATATGGCAAAGCAGACGCTAAGTCTAGCGATGGATGACGAAGTCCGTCTTGCAATCAACCAGCGATGCCCTGCTGAGCAGGAATTAAGGAAGTTTGCGACACTGGCACGGTGCAGACAACTGCAAGATGTGGTGGCGGGATGGTGCGCGAGAGTCGAGGAGAACGGAGAGAAGAGCGCGATAGTAATGAGAATTCTCGAAAGACGAGGGTGGGTGGACAACCGACCAAAGAGATGGTGTGCAGCAGGGCAGGTCCCGAGGAAAAATCGTCGACGTGCTATCAGCGGTCAGAGGACGGAGGCGCTTTGCAACTCCAAAATGGAGAGTCAGGTTGTCATCGACAAGGGGCCTCCGAGGACGCTCTGTGATGCAGGCGGCCGCTGGCAGTTGGCGAGCAGTTTGGGGGAGACCAGAGAGAGATTGCGTTGTGGATTCGAGATGTTCGAGTCCACAGCCGGAGGCGATGCAAGGGCAGGGCCACTCTCTTTGATCTCTGACAGTGGAATGGTGCAGCTGAGGTAACCCTTGGACTCCCCGCCAAGAAAAGGGCAGAATTTATTTGGTCAAGTCAGATCCGAGCAATGGCAAGGCCTGCGCCAAGATGCTTGGCCCCGGAACTTGCGAGAAGTGATGCGGGTCCAGAACACTGGCTCCCCTGCCCCAGGATCTGCTTCCACAGCATTTCTTGGCAAGCACGTGGGGACCACGGACGACATCTAAGGGCGACAAAGCACGGATTGAGGCTGCGGTTGTCGTGCCGAGATGCTACTGTCTGACCGCCGCTCTTCTGCACGACAGTTGCACATGGCCAATATATTGTGTAGGGCAGAGAGCGGTTTCCACTGAAGAGTAATGTTGGCATGTGCGGAGGTAGCATCTCTTTCTTTTGTATAAGGTAACAGAGGCTGTGAAAGGCCCAGAAAAACCCCATGCGCTAATTTCTTGGCCCCCTTAGCCCAGATGGCTCACCCAAGATGGGTCCAGACCTAATGCATCAGGGATAGTCCCCGCGGCATTGAGGTACTACTCTAATTAGCATTACACACATCGGTTACAGAATATTCCCGGCACTTCCTGCGAAGCACGCGGTACCATGGGAAGTATTGTGCGACGGCACAAAAAAAAAGCGGGCTCAACTGAGCATTGGAGCCAGACCCACTGCAGGGCAAGCTTGGCAGTGCAGGATGAGCTAGCTTGCTGACGCCGCCAAGAGCCACAAATTGCCGAGAATCACCTGCCCTCGAAGCCAATCAAGTGCAGTCTAAGCCCTATCCCCAGAAATCGGACGTCACGAGCCGCAGATCGGAGCACACCGATTGCGTTCGACAGATGATATCACCACCTGACGATCACCGTTGACAGGGCCGTAAACTGTATGTGTCGTCAGTCCACACTGACCCGCCTGGCACATGTACGCTTCAATTGTGCGACGGACACAGGAGCTGATGGGTTTCTCCGACCATGGTTCGTCGAGGTGGAGCTCCCGCTCTCTCTCTCCGACAACTTCTTGGGTGCCCGCATCGTGATCTTGGCACCTTACGTTGTGTCCCCGGCCCTGATCACGCCGAGCTCAAGCCCGGGACACTAAGACCGTCCCATCGATTACACGGGGACCGGACATTTTGCCAGTTCCAGCACTCACAGATTCAACGAGAGCGGGCAGGGTAACAAAGAACAGGAGGTTTTCTCCTCGAAACTCAACATGCTGGACGCGATCTAGTGACATATTTGAGTAGGAAGAGACGGAGGAACGGAGGGTCGAGGGTGCGCCGGACGTCGTGGAAATGCTCCCTCTTTCTTGTGCTCAAACGATCTCTTCCTCTCCATCACTACTAACCACATTTACCAGGCCATGTTGGACGCGCTGCCCAGGGTCGGTATCGGCTGCTTTGGCGTGGGATGTGCGAGCGTCTTTTGACGTCGTTGAGAAGCGCGGAGGTGACGAGCGCGTCGAGCGCGTTTGCGAGACATAGCCTGGAGAAGTAGGGAAAGGGCTAGAGTACAGAGGCACAGGCTGCCGAGGACCCCATGTCACCCCGGCGGGCTCTAGGTATCGTCTTCAGGTCTACGGTATGGCAGATACTGCTCAGCTTGTGGCATGTACTACTAGCCAGGGCGTAAACTAACGGTTCCCCCTTCAGGTGGCACATCCCCCTTCTCAGCACATGGTATTTTACAGCTGGGGTGGTTGCGCAGACTGCCCATGCAAGACAACACCCTTAGAAGCAGAAATCCCCCAACCCCCTTGCTGTCCGTCTGCTGAGGTGCGTATCCCACGCCCTTCCTGTGGCATGGCCTCCCCAATGCACAATCACTTTGCCCGTGCCTCCGCACTCCACATCAACAAATATCTCAGCAATCTCCAAGCCCTACCAGCAGGGAACAAGCCCCACCAGCAGGGAACAAGCCCGATTAGCTCAGCTGGTTAGAGCGTCGTACTAATATAGCAGACATCGTCTGTTATACTGAGTCATGCGAAGGTCAACAGTTCAATCCTGTTATTGGGCATCTTACTCTTTTGGGCTTGTCTCCGCAGGTCGGGTCTCGAGAGGCCATGGGCGGTGGTGGTCTTTTGACTGATGTCCCGGAAATTGAGATCGCAATCGGAGAGGCACTGTTAGCGGATGGAAATCTGCGCGTTTTGCGAGGTGGTGGAGAAGGAGGTGTTGATTTTCAATTTAAGCTATAGATAATGTTGGGCGGTTCGGACGGTTCGGGGCGGGAGAGCGGATCTTGAAATCGGAGATGGCTTCCCCCTTGATCGTGTATCTCTTTCTCTCCTCTTTCCTTCTTACCCCTGTTTTATTGAGTTTCTTTTCGACAAAACTGCTGGCATCGATGAATGTTTTATGACTTTGATTTAAACGACTTCCTCCTATTGCAGTCCGTCTTGGACTGGCCGGTGCGTATCTGACGGAGGGGTTCAGATTCGCCTCATGGGGGCAATGGAGGTCAAAATTCACACACATCACTAATGCTTTTGCAAGCATTCCAGTCCAGATCCCTTGTTAAACTTCTATACATGGTATACACGAGTACACGGCAGGACACACCCCTCCCACCCAACACCATCCCTCCCTCATCACCTCCTCATGCCAGCAGCTTATTTCTTTTTCGCCCCGCCCGCAGCAGTCTTCCCCGGCGCCGCCGCCTTGCCGCTGCTGAACACCTTCCTCGACCGCTTCCAGGCAAACACCAGGTCCTCCACACTTCCCATATCGTGCTTCGGCTTGCGCATGTAGGTGAGGCGGGCCTGCGAGCGCGCTTCGGCCTTCTCTTCACGATCTCGATGCCCGCCACGTTCTTGTTGTAGATCTTAAACCACATCTCCACGCCGACCTTGCCCAGGTGGTTGCGCAGCAGCACCGCAGTGTCAATGCCCCGCCGCCGGATCGACAGGCACACGCCCGCGAACGGCTCGCCGCCGCGCCGGTGCGTCACCATCAGCACGTCGCCCGGCTTGGCGGCCTCGCGCGTCTTGGCGAAGAGCGCGGTACGCGCCCCCGTGGGGTCCATCGCCTTGATCTGGGCCTCATGGAGGGTCTGGAGGCAGTTGACGGGGGGAGGGCGGAGGGGAGCGCTGCCAGCGGCGGTGGTGGAGGGGTAGACGGCGAAGGCTGTGCGGAGTTTCTTTGTTTTGCGGTCGGTGAGGCGGACTGGAGGAGTGTGAGTGGTTAGTCATTGAGATCTGGAGGCGTTGGACGAGTTGGGAAGGGTTAGGCATACAGAAGCCGTGCTCTGGTGGTTGTGTCGGCTGCGAGGCAGTGGCTGCTTCGGTCGCCATGTGCCGGGTGATGATCTTCTGTTGCCTTGCCTGGCGTAGGCTCGCCTTGAGGCAGCCCAGAGGCCGTCTTACCAGCGGCGCGACGTTCATTGTACGGTGCGGAGGGAGCGGAGCGGTTGTCGGGCAAGAGCAACAACAAGCCGGACGTCGTCAGGAAAGGACGCTCGAGATGCACGTTCAACTTGGACGAATGGGCGGCTGCAATTGGTTGTGGTGGGTCATCTCAAGGCTGGTGGCCCACTAAATTTTCCTGTGCTCCAACCAGACGGCGCGCTGCAGAGACGCCTTCCGGCCCACCATTGGAATTTCAGAGGCACGGCAGCGCATCTTCGGGGTGCATCCTCTCTCAACACCACGCCGATACCCCCCTCCCCACCCCGCCGCCATGATCCTCTCAACGTGCCCCAATGCCCTCCGGGCAGCTGGCGGCCGGCCATGGCTCCCAGTATGCAGCAGCCTCGCCCGGTCGTTCTCGTCGTCACCGGTCCACAGAGGCATGCACCCCTTCCCTTGCATTATCCTCGCGATTGCTGGAATGCCCGTGGCTAACATACCTGTCCAGGCAAGACCATCATCACCTTTGGTGAGACGTCGTCTCCTGAACTCTCCGAGATTCTCAACAGCTTCCGCGAAAAGGTCATCCTCCCAACATACCTTGCCGGCGAGCAGCGCAAGAAGATCTACAAGCCAAAGCTCAAGGCGATCCTCCAGAACGACCCGGTGACCATGGAGATCGATGGCGTGCTACACAAATTCGGCTACATCAACAAGGTGGAGGACCTTCCCAACACGAACAAGACGGTTATGAGAGCCCTCAACTTGATGAAGACGCCCGCCGATTTCCAGAACCTCGTGCCGCTCTTCGAAGGGTTGGAGCGGGCAAACCGCAAAGTAAAATCGGCTATCTGGACCAAGGCGATCCGGCGCGCCAGCGCCAACGGTGCCCTCCCGGTCATCCTCGAGTGCGTCAGGAACCCGGGGCGGACGAACTTCAGGCTCAACGGGCACGAGAAGGTCATGGAGCTGCTCACCGTGCTCCAGTACCCGGCCATCAAGAGCCGCTTCGACGAGGCCAAGACTAAGACCGCTCTCCGGCAGATCCAGCTGGTCCTGAACCTGATGGAGAGCAACGAACTCCACTGGAACAAGCGCGGCGACCTTGCGTTCCCCCTCCATAGGGACCCGCAGGCGCTGGCCGCGAGACTGCACATGGCGGCTGCGCGCGCCGCCTACCACCAGGGTGGCAAGGACGTGGATGGCAAGGTGACCAGCTTCGCCGAGCAGCTGGTCAGCCTCTGGCCCGAGAATGCCGGTCTCCTCGACCTCCAGTCCGACGAAGCCTTCAAAGACCGGGAGAGGATGCGCTACTTGCTCCACCGGAACGCGTATCTGTGGTACGCATCGCCCGTGCTGAACGGCCTGAACTTGGCGACGCAGCTGGTGGATCCTGGCCTGGCCATGCAACTGCAGAACCGCGCCGACGCTGTCGACAACGAGGTCAAGACTGCACTGGCCTCCGTTGTGAAGGCCCCGGGAAAGAAGGGCGAGCATATGTACAACATGTTATTCAACCCAGACGCTGAGTCGGCGGAGGCGGACCTGGCAGAAGAGGATACGCCATAGAGACGATCACGGGAAGGGCTCGGGTCGCGGAGTTTGATCGGCTGTGTACAATTGTAGATATCTTCATGTATTTTTAAAACAGATTTTGCGCGGCGCTTGCTGGGCTATGGCAGGACGATATACTTTTGCAGATGCTCTGGGATGGCCGACAGCAGCTTCTTGGCCTCGAGCCATTTCCTCGAGAACAACCTGTCCGCGTACCGGTACGCCCCGTCCGCAAGGATCGTCACCACCGTGTGCCCCTTGCCCAGCTTCTCGGCCACCTCTTTGGCCGCCACCACGTTCAACGCCGAGCTGGCCCCCAGGTACAACCCCTCCTCGTCCAGACACCTGTACACCATCTCGATGCTCTTCTCATCGCTGATATGCAGGGACCCGTCCAGCATCTCCACGTCCGGCGCCAGGTTGTCCGTGATCCTGCCCTGCCCAATCCCCTCGGTAATACTCGACCCGCTCCGCTCCACCAACTTGCCCCCGGAGCTGATATACGAATGCAGCACGCTCCCCGGCGGATCCGCAAGGAAGCTCTTGACCCTCCCGCCGGACACGTCCTTCAGATACCTCGTAATCCCGGCCAACGTCCCTGCCGTGCCGGTAGCACACGTGAACGCGTCCACGTTCCCCCCGGTCTGGTACCAGATCTCCGGCCCCGTCGTCTCGATGTGCGCTCGCCTGTTGGCCGTGTTATCGAACTGGTTCGTCCACACTGCATTCTCCAGCCCCTCGGCGTGCCGCCTGGCCTGGTGGTTGTAGTTCATTGGGTTGTCGAACGCCACGGCCGGCACGGGGTACACCTCCGCTCCCAGCAGCCGCAGCAGGTCAATCTTGCCCTGCGACTGCGTGTCCGGCATGTAGATAACCAGCTTGTACCCCTTGCTGCGGCACACGTGGGCGAGCCCGATGCCCGTGTTGCCCGCGGTGCCTTCCACGACGGTGCCCCCCGGGCGCAGCAGCCCGCGCTCCTCGGCGTCTTTGACGATGTAGAGCGCCGCGCGGTCCTTGACGGATCCGCCGGGTTGGTGAACTCGGCCTTGCCGAGGATTTCGCAGCCTGTTTGGTCCGAGAGCCGGTTGAGCCGGATGAGGGGGGTGTTGCCGATTGCTGGAGGGGGTTGGGGGTGAACGTGTCAATATGTCTGGCGGAAAGGGAGAAGTGTGGAAAGAAGGGGGGAGGAGACAATGGTACCTTCAGTCAGGCCGCGCGCTACTCCTTGCGCCTTGGACACGGCGATGAGGTGCTGCGACGGCTCGGCGGCGGCGGCGACCGCCAGGCGCGATGCGCTCGTCGCGAAGGTGCGGGCGCCGTGGCGGAACATGGCTGGTTGATTTGCGGGATTGGGGAGCTGCTCTGTCGAGTTTTCGGCAGGAGGAGGAGGAGATATGTCGGTTCAAGGGCTCTACTTGACCTCCTCGGCCGCCCTCTCCAGATGAATAATTAAAAAACAATGGCAAGTCCGGCTGCCGCCGTGTTAACAGCGGGAAGCCGGGGAAGTGGGGCATTTCGATGTTCGAGGTCGATGGCGCAATCCAGCGCTAAACCCGCCTGAAAGGTTCCCACGACAGGGGCGCCGACCCACACTCCCGCCTTGCCGTCGGCAATCTGACGACCCCTGCCACGCGACTCGCCAGCGGTTCCACCATGATTTTTGGATGGACATTTCGCGGCAGGCGTGTCGGAGTCTTGGCAGCGACATCCAACAGCAAGCCAGCAATCCACCCAGCGGGATGCTAAGGTTCTTACGGCGTCAGACTCCAGGCCCCCTCGAACGCGACCTCCATCGCCATGGCAACCGAAGATGATGAGAGGAAGAGTTCTTCGCTCGACCTGTCCGACCTCGAGAGCTTGAGCGGCAGCGATGGCGATGTCGATGGCAATGGCGGCAGCGACACAGGCAGGGGCACCGGAGAGCCCGAGAAAGTGGAATGGTGGTTACGTCGCGCGCGAAACGGTCGACGGCTGGTAACCGGATGAAGTCGATGCTCGCAAACGAGGAGCCGGCCGCCGAAGACTCTGACCTCGAGCTGCTGTTTGCCGAAGACGAGGACGACGCCGGGTTCACCGACGACGAGCAGAATGACGCGTCTGACGTTCAGATGGATTCGTCCTCAGACGACGAAGACAAGGAGGAGAATGGCGACGAGCTGGAGGGGAGAAAGAGCTGGAGCGCCAGGCGCGCGAGAAGCGGACGGCCGAGCGCAAACGGAAAGCCCAGGAGGTGATTCCCGCCAAGTTCCGGAAGAAGGTCCGGATCGAGCAGCCTGCCCCCCGCCCGCCGAGACCAAAGAAGAAGTCCGAGAGGACAAGCTGGTTGCCGTCGCCTGCAGATATGCCCACGCGTGCATCCGAGCGGCAGACGACTCGCATAAGCAAGCAGCAGCTCCACCAGAAGATGGTTTCAGACGAGCTACGGCGGAGGAAAATCCAGAAAAGATGGAGAAGAAAGCAAAATTGTTGGAAGCCATGAAGAAACCCCCTATGACACAAGCTGAGCGGCTCGTCGAGGCGGCCATCGTGGAGAAGAGAAACTCTAAAAGTTTGAACAGATGGGAGGAGGCGGAGAAGCAGAGGGAGGAGGAGCGCCTAAAAAAGATTGCTGCGCTGAACAACCGCAAGCTCGGCGGGCCGGTGGTGACCTTCTGGAGCGGTATCCAAGAGCTCCAGGAGGGTCAAGGCAAGCACGTCGGTAACCTAGTCTCCATGGAGGAGAAAGCGCCTAGGAAGAAGCGACAGTCGGCGGCTGCTGCTCTGGCGGCCAAGGAGGCAGAGGCCACAGCATCGACGCCTGCGACTCCTCCTGAGAAGCAGGACGGGAAGGCCGTTGAACCGACAGGGATCAAGACGGAGAACCCGGATACCCCGATTCCACCTAACACACAAGCTCTGCCGAGTCCACTCAGGGGGCGGCGACACCGGCACCACCATCAACGCCAGCCCAGCTTCGGCTCCATTACCGCCGCCAGCACCAGCACCAATGGCTCCGCCTGCCGTACCACCACCGCCGGATAATCGGCCAAGCAGCTCAGGGGTACTTGCTGCACCCATTCTTGCTCCGCCGGCAGGCGTGGCGCATTCAACGCTGGGTGGGCAGATGCCGGTGCTGGGATATCCTGCTGGTGCCAAACCCTTCCTTGCAGCTCCAAACACTCCATACCCCGTCACCTCTATCCATGCCTCCATCTACTCCCAGCGGTCCCGTCCCTCCCATACCTCAAACTGCCGCCACGGTACCCACAGCAGCCACCCCCCAGCCGAAGACCACCATTCCGCCTCCTCCTCTCCCTTCGTCTCCTGCGCCACCCGTCCAAACACCCCAACCAGACCCCCAGCCCGGCCATCCACCAACCCCCCCGAGAACCCCCAAGAACCAACCCCTTCCGCCTCCGACCCGCCCGCGAAGGCAAAGTAACCCGAAGCTGCATCATTCTCCAAAACTTTGACGACCACGCCATTAAAGACAAGCAAGTCCAAACCAGATCCTGTTCGGTCGGAAGATGAACAAGCTAGCCAGTACGCGCCCCTCCCTTTCATCCCTTCTTCCGCTCCTTCCCCCCTTCTTCTCCCTTTCCATCATTCCTCTTCCGGACAACTCATTACTAACACTTCTCTTAAGAACCCGCTCACCCCCCGCTCTGTGTAATCACGAACCACCCAGCCAAGTACCGCGACCCCAAGACAGGCCTCCCTTATGCCAACAGCTATGCCTACCGCGAGATCCAGCGCGTGTACCGGGGGGACTACAAGTGGAGCAGATTGGTGGGAGCGTGGGTGGGCAGGGGGATTATGCGGCGCGTGGCGTGCCGGAGTGGTTTCTACATCCCGAAAAGGCGGTGCCGAAGGTTGCGGAGCCCGTGTTGGTTCGGGTTGATGGGGCCGAGGCGGAGGAGGTGAAAGGGAAGGAGGGGGACGGGAAGGAGAAGCGGGTAGGAGGAGGGGAGGAGAGGGTGAGGAAGGGATGGGGGAACCTAGGTTAGAATCGTTAGAAGGAGTGAAACCTCAGGAGGGAGAGGGAGTGCAGCCGGTGGTTGCTGCCCCGCCTGCCGTTGTGTAGATAGCAGAACAGGCGTGGCGAAGGATCACAGCATTCGCAGGACCTTAAATCCGTTACATAAATGCTCGGAGTTTCTACAGCTATAGTGAAACAATCTGTTTGCTTTAGCGTCAAGGTTTCTTGGGATTCTAATGGTCTGCACCACTGAATACATCTCGCTAACTCGCCGCCTCTTTCATCTGATGAGAGAGGGGTAGAATAAGTGACGGAGTTCGACGCACCTTGGACTGTTTCGTCTTCGAGGAAAAATACACTATCGACCCAGCAGGCTCTCTTTCATCCAACACCCCGTGCAAAAAGTCTGCTAAGGTGCCTTCGACAGCAGCCTCATAGATCCGTAACAGTATAGCCAAAACCAAGCTCGATCGTCTCTCGAAGAGTACACTACCTAAATAGTATTTGAGCTCCTCAGATTCCGACCCAGGCCCCTCAGAGCACCCTCTGATTCGCCAACCGAAACCTCTCTACCAATTGCTCCCCCATCAGGCCATGCTCATACGCCAGATGCCAAAACCGGTGCCTCCAATACCTCTTCCCCTCGCCATGCCCGCCGCCGCCCCTCGCCTCGACGTCGTCATCCGACTTGCCAATCTTCCGCCCCATCTCCACGACCCGCCCCGCAGCGTCCATATCCCCTATCTCGACCAGCGCCCGGAGCAGCTCGTGCAGTGTCGAAAAGGTGATGGGCGTGCCGCTGCCGAACACGCGGTCAAATATCTCCAGCGCCTTGTCGACCTCGCCCGCCGCGCAGTAACCCTTGATGACGCGCTCCCAGAACACGCGGTCAATCCCGCTGTTTCTCATGCAGCTTGCGGCCCTCAATCAGCGCGGTAACTGCCGCCGCGTCGGGCGGGGGTCGCGCGAGAAGTAGTGCTCTGCCAGCATGGTGTAGATGTGTGAGGTCAGCTCGAGACCGCGGTGCCAGATGTGGGCCAGGACGGCCTTGACGGGGGCGTCGGCGCGGTCGCCCTCGCGTAGGAGGAGGTAGATGATCTTGGCGTAGGTGCGCATGTTGGCCTCGACACCCGAGGATTCCATCGCGGCGAAGATGCGCTCGACGACGGCGACCTGGCGGTCCGCGGGCAGGCCGCTGATCTGGTTGAGGGCGCCGTCGAGCAGGACGGTGAAGGTGACGACGTCGGCACGGATGTTGACGCTGCGCATGGTCTCGAAGATCTGGTCGATGCCGGCCATGTCGCCGCGGCGGACGAGCGGGCGCAGCAGCGTGTTGAAGGTGTAGATGTCTGGGTTGATGCCGTGCTTGGCCGCCCAGGCGAGGACGTTGCTGACCTCGTCGCTGCGGCGAAGGCGGAGGAGGCCTGCGACCGCGGCGTTAACAGGTTCGATGCTGGGCTTGACAGCGATGTTGGCATACTGAGGCTGGTCGCGTGCAGCCCAGATCTTGGCCATTTCGTCGAGCGCGCGCAGCCCGGCGGCTGCCTCGCCGCAACTGAAGAACCCGTCGATGCGAGCGGTCCAGAGGCCCGTGTCGAGCTTGATGCCCGAGGCGATCAACTTGTCCCAGATAATCTTGATACCGGGGGCGTTGTTGGCCTTGACACAGCCGTGCAGCATCGCCTGCCACGTCTTGATGGTGGCCTTGATACCGATGCGTTCCATGTTGTTCCATACCTCGGTGGCGAGCTGAGGCCGCCGCAACATGGTGTACGCGAGGATGAAGTAGTTGAACAACTCAGCGGAGTTGGCGAGTTCCACAGTCCGAGTTGCATCCGGGATGGCCTCCTCCCCCCAGAACTCCAGCCACGTCTTCTGCACGGCCCCCAGATTCCTGGCTTTGATGGCTTCTCCGAGTTGCCGATGAATCTTGGCTCTCCAATTTTCTGATTTCTTTCCGAAAACAGAGGCCGAGCTAAGGAACGTCTTATCCTCCGGTTTCGCCTGTGCTGGGGCCCATATCAATCGGTGGAGGTCCGGGAAGGCCTTGGATATGGATTCAAAGTCCGCTCGACGAGGTGGTGGCGTCTGGAAAACGACGCCCCTCATCATCTCGAGAAACGGCGCCGCGTCTTCCTTGATAGACCGGGTTCGGTTGACTGGATCCGTGAACAGCTTGTAAGTCGCAAAGGCGGCAAAGGTTGGCTTGAGCAAGGTTGGAAGAAGATACTGAGGGAACAGGGCACCGAAGGCCTTGTGCAGCGTGGCATGCCGGTCGCGCTTCGCACCACCCGGGGAAGCCTTGGGTCCCGGCTTCTTCACCTCCGGAACCTTAACCGTAGCAGGTCCTCTGGTTGTCAAAGAGCTCTGCTCACAGAACGCCTTCCAGGCGCCGAGGAGGTCACGCAGAAGGTCACTTCGTCGGGCCATGGCGTTGTCGTAGTCCAGGATCGAGCTGTAGTCGTCGGGAGATAACTTCTGCCGGTAGATGTGCTGGACCAACTCAATCATCAGCGTAGCCCAAGCGGAGGGCCGGAGGACATCCAGCTCGATCATAACCTCGGTGATGCGCGAGACGCTGGGAAGACTGGCAGAGTCGAAATCGCCCGGTTTCTCGAGGGCCAGCTTGTTCAGAAGAATCCCGGCAATCTGGTTTTTCACAATCTGCGGGACGCCAGAGCTGTCCTTGCACACCTGGGGATATACGGTCTTCTCGAAGAAGGCATACGCCTCGGCAAGTGTGGCTCCCTCCCGCTCGAGCATGGTTTGTATCCTGGCCACATCCTTCACGAGCTCAATGCTAGCCGTGCCGCCTCCTGGTGTCCCTGGAATGGTGGGTGCCCGTGCCTGAGTCTCGACAATGCTCTGGAACATGGCGACAGACGACGATCCACGTGCGGATCGGGTGCGTCGTGGGGCTTGTGTCGGAATCGTGGAGGAGGTGGTGGTGGAGGAGGAGGATGGTGATGGTCCAGGCAGGGGTTCCCGAGATATAGGTGTAGCGGACGGGGTCGAGTGTCCGTCATGCGGTGGCCATTCGTTCACCTCGCTCACAACACAGCGGTGGCACTGTTCGAGATGCCGCGGCGGGCATGTGCTCTGGATGCGACGAGCAGCCGGAACTGGCATCGCAGGCAGACATTGGCCAGCTTGCGCATGGTCGTCGTATTTAGCGTGAATTAGAGTGGTGGTCAGTATTTGCTGGGCATTCTAGGACGAAGTGCCCGCCGCGGTCGAGGTCAAGCAATCTGGTTTTAGCTGTGTGCGTGTGCCGCTCACCTGTTGTCGTTGCTCCTTTCAGTCGCTTCTTGGCTCAAAATTTCGGGAGAACCTCAACAGACAGAGAAGACTGAAGTCGCACTGTACAAAGCCGAATGCCAAGAACATGGCCCACAAAATCGAACAAGGAAACCACCTCAGGGCCAGTGCCATAGGACAAGGGTCTTGTGGTACGTAACTGACCGCTTCATCGCACGTCCGAACCCTGTGCTACGTCACTCGAGGTCAGGTACCCAACTTCTGCCTCCATTTTATTCCTCGCCGTACGACGCCCTACAAGTCCTCGAGGCAGCACGGCTTTCCACGCCCCAATTCCTAATTCCCTAATTTCCGTAAATTCCTCGCCTGACCTAGGTAACCTAGGTTGTTCACCAAGCCACCGACACCCACCGGGCACAAACGCAATGACAACCCTAGTCCCGCGCAACCCCTACACGGAGGATGAGCTCCGGAAGCTCTACCCGGACGGCTTGGAACTGCAACTCGTGCAGATCCTGATGCGCCACGGCGAACGCACTCCCGTCTCCGCCCGCTTCCAGAATGCCGGGTTGCGGCCCTGGTGGCCGTACTGCTCCAGCGCCCGCCAGATGAGGTCCGCCATCCTTGCCGCGGCTCACACATCAGGCGACCATCCCTTCGACACGCTGCAGTGGAAGCGGCGTCTGGAGACATTTGGCGACAATGACGAACCCGTGGTCGCCCGCGGCCCCGATGGCCAGTGGATGACATTTGCGACATGGGTAGCCTCACAGATCTCGGCCGGCAGAGCACTTACAAACTGGGCCTCCGTCTGCGCGAGCTCTACGTCGACCGGCTCAAATTCCTCCCGTCCACTATCACCTCGGCCGATTTCATCTACCTGCGCTCCACACCTGTTCCTCGCGCTCTGGAGTCCCTCCATCAGACATTCTCAGCTCTGTATCCACCCTCAGCCCGCGAGCCTGGCCCGGACGGTAAGTTTCCAAGCCCGACCATCCTCTCCCGCGCCCCTCCAGATGAGACGCTCTACCCAACGACGGCAACTGCCGCCGGTTTGCCGCCCTCTCCAGGGCCTTTGCCCAGCGCGCCGCCGACAGATGGAACAACACGCCCGACATGGAGTACCTCAACAAGCTGTACGGCAAGTGGATGCCTCCGGATACCAAGGTCGCCGTCGACTCACGCCCGCGGCTGTCGGGCATCATGGACACGGTCAACGCCACACTGGCTCACGGGCCCGAGACCAAGCTGCCCAGCGAGTTCTACGACGAGAAGGGGCGCGAGATCATGGAGAAAATCGGCGTCGAGGATGGTTTGCGGGTTACAAGGAGTCCAAGGAGTACCGCATGCTGGGCATTGGCGGGCTGTTGGAGACGTCGTTGGCCGGATGGTGGGCAGCGTAGAGCAGCAGAACAGCGCAGATGAGTCGCACACTCTGCTGAAAAGGACGGGGCAGGAGAACAATAGCGCCAGGATCCGGTTCGGTCTGAGCGGCTGCCACGATACCACGCTGGCGGGGTGCTGGCCAGCTTGGGGGCGTACGAAACGAACCGGTGGCCACCGTTTACGAGCCATATTGCCATCGAGTTGTTTAGGGAGTCCAAGATTCCGCCGCCGCCTCAGGAGGTCGCCAAGACGAGCTGGTGGTCTTCGATATTTGGCCGCGCCGCGCCGCCTGTCAACATTGGGCGGAGGCCGATAACGGAACTGACTGCGGCAGAAAAGAACAAGCTGGATGGGTACTACGTGCGGATGCGCTACAACGATGAGCCCGTCACGATTCCAGCCTGCAGGCTGCCAGAGAACCATCTGGAGGGGATGAGTCGTTCTGCACACTGGTGAGTGGAAGAGACCCCACAATTTCGTTAGAATCAACTGACGATGGTCGCAGGCCGCATTCAAAGCCGTCGTCGACAAGTTCACCCCGACAAACTGGAAGCAGCAGTGCCGGATGAACAGGGACCAGCCAGCCCTCCCAGCCGGAGAGCCGGAGTGGGCAGGCTACTAAGTTTCTTGGGGAGTCTGCAGGGAGAAGGCCAACACCATATCTTTAACTAGCATCATTAGCCAGGAGTTTTGGGAAGGTACACAGGACCAGGGTTTTACTCTTAATGGGCAGGCCTTGGGTATAGTACTGTCAGGGTTGGACATCGCGGGCTCGACGGACAAGGCGAGATACCAATGATGCGAGGAGGAAGCCAAGGGAGTAATAAGGGAGAGGAGGGCCAAAAAGGACTCGGTAATGGATGCGCAAACGAAGGAGAAGGCAGATGAAAAGAATGGGCAGGCAGCACCTAAATAAGGCACCTTCAACAACTTGCTCACATGCACTCAACGAATGTGGTACGCCACTTAAGCAGTGACATCCACCTGCGCCGTCTTGTCGTCCAATCCCGTCCCCGCACTCATCGTCTTCTTCTCCTCTGCCTTCTCCGCCTTAGCCCGCTCTTCCTCGCACCTCGCCGCACCTCAGCTCTTTCCCGCCATCTCGGCGCTGAGTGTCGCTAGCCGCGGGATGATCTCCTCAACGGCGTTGATGGCCTGCCCTTGGGCTTGCCGGAGTGGGAGGGTGTGAGGATGCCGAACCAGCGGAGGGGATCGTTTCGTTCCGGCTTTTGTTGCTTATCGCCTGCTGAGGGCTGGTCCTTCTCGTCGGTGTTGTTTGCAGAAGCATCTTCCGCAGGGTCGGGCTTACAGACTGGCCTTTCGGCTTCGCCCAGTGGACGTGTGGCTCCAGAGTCATCCACCCACGGCTCAGACTCTGGCTTTTGCTTTCCATCCTGCTCAGGTGATGGTGATTGGTGCAACCCTACCGTAAACACCGGCCCGCTGGTCGTGACATATCCCTTCCTCTCCCCTTCGGCCTTCCCCCCTTCCCCACCATCAACCTCGGCCTCGCCCTTACTGCAAGTGCTAATCGTCACCCTCTGCTAGCCTGCATCCGCTCGTCGTAGTAGTCCTGCCCATAGTATCGGATGCCTCGGTCTGCAGAAAAGTTTGCGCGAGCAAGGTTCTGGAAGATGTTTGCCTGGAGCACGTGGAGGGTGTTTCGGAGCGCCGTGTACTCGTCCAGCAGGGAGAGGTAGTGCTCGAGGAGGAGGTCGATTGTCTGTGTTGGATTGGGAGAGAGGGGTGAGCTTGAGCTTGGTTGGGACATGGCTGGCAGAAATTGTGATAACTGTTGAGAAGTAAATGAGTCAAGCAGTAGAATTGTAATGGTTCTGGTTGATAGTTGGACTTCGGGCGAGGTGGCGCCGAGCAGACCAGTGTGCTGTTGGCAACTTTATCAGGGTTAGGGTTGGAATCAGGTGATGCGGTCGATGACGTGCAGCCAAAACAGATCCCCCCGGAAGTCAATCAACCGGCAATCGGATATTAGGCCGCGGGCTTTGGTTGACCGCCGGGTGGGAGCATAAAGAGTGAGTATGCAAACACCAAACAGA
Organism: Achaetomiella virescens; assembly: GCA_031001845.1. Classification (NCBI taxonomy): domain Eukaryota; kingdom Fungi; phylum Ascomycota; class Sordariomycetes; order Sordariales; family Chaetomiaceae; genus Achaetomiella; species Achaetomiella virescens. The sequence continues at coordinate 175,084 of JARNGD010000019.1, forward strand.
GATTTTAAGGTCCAATCGAAGCATGCCCCCACTCTGCCCTCGTCCACGCATCATCGGAGGGAGGACCCTTGCCAAGCCGGATCCTTGTTTCTTCCAGTTTGCGACGATGTGCTGCAGGTTTGCGTTGGTGATGCTGCTTGACGCCTCGGTCCTGCTTTCTGGAACCCTCCAACATCCTGTCTGTGCCACATCGGCAGGACGTAGGTGTCCAGTGCTTGCGGGCTCATCCCTTCTCTGCCCGTCAGAGCTCCTTGGACATGGGCTCAGAATGCCCCGCGTTTCTTATGCAAGCCCGCCGATGTTGCCCTTGTCGCTGCCAGTTCAAAGCGTCAGCCAGGGTATCTCACGACAGCAGAAGCCGTGGCCATGCGGATCTTGGATCAGGGCTCTGGCGCGGGGGAAAGGCCACCAGACTCGGCCGGAGTGGCGTCTCCGTGTTTGGTCTTGCAGAATCTGGCGAACTCAGAACAGCCTCGACGTTCATGCTCTCGATGTGTATGTAACCAGGCCGAAACGGTCGTGGGCGCTCCTCCGGGGACCATCGTGGGTAGATCGTGCCGTGATAGGGCAGCTTTTGTTCCACAGCATTTGCCGGCGGCGGCTTCCAGAAGCCAACCAATACAGGCCAACCCAGCACCTCAGCGTGACGGGGTGCCTGCCTGTCAGCCATGCGTCAAGACAATGGAAGCTCTCCTTGCGCCTTTATTCTGTGGCTTTTTATTTGGACGGCATGGTGAACTCAGGTTCTCCTCGGCAGGAGGACAGGGGCCCCATCAAAAAAATAGAAAATAGACGACGGAGATGCACATCTTCTGGGGATCAAGCAGCTCAGACCGGCTAGTGTTGCATCGTGCACAGTTTGGTGCTGATTGCTTACCCTTTGGCTTCGCGGTTCTCACTTGATTGTGAAAAGCATTGGGAAAGGGTCACAGTCCAATGCGGGCAGCTTGCTTGGCCCCAGCAGTGAGAATAGACCCCGGTCGAAGGACCACGAGCCACTGACCGCTCGCCTGGCAGCTGGCTCTCCGTCTATTACCCCCAGCTCCGGCCCTGCCAGGTTTCTCCAAGCCTCCCCCCGTAATCTTACGAGGCTGCTGCTTGCACGCTTGCAACAAAACCTCCAGTCCCCTTTCATTCGCGAACCTGGACCCATCCCCTTTTCCATTCAATTGCTGCGCTGCTCCTGCTCCCCTCCTGCTGGTCAATCAACCCCATTTATTCCTCGCTTGCCTTATCCACCAACCCCCGGCCCTCTTTTGTCTGTGCAGAAACATCCCGTCTCAATCCCCGAGGCCTTTCCCACGCAGCCTGCTCGAAACATCGACCGCCTTCATTCGTCATCGGCTCCCGCTCCCTCCTGCCGCCAAAAACTCCCCATCCTGTCGTTTCCCACTCTCCCATCCTATATCCCTCCAGGCTCCACCCAGCCCTACGCACTTTCGAATTCGCGTGGGAGACCAGAGCGCGATAAGGGGAAGAGGAGTTGGATGCAAGCCTTCTTTTCGCCAGGCGGTCGACGAATCTACTTCTGATAGAGCACCCTGCCCCCCACTCAGCAATAACACCCTCAAACATGGTGCTCGGAACCATCAAGTATGTTTGGTCCCGCCTCCTTCTCTATGGCAAGCTTCGGCGGGCAGACCCAAGCCACAACGCTACCCGACTCGTCCACCCAATGGCTTTTTCGGTCTCGGTCTGCTGTTGTCTGGGGGATGATGCACTCTGCAGCGACTCGCGTCTGATGCTGGCACGCAACGTCTGGAGTAACCCTCCGAAACGCCGAACCTATCGCTAACAAATCGTTCCTCTCAGGTGCGTTGTTGTGGGTGACGGTGCGGTCGGCAAGACATGTCTTCTCATTAGCTACACGACAAACAAGTTCCCCTCGGAATACGTGCCGACTGTCTTCGACAACTATGCTGTCACGGTTATGTATGTGGCGCCGCGCGCCCACGCCCTCAACACCTCGGTTCCGATCGTCCAGCAACCCTGCTAAACAGCGGCTTCTAGGATCGGCGACGAGCCCTACACGCTGGGACTGTTCGATACCGCTGGACAAGAAGATTACGACCGCCTGCGACCGCTCTCGTACCCCCAGACCGACGTCTTCCTCGTTTGCTTCAGCGTCACGTCACCCGCCTCGTTCGAAAACGTCCGCGAGAAGTGGTTCCCCGAGGTACACCACCACTGCCCCGGCGTGCCTTGCCTGATCGTTGGCACCCAGGTGGATCTGCGGGAGGACCCAGGTGGTGGCGAAGCTCGCCAAGCAGAAGATGCACCCCGTGCGGAAAGAGGACGGCGAGCGGATGGCAAAGGAGCTGGGCGCGGTCAAATACGTCGAGTGCAGCGCTCTCACGCAGTACAAGCTCAAGGATGTCTTTGACGAGGTGGGTAACCCGATGCCCACGGGCGAGCCAGGGGAGCGATGGAGCAATGATTGGGGCTGACCAACGACGACCAGGCCATTGTTGCTGCGCTAGAACCACCCTGACCAAAAAGCCCAAACACAAGTGCCTGGTGCTCTGATCAAGGTTCCTCGCACCTCTGGGATTCTGTGCAGTCGGTTCCACCGAGCATGGAACGAACTGCTTGGCAGGAAAAGCATCTGGGCAGCATTTTACCGGGCTCTCGCTTGATCAGCCTCGAGAGCGCCGGTTTGGAGTTGTCGCAGAACGAGCGCGGTGCGGTTCACAGGGACGGACCCGATGCCTATCACAGGGGAAACAAAGGAGGATCTAAGGGAGCTTCATACTAGTTCTCGAGTGCCCCTTTCTTTCCGGGTTCCGTCGAATACCCCCTTATGGATCCGCACGACTGTTAGCGAGGCCGAATTTACCGTCAGTCGGAAGGGGTGGGCTGGGCTTGATCAAGTCTCTGTTTATAATAGAGGCCGTCCACCCCAGGCTGCTCGGCTCCTTGGTCTCTCGGGCCTCCCGGCGCACTTTTCCTTCTTGATTCTCTCTCTCGCTTGCCAATGGGTGGGCAAGTTCATAAACCGGGCAGGAAACTTTCCGTTTTGATAGGACAGTTTGGCGATTGGAGCGCAATTGAATCAAGATTCCCTTTTCCTTTCCTATCCGTCTTGAAGTATTTGCCCTTTTCAACCGAAGACATCAAACTTCCTTTAAGGGTTCTCAGCGGCGCTGATAGGACACCCGCGGCCGTCCATGGTTAAGTTCCATACTGCGGCGGAGATCGGCCGGAGTGGCGAGCAGGCAGGAGGGAAGAGACATGTTCGGACACGAGGCTGGTTGTACGGTCGCCGCGCTGGGCTCAACAACAGGACTTCCCTTGGCAGAGGTCTGCCATCAACTCCCCATAGGCGCTCTTCATACCTCCAGATCCCGGCAGAGGGTCATCTCCAAGGTGAGACCTTTGCCATCTCTGACGCAAACAAGGCTGAACAAAAACGAACACGGCTGAAACCACACACCAGCTTTTCGACCGGCTGGTTCGAAACACTCTCCTCGACCATCAGCCATCTTCTCGCCGTGGACAGGTGATCAATGGCAGCCGATGTGGTCTGATAGGGGGTGAATGACCAAAGACGGGAAGTGCCGTCCGGGAAGTTGATTTCAGATAGCAGACTCTTGCAGCATGAGATGAACCCTTGGAGAAAAGAGGCAAATACTGGACGGCTCGGCAGGAGGACTAACACCATCTCTGCAACCTTACAGGGTCTAGCGGCTTCTGAGCCGACCATGTCCACGGACGGTCGGTATTATCCAGCCAGAAACTAGAATTCTTGATGTGAAACGCTGTGTTGTGGGGGAGTGGCTTTCAGAGGCAAGTCATTAGTTAGGGTGCGAGGTACCTCGATATCTGTCAACGACCGCACGGCGGTACACGGCCTTGGCGATGGAAGTTGGACACCGGAATCAATTAAGAGATCACCTTGATCGCCACTGAGGCGGTTCGAGATGGACGGTCTCGATCATGCGGGACCGCAGGGATGCGACCCGGAGAAGAGGTACCGACTCCTTATCTCAGACCCCTAAAACTGTCTGAGAGTGAGTCATTGCCAATTCGGGCACCAAAACCACCACTGCCCCCAAGTGCCCCGCCAACTTTTCTTCTCCAGACCAATCGACCCCACCAAACCTGCGCTTCCCGTCACGCAGTGGCCTGCACAACCCCTCCTCCGACCGGATCACCTGCGATTGACTGCGCCAGCCGCTGCTAGACAAAATGACCTCGTCGCAGGAGCTCGCCGACCGCACAAAGAGCGACGCGAAATGTTACATTGACCCCACGGCGGGCAAGGACGATGAGACCGCGGACGGCTCCGAGGCGAAGCCCTACCAGTCCCTCTACTATGCCTTGCTGCAGTACCTCGACAAGCCCGCGCCGGTATACCTCACACGGCCGGCTGTGAAGGAGGGCGTCGAGGCCCCGGCCACCTGGGAGGAGCCCCGAAGAGCGCCATGAAGAAGGCGGTCGGCCGCGTCGACATCTACAAGAAGAAGCTGGCCAAGGAGCAGGCCTCGGCCAAGAAGGAAGAGGAGGAGCGCCAGCACCGGCTCAAGAATCTCGAGGACGCTAAGAAGATCGTGCTCAGGAGGACCCTCGCTCCCGCCCCCCCGTGCGGATCAAGCTGAACAACAAGAGCGTCGAGCTGGGCGACGACACCAAGAAGGGCACACGCGTCAAGGTCTACGGCCGCATCCACGAGCTACGAGTGCAAAAGACCATGACCTTCATCATGCTCAAGGACGGCTACGGCCACCTGTCGTGCATCCTGCCCGCCGGCGACCTGACCAAGAACTACGACGCCATGATGTTCGCGCTCGAGACCGCGCTCGTGCTCTACGGCGAGCTAAAGAGCGTTCCCGCCGGCAAGAACGCACCCGACAACCGCGAGCTGCACGTCGACTACTTCAAGGTGCTGGGCGCGGCCCCGAGCGACCTCGACGCCATCACCAACAAGGTGTCGATGCAACAGGACCCGTGGGACGCGGCCATGCTCGATAACAGGCATCTCGTCCTCCGCGGCGAGAACGCTTCGGCCGTCATGAAGCTGCGCGAGTTCGTCGAGCTGGCCTTCATCGACAGCTACCGCGAGATGGAGTTCCGCAAGGTGTCGCCGCCTGCCATGGTGCAGACGCAGGTCGAGGGCGGCGCGACGCTGTTCAAGTACGACTACTACGGCGAGGAGGCGTATCTGACGCAGTCGTCGCAGCTGTACCTCGAGACGGTGATCCAGTCACTGGGCAATGTATACTGCATCGAGAAGTCGTTCCGCGCCGAGAAGAGCCTGACGCGCCGTCATCTGTCCGAGTACACGCACATCGAGGGCGAGATGGACTTTATCGAGTTTGATGACCTACTCGAGCACATCGAGGAGCTCATCTCGCGCGTCGTTGACAAGGTCTTCGCCGACGAGACCGCCCGCAAGTACATGGAACTGCTCAACCCCGGCTTCCAGAAGCCGTCGCGGCCGTTCATGCGCATGAAGTACGCCGACGCCATCGAGTGGCTCAACAAGCAGGACCCGCCCATCCTCAATGAAGAGGGCAAGCCGCATGTGTTTGGCGACGATATTGCTGAGGCTGCCGAGCGCAGGATGACGGATCATCAACCGGCCCATCTTCCTCACGCACTTCCCGTCGAGATCAAGGCGTTCTACATGAAGAAGGACCCCAAGGACCCGCGGGTTACCGAGTCCGTCGACGTGCTGAGTATATTCCCCTCCGTCCCATGTCCCAGTCCAAGAAGCACAAGGCTGACCGCGACCAAAAGTGCCCGGCGTCGGCGAGATCGTCGGCGGCTCCATGCGCATGGACGACTACGACGAGCTGATCGAGGCGTACAAGAAGAACGGCATCCCCCACGAGCCCTACTACTGGTACACTGACCAGCGGAAGTAAGTCGTTCTCCCTGCCCTGCTGTTTTGTCACCTGTGCCGCATGAATAGGGAACTGATGTGTCCAACCCCTCCAATTAGGTACGGCTCCTCGCCGCACGGGGCTACGGCCTCGGCCTTGAGCGCTTCCTCGCCTGGATGGCCAACCAGCATACCGTTCGGACGTGCAGCTTGTACTCGCGCTTTATGGGACGGTGCAAGCCTTGATGGGAATAGAGAAAAAGGGGTAGGTAGTAGCATGGCGTATTGCTAGAGCGATGGACCAGCGTGGAACTGGCCTCGAGAATAGACTTGCGTTCATGGTGGTTTGGAACAGTTCCCCGCTTGGAGTGAATATGCTGAATGTGGGGAATGCTGAGGTTTCTTTCGTTTCGAGTACTGATGGTCTCACAAGCAGCCAGCCGATGCCGATGTTGCGGCATGTTGCGGCGGCGCAAGGTCGGTTGGTGGCTTTTTGTGATCCTCAGCAGCCGCAGATCCTTGCTGAGCGAGCGAGCGAGCGGCTGAGCCGGGTTCCTGGTCCTGGTCTGGCTTTGCAGGGCCTGGTGAACCCTTCTCGGCTCGGGAATGTGTGACGGTGTGCATGATGTGATGTGATCTGCGGGTTATGAGTTATGCCTGGGTCGATCAGCCTGCCCGGTGAAACGGTGCATCTGGGTTGCACGCTGAGTGAAGGCTGGGATTTGGCTGTTTTGGGGAGGGACTGATGGCGAAGGGGATATATAGAAATGGGAGCTCTATGAGACCTGGTGGCTTGTGATGGCCATCCTGAGCTGGACCATGGATCTCAGTAGCTCTTTTTTGCACCCTGGCGCCGTTCCACTCCTGCCTGTGCAGACCACTCGTTTTAAGCAATACTGGAGGACTGGTCAAGACGGGCAAGTCATCAGCATACCCCTGGCGATACCCGGATCTCTTTGTCAGACCCACTCAGAAGCGGGAAAAAACTGTATAAGTTGCACTGTGTGAGATACCAGGTACAGCGCCCCTCTTTCGGTTAGGTAGGAAGGGAGCGCTGTTGGGAAGTACTGCTGTCTTGGTTTTCCTTGACCTCTTCAGACAGGAATGTGAGAGCGGTACAACTCACCGGTCCTTCTCAGGTTGGAGCCAGGAGCAGGCGGCAAACTTCGCTACATCAATCGCAAGGACAACTGTAACGCTACTCTGTAACTGTTGGAGTGTTGCGGCTCGGTCGCTTGAAGCACAGTGCTAGGAGACGAGGACATGGGCTGTGCCTGTCGGAGCTTGGAGTTGAACCTGAATGTTTCAGACGTCTGGAGAAGTCTCGAAGCCTGTCCTATTTTTACTTCTATAGCCATGTCTTTTGTTTGAGTGGGACAGTGCGATGTCGGTCGACGGAGCCTTGAATAGCTCAAGAGAGAGGGTTCTGGTTCAACATGTTCCACTGGACGGCCTTCTCAAACTACTAGAGGTTGGAATTGGCTTTTGGATCGAGACATGGCCCTATGTTCCGATCTACTCTTGATTGGCAGTTCTCTCGGCCTTTTCCTCTCACATACGGTTCTCTCTCCTTTGGATGGATGTATTATCTCTTCCCGTATCCACGCCTTGATTTCCTGTTTCTCAGGCCTCTTGAGAGGCCGTCTTGGCAGAACACTTCGAGATGTCAATGAAACCCACGCCCAATCGGAAATTGGGGCGGTTAAACAAGCAGGTTACGCGAGAGACGAGCCCTCGGGAGCGGCAGAGGGGATAGAGCGACAGGAATTGCGGCAGCACATGGTCCCCAAATAGATCAATGTGCATCCTTGCCCATCGCCCTGTGTCCCTGAGCCCCGTCTGTGCTCGTTGTGATGCGGACGCACACCTGTCCCTGGCGATGCTGGGAAGATCCACGATGCGCCCAACGAATGCTGTCGCAGGCATCCGCAGGTTGGCAAGGATGCCTGGCAAGGATGCCTGGCAAGGATGGGCCCCACCCTTTGGGCTGGCCCTGCAGCGACTCAAAGGGGAAGGCACTGAAGGGGAGAAAGGGGGTCTCGATCGCATCTCGCATGGCTTTGTTACTCAGGACGAGACTCATCAGGAACAGGCCATCGGCCAGGCCAGCAGAGTGCGGAGAGCGTTGCACGAAGGGTCCAGATATGGATTCCTCATTCCACCGACCCCTACTCCGGGCGCACCTTCCCTCCTCCCTGGAAAACGAGATACATGTTGATGGCAGGGCGCTTGAGGGCGGTACCCGCTGCTGCTGTTCCTGCTGTTCCAGGGATGGAGGGCCTGGACGCCGTTCCCCTGCCATGAACCAGAAAGGGGACCAAAGGAGACGTCGCCGCAAGGTACCGCGTGGGACGGCCAAGGTTCCCTGCCCGCTGCAATTAAAATCGACTTTAGCTCATCCACCTCAATTCCGCTGGCTCGCTCCCCGAGCGCCCCAATCTTTCACCTCCTTTCGCTCCCTGTTTTTTCGCTCCCTCTTTTTCTCTGCTCCCGCACCCTCGTTCATTGGACTGCGTTTCGCCGTGTCCTTCCGAATTCCTCGTCCAACCCCATACAACCCCCTTCTTCCATTCCTCTCGTTCTTTTATACATATTAATTGTTTGGTGCAACTTCCCCCGGACCGTGCTCGCCCATTCACGCGATCCGCCCATTTTTTCGACCTCCGAGGCTTCGACGGACGAGGGCGCCGTGCCCAACGCCAATCCTGCATCTTCTCGACGCTCGCTTGAGAGTCCTTCGCTCAAATTCACGATAGGATTTTAATACACGACAACCTTCTTTGTCCGGATCGCTAGGTCAAGGTTGCCCGCCCAGCCAATTTTCGACGCCACCGCTCGAGTCGATTGTCTTTGCTCGGAAGCAGGAGAGGACGGAAGTTTTTCTTGAAAGAGATTGCATTGACTATCAAGCATTTCTTTCTTTGGAATCCGGTCTTCGCAGTCGCCCTTCCCAACAACGTTTGTTTTACGAGTGTTTGCTCTTCAGCCACATCGGCACTCCTTGAACGCACTCGCCTTGAGCCTCGAGTGGCTTTGTTCAGACCCGGTGTACTCTGGTTTTCCTTGGCTAAGGAGGAATTGAGTCGGCATCGAAGGTTGTGTCCATTGCTCTCGAAGACCTCTTTAGGGTTGTCTATACGAACACACCAGCGGTACATTCCAGCGCGCATATCCTTCTCGTGCCTTTGACGGGGCACGTCTAATCGTTCAAAACGGCGGTCCTATCTCACCACACTCGGGACAGTCTTGTCCCTCCGCATCTTCTCGGGATGCAGGATATGTCAGGTCACCAGGCCGGGCCCAGCCGCCCGAGCCACTTCGGCCACGCTTCGAAGCCCTCTAACAGCGACACGGGCTTCTCTCATGGCGCCTTCACCTCCAACATCTCGGGATTCGCTGACCGGCATCCTCGCCGCGGGAACATCCCCAGCATTAACACCCAGCCGATCCAGCACCACCAGCAGGTCCCTGCCAGCGTGCCGACCTGACGACTCCCGGCACGGCCTTTGATATGCAGTTCACCCCTCTGCTCCCTCCCAGCTTCTCCTCGGCAGCCCGTTCCAGCCCGGCACCCCCGCGGCCTTTGGCAGCCCGCATTTCCAGAATGTGAGCAGCTTCCAGCAGGCCCAGCAGCAGAGCCTCCAGCAGCAGCAGAATGGCCCGTCGAGCCCTGTTCAGCAGAGCATCTCCCCGCAGATGTATCAGTCCATTGTGTCGCCCTCGGCCTACGGCGCCCCCCAGTTCTATGCGCCTCAGTCTCCGACGGGCTCTTTCAACAACGTGGCTGGTCAGATGCAGGTGCCCATGCAGCCGACGTCCCCCGTATCCATGGGCCCCGGCATTGTCACCGGCACCAGCCGGACCGTGTATCTGGGCAACATCCCTCCCGACACCTCGGCCGAGGAGATACTGGGACATGTTCGCAGCGGCCAGATCGAGTCGGTCCGTCTCCTTCCGGACAAAAACTGCGCCTTTATCTCGTTCCTGGACGCCAGCTCCGCCACGCATTTCCACTCTGATGCCATCTTGAAAAAGCTCTGCATCAAGGGTCAGGATATCAAGATCGGCTGGGGCAAGCCGTCGCAGGTTCCGACCTCGGTCGCCCTGGCTGTTCAGCAGTCCGGTGCGTCGCGAAACGTCTACCTCGGAAACCTGCCGGAGGACATCACCGAGGACGAGCTGCGGGAGGACCTGGGCAAGTTCGGCGCCATTGACACGGTGAAGATCGTTCGCGAGAAGAATATTGCCTTCGTGCACTTCCTCTCCATCGCCAACGCCATCAAAGCCGTTTTCCCAGCTCCCCCAAGAGCCCAAATGGCAGGCGCCCCGCCGCGTCTACTACGGCAAGGACCGGTGTGCTTATGTTTCCAAGACTCAGCAGCAGAACGCCGCGCAGTATCTCGGCATCGCTCCTGGCTACGCGCACATGCTGACCGGCGCGGACCGGGATCTCATCTCGAACGCTCTGGCTCAGCAGTCCGTCGCTGCCGCCGCCGTTGCCACCACCGCCGGTGGCATCGGCAACCTGGGTAACCGGACCATCTACCTCGGTAACATCCACCCGGAGACCACAATCGAGGAGATCTGCAACGTCGTCCGTGGTGGCCTCTTGCACCACATCCGCTACATTCCTGACAAGCACATTTGCTTCGTGACCTTCATCGATCCCACGGCCGCGGCCCTCTTTCTACGCTCTGAGCAATCTGCAGGGTCTAATGATTCACAACCGTCGGTTGAAGATTGGCTGGGGCAAGCACTCGGGTGCTTCCGCCGGCGATCGCTCTGGCTGTGAGCGGCGGTGCCTCGCGGAACGTGTACATCGGTAACCTCGACGAAACTTGGACTGAGGACCGGCTGAGGCAAGATTTCTCCGAGTACGGCGAGATCGAGCTCGTCAACACCCTCCGTGAGAAAAGCGCGCGTTTGTCAATTTCCACCCAGCCAACGCCATCAAGGCCATCGAGGCCGTCAGGGGCAAGGAGGAGTACAAGAGGTTCAAGGTCAATTTTGGCAAGGACCGCTGTGGCAACCCGCCCCGGCAGCTGCACAGCAGTCGCAGCGCGGCGACCAGGCGCCCTCTCCCCGGCGAACACACCAGCCAGAACGGCAACTCGCCCACTGGCGCCGTGGCGCGCCTGCTGCCGCCCTCTTCAACACCTCCAATAACCCCCTGACGATGTATCTGAACCACGTCTCTCAGCAGGCCCAGCAGCAGCAACAACAGCAGCAACACGTGTTGGCTGCTCAGCAGGCCGCTCTGTTTCGGTACTGCTGCCTCCTCGCCCAACGAGCCTGGCCTCACTCTGGAGGTTCCCAGGGACCCATCTCGGGCCACCAGCAGTCGGCCAGCATCTCCAACGGCTACGTCACCAACCCATCCGCGTCTGGCGCGACCACGATCGGTGGGTTGCTCGCCCCCGGCAACCCGCGCGCTTCGCACAGCCGCGCAGTGAGCCTGCCCGTCTTCGCCCCCTTCGAGAACGGCACCCCAGTCCCAATAGCCTGCACGGCAGTAACGGCGACAACGGCGAGCGCCGCGGCCACCAGTTACCAGGCCAGCTTCGGCGGCATGGGCGCGGGTTTCGGGTTGGCGATCCAGGGAAATCTGAACGGCTGGGTTGAGGAGGAGGTTGCTAACTGAGCCTACTCTTCTTCTTGGCTTGGTTCAGCGAGAGGTGATGGATGCAGGGATGGCGCGACCGAAAAGCCGGGGACAAAAAAATTGAGTATTTTGTTGAATCTGTTTGAGCCTTTGTTGCAAGTTCATTTCATCTTGGCTTTGGCGCGGTTCTTCGTTCCTTTTTCTTTCCTCTGCTCTTCTACTGCGCCGCTGTGTTTTGCTAGCAACCAACTTCAAACTTCGCTCCTTGTAATAGCACCACCCCCATTTTTTTTTTTTTTTTTTTTTTCACCTGTATCATGTTTGGGATTTGTGTTTCGTCTTTTTGAGTCTTCAGCTTCCCTTGGTTTCGGCGTGGTCGGTCGTCGACTGATGCTGTGGGAGAAGGCCGTTGGATAGTTGGCTGCAGTCGACGGATTGAGAGGGTGAGAAAGGAGGTTAAGGGAAAGAAATGTGAAGTTTGGGTTGAGCGTGACAGACACTTGACATGGAAGAGGACCATAGGGAAATGGGTAGGCTCATAGTATATGGCGGTTGGATCGGAGGAGGAGATGGGTTTGGCACTACCCGCAGCTAGCGACTATCTCGAGTGAATGTAGATGGAATCTCTAGATGGAATCTCATCTGTGCATGTGTAGCGTAGTCTCTGAACTCAAAAGATGGATGGGTGGGATTTATGGTGCTTCAAAAGGGAACACCACTTCGATCAGGTACCTCGTAACTCTCGCTTCACCACAGCTAATGTCAAGCAGGTCTAACCCTAACCCTTGCAAACCATCCCTACCCCTCATTGGTCGCGTTTGATGTCCATCCCGCTTTGAGTGTGTTGTCGCGCTTGCTGGCCGCGATTCACACAACATTCCCCAACCGCGACACCACCATGGCCTCACGCTCCGACACGGAGCTCCTAACGGAGCACTTTGGCTACCCCCCAGTGGTATGTTTACCATCCCTCTTCCCTTTCAACCCACTTCTCTAACATCTCGTCCTGCCTACCAGAGCCTCCTCGACGAAATCATCAACTCGATAAATTTCCTCGCGGAACGCGCTCTGCACTCGATCGAGCAGGGCCTGCTCAACGCGCCGCCGGCGTCGCTCGGCTTCCGCCCGTCCAAGTCCTCCTCATCTCGCCCCCATCCGCAGCCACCAGCCAACGCCAGCGGCACGGTCAACGGAGATGAAAATGCGCAGCACCAGCAGCCAGAGAGCGAGGAAGAAGCCGCCGCCCGCCGGCACCGCAACGAGGTCGAGTCCGGCACGCATCAGCTCGAGACGCTGCTGTGGGCGAGCATCGACAAGAACTTTGACAAGTTCGAGATCTATGTCATGCGCAACATCCTGTGCCTGCGCAGGGAGGAGATGCAGTGGATACGACTGGGGCATTACGAGGGGCTGGAGTTTGCGGCGGGGCAGCAGCAACAACGACGACACCATGCTGGTGGTGGGAGGAAGGGGAGGAGGAGGAGGGCGAAGGGGGCCAGCCAAGCGTGGAGAGCGTGAACAAGCTGCGGCGGAGGCTGCAGGCAAGCCAGAAGCTGAACGCGATGCTCGTGGCCGAGCGCGCGCGGAATGCGGCGCTGCTGGCCGAGATGCGCAGGCTGGTGGGGACCGCGCAGCGCATCAAGACCGAACCTGCCGCTGCCGCCGCGCAGGGAGAACAGCGACAGCAAGAAGGGGACCAGAAGCCCCCGTTCGGCTTCCTCCATGACAAGGGCGATCTGACGACCGGCGATGCGGAGACCCCGCTGACGACGACGGCTGCGTTCACGCTCTCGCAGCTGCAGGCTTTGAGGGAGTTGTCTGCTGCGCTGAGGGGGGCGTTGCCGAGGTTGGCGGCAGCAGAGGAGGACGTCGGGGGGAGGCGGAAGGGAATGGGAAGAAGAGCTGGCGGAGGGAGAGGTTGGAGTATGTGGAGACGGCGACGAGGAAGCATTTGGAGAATGTGCGCGGTTTGGAACTCGGGAAGGATGGCGAGGTGAGGGACGGGGAGTGGGACGGTGGAGGACGGAGCTTGGCGAGGGGGAGGTGGAGAGTTTAGAGGGTGGTTAACATGCTTGGGGGAGCGGGCAATAGGGATGAGAATAGGATGGATGAGTCGTGAGGGCTCAGAGGGGGCCGCGAGGGCGTTGTTTCTGGCGTTTGGTGGAGGGCGTTTACAGGGAAAGGAAAGCATGGAAATCTGGCAGGAAAAAGGAGTTTGGGATGGACCGTTTACTGTGATACCACGAGGATATTGATTGCAATTGCCAGTCAAGGCGGCTCTCAGGCCAGTCCTGGAGCCCTTCTGCCTTGCTTATCTCTCATCTGCGAGTTCCTGAAGGTATTTGTGACGATGCGATTCGATGCCGGAAGCGCTCACCTGAAGAGATTACCGGGAGGTTGGGGAGTCGGCTTATTCCTCCTCTCGCTCATCATGCCTGAAAAGGGGGAAAGTAAACAAACAAGTATCGTGATCCATATCCATTTGCAACCCTGAATCTTCTGAGCGGAGGAAATTCCGGCCTACCGCGCAGTTAGCTCTCCGTTCACTTCACCTGCAAGATCAGGGTCTCTGTCCTGGTTTCTTACTACGAGGTTGACATCGCAACAACAATGCGGATCAAATCGGCAATGACAGCAACGGCAACTCGGTAGGGTAGCCCTGGTAGCTCCGAGCGAGAATGAGAAGGTGAGGCCTACCAGCCTGCAGCGCAACATATTAATACCATCAGACATCAGTATCGCAGAATGGCAAGGAACAAAGGATCAAGAACCGTGAGGCGGACACAAGCAACGCCAGCAGCGCCAGGCAAGTCAATTATTGACCATTCTATCAGCTTCGTTGCTGTTGTACCTGGGTCATCTGCATGTTCAGGGAACATGGCCAAACCCATCATCTCAGGCCTTTCCAACCCGTCACCCGGGACACAATCCCCCAAGCACTCCCTTTCAATATGACCTAATAAGAAGGCCGCGAAGTGAAAAACAGAGTAAGTAGAGAGAAACCCAAGATGTCTATCCCAACCAAGTTGGTTACCCGCTCGCTATCCCAGAGCCGTGTATGCAACGCCAAACCCAACCAGTTGGTCCCATTCCCGTCTAATTTTGCCTGAATCCCAAGATCCCAACCCAACCAAATCCTTTTAAAAAAAAAAAAAATTAAATAAACGCTGCCATCCATCCCAACTCCCCTACCAGCTCCCCTCTGCCGTAGTCAACTTCCTCTCGCTCTCACCTCCCGCCGTCCGCGGCAGCGAGTACGTCGACAGCGTCGCTGTCAGGTTCCTCGCAAACGGGTTCCCCGCCGCCGGAGCAGGAAGTGCCTCATCACCGAGGTCGTCGTCGTCGTCGCCGTCGTCGACATCAGAGTGGTCAAACCCCGGCAGCGAGACCAGATCGGGCGACCTCGACGGCGGGGAACACAGGGCCGAGATGGGGAAGCTCGACTGGTGGAGATTGGCGGTTTCGAGGGTCGGGGCGCGCGGGGGAGCCCGCGTGGGCATTGCCGGCGCCGGCACGGTGAGATAAGGGCTCGAGGGCGGAGTCGGCATGGACGCAGACAGCGCTCTCTGCGGTGGGGGCGGGTACAGCCCGCCGAACTCGGGCATTGATTCCGACGCTGCGATTGTGGCGAAGTTGTCGTCGTCTTCGTTCTCTTCGACGATGTCCTCGGGGATGGCGATGGTTGTTCGAGGGGTGGTGTCGTCGTGCTCCTGGTGGAGGTGGTGGTCGAGGGGCGCGTCCTCGACGAGGAAGCGGAGGGATTCGGGGGAGATGTCCGCGCGAGCGACTGCCTTCGGAGCGGAGGCTGCGCTCGTCTTCGGAGCGGGAGAGGGGGGTTGCGGTTGTTGCTGTCTCGCGGAGGGAGGAGGAGCTGGATTTGCGGCTGAAAGTTTGCGCGGGGAGAAAATCCAGCTGGCGGCGGGGGAGGGCGAGCGCTTTTGGTGCTGGAGGCGGGGGAGGGCGGTTCCAAGTCGGCGAGGCTGTTCCGGGGGTGGCGGAGCGGGCCTCGGGGCGAGGAACTTGCTGGCGGGATCCATGGTCTTGAAGTCTTCTTCGCGGAGTGATGTCAACGAGGCACTCCGTTTCCTGCCGACCGCTCGACGGGGATCCAGAGGGTGTTGACGGTCTGGCCGGGAAGATATGGACAGGTGTTGGTCGACGGTTGGGAGGGATCGTGTGTCTCAGAGACGCCGTCGAGCTCATACTGCATGTCTCAAGTCAGTTACACAGTTCCTGTATGTGTCACCTGGAAAAGCACCCACATAATAATAGTAGGTGTGGCCCATCTTCAGACCGCCATTCCGTTTTGGCACGCTGCCGGCTTCACCTTCACACACAATGTCCTTAAACGAGTAGCAGCCCTCCATGACCCCGGGCTCGTTTCGCGTCTCGTTCCATGGCGTAGGGTCTGGTAAAGTTGTCCCAGGATCCGATGAGATGGACGACCTTGACTGAAGGCCGTGTTTGTCTGGTGGTTTGTTAGTGCTCCGGTTGGGAAGCGAGACAGTCCTTGTGAAACGGAGCGGGTGATGAAGGAGGAATGCTGCCCTGACCTGCCAAGGGCTCAGGTGAGGCCCTCGACAAACCCAAGAGATCGTTAAGATAAGGCCATGCCTTGACGTACAAGACTTGAGAATGACGGATATATCCGAAAAAGAGTGAACGCAGAGAAGCGATGGAGCAAGCGAAGGTCGACCAGCGAACGGCAGTGCTCAAGACTGAAGATATAAAACGACGAGGAAATACGATGCCCGAAAATGAACTCACAGCATGAAAGTAAAGAGCGTGGTTGTCGGATCCATGTCGATGGCACGAGTGAGAGTCTGGCCGCGCCGTTCACGGACCGGGTATCTGGACGGCGCAGCAGGTTGTCTTATAAGTGGCACGATCCAAGTGCCTCGGCGCGAGTTGGTTGGCACGACCGGCGCAAGGGCAGCAGCCGAAGCTGAATAGACGCGAAACGTCCCCAGGAAACAACGTGGCAAGTCGTCTTCGAGAATGAAGGGCGTGGTGTTTGGCCAATGAGAGCACCAAAGGGACCCCGGAAGCGCCGTGATGATGCGCAGACAGGAGGGCTCGCGGGGTTGAGTGGACGGCGCTTAGCCACGCAAGCGATGGACAGTGAGGGATACTGTTTCGAGTTGTTGCCCAGCCAGCCCGTGTCGAACTGTTGCAGGAGGAGTTCACAGCAGACAGTGGCACAGTTGTTGGGTCGAGATGAGACGTGATGACGCCGCAACAGGACAGCAAGCGGGTGCGGGCCAGAGCAACTTTTAAAAACCTGGAAGGGCCGTGGGACAGCATCAACATAGTGGACACAGAGGAGGAGGCCCTGCCCCGGACATGACGAGCATTATCTCCCCACGCCGCACAGGGTTCATGGCCTTCAAGGCAGCCCCAGGCTGAGATGGATGGGCGGCACGCAGCAGTGGCCTCCTGTCCCAGACGGCTACTTAGTTACTGTGGTAGGCGATGACAAAACCACCGAATGGGAGGGCAGATTCGTAGGCGGCTGACAAGAACATCGGGGCTGGGGATTGGTCGGCGTTCCTGCGCGCTAATCTCGACAGGGCTCTGGCCGGGGTGTGCCCTGGCAGCCATGGCAACCATGTGGACCAGTCGAGGATTGGGGTGCAGTCGATCAGGCAAATGGTTGGATGAGTCTGCGAGCAGCTTGCGTCGGCGGCTCAGTGGTTGATTAGCGAGCGAGACGCAGAATCTTGGATCTGCCGATTGAAAATGTTTTGTTTCGACGGAGGAGCTGCCGACCAGCCTGGGGGGGGAGGCGGATGAGCGGATGACTTGGTGACACCTGGCTCGGCTCCAGCAGTATCAGAGCATCACAGGAGGGCCGGTGTTGTGGTCATTGACGATGCCGGCTGGTCCGACCTTCTGCTGTGCCGCCGGTCTGTCTGCTCGCCCGAGGCAACCAGAGGTACCGACGACAACAATTGCGGTGGCTGGGCTTCCAGAAGGGAACAACCCGATAACAGTAACGTTAAAGTTAACGTGATGGCCAATGCAGCTGAATCGATGTCTTGCAGCCAACATGAACAATGAAATGTCTCAGCTGGCCCCAACGCTTGGCAGCTGTCGATCGTCGACTCTCTCTTCACTCGCGGCTTCGATTTTCGCGACCGCGCAGGTTTGTCAAGCCTGGGCGTACGAGACGTCGCACGCTCCCCAGTCGGTGGTGGAGCAGCTTCGAACATCAGATCGAAGGGGGCTTTCTTTCTGCCATGGGGCGACGCACGGCCAGGCGGCCAAGACCCCGAGTGTCTGGCCCTAATTCACGTTCCTGAGACAGGAACCGCTCATGCGGGCCACCTGCAGCGCTGATTAACCTCAGCCAATGGTAACGTCTCAACCCTAATTCTGTGGATGCAAATGCAACCCCATCTGCTGCTCCCTCCGCCAACATGAAACCCCAAACCAACGGATTTGGATCTTGATGGCAGACGCTGTCAGCCAATGATTCGCTTTCGGCAGCGAGCCAGCTCGAAAAGACCCAGAACCCCAATCTTGATCCGGCAAGCTGAACCGCCTCGGGCCGCAGCTCCAGCTGGCAGCAACCCTCAATCTCAGGCCCCGATAAGGTGCCAGCACATCATCTCAATCTCTCAATTTGTGCTCCGTACGACCAGAGAAACACGGCCCATTGCATTGCATGAACTCTTCATTTCTACCCATGCAGTTGTCAGCACATCCCCGAACCGGCTCACTGAAGCGGTGGAGCTGGCCTGTTCCGTCAGCAGCTGAGAAGCCCGATGCGGCAAGGCGAGGGTCGGCAATGCCTTATCATCAGCCCTGAAGACCCTTGAAAAAGGCTGGGTGAGAGAATTAAGATTCGCATCGGATGGCCTCTCCGATTGGGACATTACCGACGAGGCTGATGCCCCATGAAGAGTTTTTGCGAGGGTCGAGGACTCATGGTGCAAAGCAGCATTTCGACGCTTTGAGAGTCTTCATGTGCGACTGTTTGACTGTGCTGAGAGGCTTGATGTCTTGGTCTGTGGGCCGATTGATATGCACAGTGGCGGCCCTGAGTTTACAGTCACTGATTCGAGATGCGGCCGAGTTCATGTCGCGCACAGCCACGTCGCCCCCCCCTGCGAAGCCCAGGCGTCACCTCCAACTCAACCGTCCCTAAACTGGCAGCTCATCCGTCTCATCAATTGGAAACAACATTTCAAATCGGCAAATCTCAGACTCGGCGTCTCGCTCGCTAATCAACCACTGGGCCGCCGACGGAGGTTGCTCGCGGATGCATCCAACTAACTATTCTATCGACCAAATCACACCATCACACCTTGCAGGCGGAGAAGCACCTGCGGCCCTGGTCTACCAGAAACGTCGAGTTTGAAGGGTTTCCATTCAACATTCCGCCAAAGCCGACCCAAGTATGTCTCCACTCTGGCCATGAGATCGCACTCAACATGAAAAATTCCAGAACCGTCCCACGTACCAAACCCTGCCTCATCACGGCTGCTCTCGCTAAACCAGATCCTCCGCCTCTATCCGCACGAGCAACTCTTCGTGCACCCTCTTGAGCAGCCTGTTCGAGCAGCCCGAATGAAGACTCGCTACGAGCCCCCTCATGGCGAGAAGATAGCTGTAGTGCGAGCCCGTAGACAGTTGAATAAAGGGTTTGCTCGAAAAACAACGGGGCACCAATGACCAAACAATTCCGTTTCATGATACATACTAGCGTCTGCGATCCCCAAGACAGAAACTGATATTCCGAAGCCGAGCCGTGTCTCATGTCACTCGGCAACTGTTGTCGGAACGTGCGTTTCAACGGCAGTTTCTCTGCACCATAAGCCTTTTCTGCAGCTACCCGCCCCGATTCAAACATCTTGTCGTACGATACTTAGCTTTTTGAGAACCAACGGCCAAGCAACCTCGGCCCCAACCCACCGACTTGTTCGCCCGAAGATCCGAGAATGGATGACAACCACAGACCAACAACTATCACCCGCCGTCACCGCGCCGCTGGATCGGCCCTCCCAAAAAGGCCGCCCCCGCCGCCTTACCATCGGCAGACCATCAGGGCTGCCAAATTGAGGCATCACCGCAGGATCACGGCACAGAGATCAAGGCGCCACAGCAACACAGCAAGCGGCACACACCACCAAGAAGCCGTCCGGCGGATCGTTTCTCTTCCCCGCCACACACACCATGCATAGGCAGGTTGATGTCATGTAAAGTGCATTAGGATTATTGTAATTGATGTGATGTGGGTGGTTGTGAAACACCAGAGCTCGCCCTGCGTCCGCCCCGTCAACAAATCCTGCTTGGCCGTACTCGCCAAAAGCAGCTATACATATCCTCATTATTAACAACCACCACCCAACCAGCCCCGACCGCTTCCCCCAAGCTTCCTTCCTTGACCGGTGTCATCGAGTGGTGAACCTTTGTACACATGCTAGTTTCCCCCCTCAATCCCATACCCCACCCAGAGATCCGACCCGCTGAGGAGGGAACTAGGAAGAAAGGAAAGGGTGGGGAAAAAGAAAAGCCAGAGAAACAAAAACGAAACGCCTCGCCTGCCTGCCCAGTGCCCAAATTCTTCGGCTTTTCTGTTGATGCCAGTTCTGAAGATCAATCCAAAAACTGGTTCCTCTTTCATGTGTCTTCCCAAGACAGAAAGCATAAGAATGCCCCGGCTGCTGCCGTTCAGTCTCGCACCGCGGCCCAGCGAAGTGTGTCAACCGAAAAGTGGCCACCAAAATCCAATGTCTTCTCATTTCCTCTTTTTTGTTTCCCTCACTTCGCCTTGACCTTCCCATTCGCCTTCCCGTTCGCCTTCCCGTTCGCCTTCCCGTTCACCCCATTGCCATAGCAGCGGCGGCGGCGGCGGCCTTCTTCACCGCCTTCCCCGCCGCGGTCGTCCTCGTGCGCTCATACTGAGCTTCGTATCGCCCTCACCACCTGGTCCCCAGGGCGATCCCAGATGGTGAAGAAGGGCTGCGAGAAATTCGTCTTGATGCCCCAGCTCTGGTGGTGGATGTCGTGGTACGCCGCGTTGTTGCTCGTGATGTGCTGCAGCGGGTCGAACGGCAGCGCATACCCGCAGTGGTCGTCGACTGTCTTCATCATGCTGAATACGAAGAAGAACATGCCCCGCCGCGGGCTGAGGAAGGACACCTTGTACGCGATGCCCGCGCCCAGCGTGTCGAGCACGAAGCCCCCACGGGGTGGTTGTAGAGCGCACCGTAGGCGTACGGCACGTACAGGCGGTGGTGCCGGGCGTGCCAGTGGGCTGGGAGAGGAGAAGAGGGAAGATGTTAGCTGGTTTGGCGGGCGGGCGGGGAAAAAGGGGAGAGGGACACTCATGAGGAAGGAAAACGTACTGTACATCCACTTGTTGACGTGCATGGCCCGGTGCCAGAAGTACTGCCAGCTGTCGAGGAAGACGGTGGCGACCCAGATTTGGAACCCCGGGATCAGGACCAGTAGATGGCCTTGGCGAGGAGCAACTCCCATGTCGCGAATGCGGGACGGCCGTGCCCGCCACGTCGTCGAGGGTCGTGGTAAGGAACGGATAGTGGCCGCCGGCCAGGGCGCCCGCCAGCAGCGGGTGCGAGGCAGCCATGTTCTTGGAGATGGCCGCGGCGTTGAGGCCGAGCGCTCCGAGGATCGCGGGCAGCGAGCGTTGCGCCAGCCGGATGCGCGTCGCCCAGACCGCAACGTCGTATCCCTCCATGCCCGTCATCTGCCGCGCCTCGGTCAGCGACAGGAATGCCGACGTCGCGATCTGGATTATCTGCTCGATGATGACATCCCGCGCGACCTCGTAGCGTGACGCAAGGTTGCGCTGGGCGATCTCGTCAGGGGTGTGCAGCCGGTATTGCGGGAAGAGGTCGTAGATATCAACCACGTGGAAGAACATCGAGATGACCCAGTAGGCGATGTGCGGCGCGATGAGCGACAGCCAGAAGTCGGAGATGAAGGGCAGGAGGTCGGGCATCGGGCGGACCTCGTACGCCGGCAACGGCGGGAGATCGGACACGAAGGTTGCGTTCGCCATGATGGGTGTGCAACCGATCCGGATGTGTCGGGGCTGCCGGCGATGGGCAGGTCGGGCGCGAGAGTGCAGACGAAAGGAAAGGGGAAGAAAGTTGCTGCCCGGCGACAGCGGCAGAATCGATCAAATCAGTTTAAGAACGGGAGATCACCGGCGGAACGAAGGAGTGGCGTGGGAGAGTTGGAGAGAGAAAAAGACGATCGCCTGGCAGTGGAGAAGGCGCAAAAGACCCTGAATGGCGAAAGCCCTCGCAGCACGGCCCAGATTTCAATTTCCCCGTCCGTCAAGGTGTCTGGGCAGTGTCCAGGCAAGAGTCGGGCCACCCGTGGCACCACCTCCTTGGGGATCGGCCACAACACGCACGACTGACGGCCCGACGTCTTCATCTGACTTGTTCAACTCCATTAGAATCTGCTGCTGTCCAGGCCATCCATCAGCGAGTTCATGCGTCCTGGCACGAAGGCAGCGTGTACATCTTGTTCGTCCTTCCCGAACGCGATTGGCCTCCCTGTTTGGCTTGGCAGGAACGCATCATCCCGCTGCAGTCGTTGGTCTCGTCGCAAGCCCCTGGGACCCAGCCCAAACGACCCACTGCGTTCCGGCAGAGCTGCGTTGGGCAACTAAATCATGGGTTAGGGTTCTGTTAGGGTATGCTCGGAAGAAAGCTCAATTGAAAAGCCGACACTGTCTTGGCAAAGCGATGTCTAAACTGTGCTGGATATTCGTGCTGACAGAGCCCACGTGCAGCCGTGAAACCTGTTGGAGATGGTAAAAAATTGGATAGAATGATGAGAAAACAACAAATGGTTCGAAGGTGAAGAAAATGTTTCTGGGATCGAGGCAAATAAGAATTAAGATGAAAAACTGCCCTACGATCAGCACTCATGCTCGCTGCTCCTGTGGGGGGGATCCCAATGGCCAGAACGGATGAAGCCAAAGACTTTGGGCACAGTCAGTCTAGACAAACCCCCTCCGCCAGGTGAAAAGCTGCCCCGCCTACCCCTCCTTGACCTCTTGCCCCCGCTCAATTTTTTCCTGGCACCTAAAACCCACCCTCTCTCGTCGTCGGCCTTGTTCAGACAATCTCTGCCTATCTCCTCAGATAATACACGCCAACCGCCAAGATGATTATCTACAAGGTGAGCACAAAACATGGCTGAAAATGGGGAACATCGTGCTGTATGGCACGCGCACAAACATAAGGTTTACTGACATAATCCCGCCAGGACATTATCAGCGACGACGAGATCATCTCGGACTCGTACGACCTCAAGGAGGTCGACGGTGTCGTCTATGAGGCTGACTGCGCCATGATCACCGAGGGCGCCGTCGAGGTCGGTGCGTACAACCCGCTCACCCCCGCCGATTCGAACACGCCTTGGGATGTTAGAGGACAGAAAAAAGAAAGGATGGACTAACGACTCCAGACATCGGCGCCAACGCGTCCGCCGAGGAGGCCGAGGATACTGTTGAGGACCAGGCGGTCAAGGTCAACAACATCGTCCACTCTTTCCGCCTGCAGAGCACTTCCTTCGACAAGAAGGGCTACCTTACCTACCTTAAGGGTAAACAACACAATCCCGCGCGGGTCTATGCGGAAGGAGGCTGACTGTGTGCAGGCTACATGAAGGCCGTCAAGGCCAAGCTCCAGGAGGCCGGCAAGTCCGAGGAGGAGATCAAGGACTTCGAGTCCAAGGCCCAGGCCTTCGCCAAGAAGATGCTTGCCAACTTCAAGGACTACGAGTTCTACACCGGCGAGTCCATGAACCCCGACGGCATGTGAGTTTCACCCTGGTCGACCACCCATTTGGGCAGTAGAAGTTGACTTGCTTAGGGTCGTTCCCTCAACTACCGCGAGGATGGCATTACCCCCTACGTCACTGTCTGGAAGCACGGCCTGAAGGAGATGAAGGTGTAAGGGGGTGGGAATCCTTCCTGTCGATACCATCATCTGCGAAAAAAGAAATTTCCTCAAGCTTGTGTCCCTCTGGCACTGTGTTTGGCCCATGTTTACCCTCATTGTGGCCCACGAGTTTTCATTGCTGCTCAAGGTCCCCCTAATGGGAGGCTTTCCTCCATGTAGAAAGGGCGGCTGGGCTATGCCCCTCATCGCACAGACGAGCCACTGCCTCCTGTTTCCAATGCCTCTTCTACAACCCGCCTCTAAACTCGAAGAGATGTTGCTTCGCCATGCTCTTTGATCAATCACTCAAAGTTCGTATCCATGCCGCCTCCTGTGCTCAATCAGACGTTCACCATTTCAAACCTCCTCCACACGTCGGATATCCACCCCTTAAAGCTAACAAAATGCTCGAACTAAAATCGAGGCCTCGTCGCCAACGGAATCGGCGGCGGCGGCGGTTCATCATCACCGTGCCCTGATTCCCACTCCCACCCCAGCCACACCCTCCCCAGCTGCCGGCACACCCCCACCACCGCCACTCCCGGGTAAACCAAGCTTCTTTTTGGGAGGTGGCGGAGGCGGCGGTTTCTTCTTCCCAATCACACCCGTAGAAGCAGCATCGCCACCACCAAACCTCCCATGCAACCCCTGAGCCGCGCGCAAACCACCCGCGACCTGCTCCCCGTGCCGCTGGCGGAAGTCGTTCGCCGTAGACACAGCCGCTTTGGCGTCGCTGAACGAGACGGACGAGGGGTCGGCGCGGAACGCCGCGGCGGTCCTGAGTGCGGCCGTCTTTTGCTGCAGAGAACTGGTGGTGCCTTCCGGCGCAGGAGAGGCAGGAATGGTACCTCCTTCCCCTGCCGAGGGGACTTGAGCCTTGCGAAGCGCGACTGGAGCTCGCTTAGTTGGGTGTGAGGTTGCGGTTGGGGCGTGCCGGTCGCGGAGGGGTCGCGTGCGGGCGGTGGAGGTGGGCCTGCCGTGCTGGTGGTGTTGGAGCTCGCGGGGCTGCTGCCGATGCCGAGGCCGGGGACCGAGATGCCTCGTGCACCGAGCCGGTTGATGGCGGATTGGTTTAGGTAGCCTTGGGAGGGGCCTGGGGTGGAGGTGGTGAGGTTGGTCCTGGAAATGGACGGGCTGGGAGGGAGGGAGAGACCATCGGGGGCGAGGACGCTGCTCCAGGGGAAGCGGTAGCTGATCGTGGGGGGAGACGCGGAGGAGGCTTGGTGGTGCTGGCCTCGCGCCTGCTGCTGGGCTGCTGCTGAGTAAGGAGGCGGTGGCGGTGGTGTGCGGTCGTTGGCACCGTGTCTACGTCCCGGAGGAGGGGGCAAGTGAGCCGTGGACAGGCCGGTAGTGTCCATCCGATATGGTTTTGGGGGAGGGGGGCCGGCTCATCCTGCTGGTTCTTGGGCTGCTACTGAACGAGGGGGAACGGATGGGCCGGTCGGTGAGGCTGGTGATGCGGAGGTTGCTGGGCTGGCAACTCCGGGAACTGCATTAGGATTCCGTTTCGGCGGAGGGGCAAAGCTGGATGGGTCACGCAAGGAGAGGGGAGCGGCGACATGGTTGGTGCGGCGGTTCTTTGGCGAGGGTTGTGGTTAGTAGTTGCGGTGAAAATGAGCAACTTGTCGTGGATACATACGTCTTCACCACGACCAACCAAGCTTTTCTGAAAGAATGAGTATTAGCATCAGGCTCACAGTGAACTGCATCTCTCGGAATGAGCATACCATCTGGCCCTTCAACGTCGTCCCCTCCTTTTCCGGGTGCCATCCATTCTTTAGAATTTCTTTGTAGTCGGGCATTGTGCCCTTTGCTTTTTCTCTGAAATAATAATAATAAAAAAAAGTTACGAACTCAGTCCAGCTGGCAATAGCAGAAGTAGATGCTGGCCGACGAGTGTCCTGACGACAAGTGGGGTTGAGCCGTTGACGTTGCTCAGGTCGGGGCTGAGGAAGGGCTGGAGGCGAGTCGACAGCGGAGAAGGCAGGCCCACCCGACAGGCTGCCGAGTGACTTGACTGGCTTGGCTCACCGATCGATCTTAGTGTAGCCAGATCTCAGTTACCAACGGCCCACGGAGTACGAACTGATGTTCATAACAATGAATTTACCAACGTATGGAACGACATTGCTGGACCCTTATCCCGCAAATCCACAGAAAGGAAGTGCGACAGCACGATGACGTAGTCCAGACAGGGATCTTGTGCTCGTTGGTACAGTACAGGCTACGGATGTACATACCTTGCGCTTGAGCGCAGCCCCAACCAGAACCGACGAGCCCCTTTCCACCAAAGAAGGATGCGAAAATTCAACAGATGTTTGATGCTTATTGACTTCTATTACCCTTCATACACATAGTATCATACCTCCTACAATATGCTCCCTCCATCTATCCCGGGACTGACCATACTCCCATCATCCACCAAGCCCACGGTCCTCAGCAAACCCGCGCTCTCTCCCTCTCCCTCCTCCCTCGCCACTCCGTCCCGCCCACCGCCTGCATCCCCATCTCCGCCCACATTTCCACTCGTCCTCCTCGTCTCCTCTGCACCGTTTAGCACATACCATACATCCTTCTTGGTCAACAAGCCCTGCAACACGCCCCGATCCACAAACACAGCACATACCGCAGCCCCAGCTTCTGGAAGTAGCTCACGGCCAGGTGCAGCGGGCTTCGACTCGGCAGGGTGAGTGGGGTCTGGTCCATCCAGGGCCTGAGGTCTAGCGTCGTTCTGGGGTCAGCCATGGGCTGATGTGCGAAGAACGCCTCCGTTTCTGGGGGCAAGGAGCGGGGAGGTTGAGTCGCAGAATGTAGGGTGTACGCCAATTCCGCGCGGGAGATGTAGCCGAGCAAGATGGCGTCTCGCGGGTCCGAGAGACGGGGAAGCCGCGGTAGGGGTGGGACTCGAGGATGGCAGACAGCGAGGCGATGGTGTGCCCCGTCGCGGTGAGAACTACCAGGTCCTCAATGCGGGTCATGATCTGCGAGGCGGGGATGTCTGGGATGGGCGTGGTCTCCTCCGAGTTGTCGAGGAAGGGGTACTCGTTAAAGTGGATCCAGGACTCGTAGATGCCGCGCCGCGAGAGAAGGCGTCGCCAACCCACTTCGAGATCATCACGGCCACCATGATGGGGAGGACATAGGTCAGCGCGCCTGTCAGCTCGAACATGATGACCACGATCGAGACGGTCATGCGAGTGACGCCGGCAAGGGCGGCCGCCGCGCCGATAATGGCGTAGGTGCCGGGCGTGATGCAGGGGATGTCGGGCTCGCAGGAGTGGAATGCGATGAACCCGGGATGGTTGTGCTGCCAAATCTCCATAATGATGCCGACTGCGCGGCCGCTGAGGGCGCCAATGGCCATGGAAGGGAGGATGATGCCTGCCGGGATTTGCAGGCCGAAGGTGATGGCGGCGAGACAGAACGCTAGCACGCAGGCGAGAATGAGCAGGATGATGGTGCCGGCAGACGCGGCGCCGGTCTTGCAGAGGCCGAACTGGTCGTCGAGCAGCTTCGAGCACTCCGAGAATAGGTTGGAGACCAGGTCCGAGTTTTGGGATCGCATGAAATGGTTGGGATAGTTAATGAGAGCGGTGAGGGCGGCCACAATGATGACCTGGACGAGGGCCGGGGAGCCAGGGACGTTGACTTCCTCCATTTGGCCACTCTCATGTTGGCCTTGATGAACAGCCCCCCGTAAATGCCGCCGAGGATGCCTAGAATGACGAAAGGAACGAGCTCGAAGCCATGCCAATGGAGCTGTATGTAACTTGGTACAGCACAAGCTTCCCAGACCGAAAGGGGTCGAAGGCCTGCAGCACCATGGCGGCAGTCATGGCACACACAAAGCTCTGCCACATGGTCTTGTCGGGGAAGTAGTATGACAGTTGCTGTTGGGGTCAGAAAACTCAACATCCCCGGAGCCCGAAAAAGCTTACCTCCAAGGAGAAGAGCACGCCGCCGATAGGCGACCCAAAGGCGACGGAGATACCAGAGGCCGCAGCCGCAGACAGAACCTCCCTCTTCCGCGCTGCAAACGTCAGCTCAAAACCAAAAATACCAGGATGATTGCCAACATACCCTCGTTATTGTTAATGCTGGGAAACAGCTTGGTAAAGATGTTGGCACAGCAGCAGGCCACATGCACCAACGGCCCTTCCTTTCCCAACCACAACCCAGATGCTACTGCCAACACCTGGTCAAGTCAGCACCATGCACACCCAATTCAAGCTTCAAGACGTACCAAACCCAAAGACTTCGTAATCAACGTCCACATTCCCAAAAACCTCCTCATCACAAACCCGCCCAACACCGTTTTAATCTCGGGTATCCCGCTATGCTTCGCATGGATCGCATACTCCTTCACCAACATCGCCGCGGAGAGTGCGAACGTAACCTGCTCCTGGTCAGCCTTTTCTTCCCCCTCTTCCCACACACACACTCCATTCACCTACCGCCAGCACCAAATACACCCCATACCCCACAACCCACGCCCCTCCCCCCTCTGCCCCAACCCCAAACGTCTCCCCCCACCCTCTCCACGCGCGACACTGATTGCCCGCATCATAGCCAAAACAGCACGCCGTCTTGCCCAGATAAAACCTCCCCCCATCCACCCCCTCCCGACAATACCCGTACTTCACATCCCCAGCCAGTCTGTCGCGACATCGATCCCCGCCGCGAGCGTGCCCACCGCCAACCCGGTCAGGATCAGCACTACCCACACCTGGCTCGCGTCGAGCAGGCGCTGAATGTGTCCCAGCAGCGGGAAGGATGAGCGCAGGGTGCGCGAGCGGAGCGTGCGCTGGCGCTGGCGCTCCTTGGTGTACTCAAAGATCCAGTCGATGGCGGTCAGGTCCTCGTAGCCGACGCGGCGGCCGGGGCCTTCGAGGAGCCAGTCTTGTGAGTGGGTGTGCATGTTATCTTTGGAGCTGCCGGGGAGGGGGTGGAGGTGGGTTGGTTCGGGGTGTTGATGGCGAGGAAGGTCGTGGCTTTGTCGGGAGGTGGAGGAGGCGGAAGGGTGGTTGTTGTTGTTGTTGTTGTTGTTGAAGGCACGGCCGGTTAGAGCGGTGAAGAGGCGGGCAGGTTGGGAGAGGAAGGTGGAGGGTTTTGGTTTGCGCTTGAAGGTGAGCGGGGAGGACAGGTCGGTTTGGAAGGGGTCGTCGCGGAGGAAGGTGGGGTCATCGTCGTCGCCGTTGGTGTGGTGAGGGCGTGGGCCGTCACCGAGGAAGTCTAGTTCGTCGGTGTCCTCGTCGTGGGGGTAGGAATCGTAGGGGCTCGCGTTGCCGTTCAGGGGTCGCGATGTCGAGGGCGCTGAGCTCGACGCCCCGTTGTTCATTGCGCTCGTCGGGGGCATGTTGGGCAAAGTGTCGGCGTATCTGCCATTCTCATGGTCTTATCGTCAATGTAAACAGTGCCCTGCCGCGCGGTCTGGAACTGTGGGCCCCATCCAGAACGTCGCCTGTCTTGTTCGAGGGTCGTTGTCGAGAGACTGTCGCAAGCGATTGGTTCCTTATCTTATCGCCAGGCCAGGAGCTGAGGTCAGCGGTCCGTGCGCTTCGGGGCAGTTGCAGGGACCAGGAGCTGATTCGCAGCCCTGCAGCATGCAGCCCAGCTTCAACCTGAACCCTTGCCATCGATGACGAAATTGGAGCAAGACGAGGAGGCATCAAGTTGCTTTTCTGAACAACGGCATGGAATTCGGCCCCTGAGTCGAAAATCTAACTGTAAACTCCAGCGAATTATTTCTTCGAAGCCAGCAACATTCTGGACTCGCCCGGGTCCCCTCGAAATGAGTGAAAGCACCCCATCAACCGCAGAGCAGGGGCGTTCGATCCAGAAGGTCAAGGCACTGCTGGAAGCAAGGGACGACACCTCCCGGTTTGTTGGTCTTGCACTGCTCAAATCTGTTCTGGACAATGAGCCAGAGCTGAGAAACAATGAAGAAGCTATTGCGAGCCTCTGGGAGAGCATCCCTCCCAAGTTCCTGGACAGGCTGATCCGGACGGGGAGTAAACAAAAGCCGTCCGATTCATCGCGCAAGGATTCCAACGACATGCTGGATCTTGCTGTATCGGTGCTTCACACCTTTGCTTCTCTTCTTCCTGAGAATGCCAGACAAAATTCCAAGCTGCTCGACAGGATACCGCAACTTGTGGCTTGTCTCCTTCACTGGTAGGAGCACCCCCGGAGTACTGTGTTGGACAGCTAAACATCCGTTGACCAGTGGATAGTTCAAATGAGACCACTCGACTAGCTCTCGAGACCCTCGTGAGTCTCGTGAGCCAGCCAGACGGCGCCCGAGTCTTCACAGCCATCGAAGACATCAGTCCCTTGACCGAGATCGCATCCTCGGAGCCCCTTGCGTTAGACACTCTGCTCCGCGCATGGCTATTTGCCATGTCGGGAACGAGAGACAGTACCGGCCTACGATCCAAGATTGACAGCACAATCAGCAGCCTTGTTTCGTCCTTCAAGGGGACTGATGGGGTTACTTTGCTCAGCTTCCTTGGCAACCTGCTCCCACGGTTGGAGCCAGAGGTTGGTTATCCCTCACTGTCAACTTGTAAACAAACACTCACCGAGAGCGTCAGATCCTGCCTCAAAATCCCAAATGGTTACCATCTCTCGCCAAATTCATCCGCGACCTCGTCACCAGCCGTCCCACCGCCGCCGGCCGCGCCGCCTACACCAACCTCTCCGCAGCCCTCCTCGAAGTCTACCCCTCTCAAGCCCCCCAACTCCTCTTCGCTGAACAAGGCTCCTCCTCTTCTGCTTCCACAAACCCCTTCTCCTACCTCCTAATCAACCTCCTCCTCGTCGACCTCCGCGCCACTCTCCCCACACTCCTCTCCCAGCTCAACTCTCCGTCCTACCCAGAAACATCTTTCCGTCTCGCCTCCGCCTTCAACATCGTATCCCACTTCATCGGCTACCTCGTCCGCTCCATGGACTCAGCCGACTCCAACCTACCATGGATCATCTCCCGGACCTCCTCCTCAAGCTCCGCAAGTCCATCTCCGAAACCATTTCCCTCACAACCGAGTACCTGCGCGACCGGTGGGACGCCTCCGTCGCCGGAGCGATGGGGCTACACCCCGACGCGCGCGTCGGCGCGGCAAACACCTCTGTTGGCTCTCACTTTACACTCGCGTGGGACTCGAAGACTGATAGTGCGGGCGACGACCCGCTGATCCTTGCCGCCGGTGCGCGCGCTGGCGATCTGGATTCGCGAAGACGAGAATGATTTGTTGAGGAGGGAGGCGGCGGGGCTGGGGGATATGTTGGTTGATTTGTACAAGAATGGCGGGAATGGGAGGCTGGATTTTCGGAGACCGGTGTTGGTTGCGTGGGAGGGGATCGTGGCCGAGGAGAGAGGGTTGGCGGCCTTTCTGGAGAATGGAGGTTGGGAAGTCCTGGCTGACGACCTGCTCTCCATTCTGGAGGCTAGCTCCACGGTGAGCGACGAAAACGAGGCCGCGAGGGGAACTGAGATTGTGAGGATTCTGCTGCAGATTGCGGAGGCGGAGAGGCCGGGGTCGAGGGAGGCGTGGATGGATGTGGTGACGAGAGTGGCGGCGTGGTACGTGCCGGAGGAGAAACAGCCGGCGGTTGTGGAGGAGTGTCAAGTTGCCGTGTTGCAACTTGTGACGGCGCTGCTGGTAAACACGCATCCGGGAATGCAGAAGCGGTACGTTCATTCGACGTCTGCTGTGTTGGGTATTGCGAATCAGTTGAGGGGGAAAATCAAGGGGGATGCGGCTCTGGAAGAGGCGCTCGATGATGTATTAGGAACGTTGGCGGCCCTGAGATGAAGTTCCATGCGTTTTCGTTGGAACATGAGCTCCTTTTAAAGGTAACCTCACTGAGCGGACGTCCCTTCCCTTCGAGAACACCCAAACCATGAGGGTTGAAAGCCATCAGCGGGGGCTCCCGGAACTGAGAGAAACCAACCGCAATGCCTCGAGCATTCCCAAATCGACCTTGATCATTTTTCCCCTACCTCCTCCGGCATTTTGTTTACGTCTTCCTAAGAGAACCTCTCCCCTTCGCCGCCAAGAAGAACACAGGACAGATTGCACCTATTCCCTACTCTCCCGCTGTGGTCTATGCCCTGCTTCTGCACAACTCAGTACCGTCCCTCGTCAGTCCTGAGCCGGAGACGGCGGCTCTTCCGCCGCGTCCGAAACGGCGTCTGTAAGACGTTTCACGATCACCCCGAGCACAGAATCTCGTCTCCCTCCGTCGTGCTGCTGGACGAATCGAAGAGGAGACCTCGTCTCATTGACCGCCTCAGCAGCATCAGTGAGATCCAGTTTCGCCCTGGTATTTGGGAAGATCGAGAAACTTCTGCAGCCCCTTCACGGAATGTAATGCTACCGGGTACGTTGCTTCCAATATCCTAACTGTCCATTTCACCGCTTATCCATAACCACACAGCTTGTCAACGACTCCAGAACTCCGACTCTTCCCCGCGCATTCCGTGGCCGCAAGCCAACACCGGCACCAAGCGCCTGATGGAGCTCTCGGACTCAGTGAGAGCATCGCTTGCCAAGCATGGCACATTCGGCCCGCACGCAGACCAGCTGTCCATGTTCTTGGAGCTGGCAATGATCGAAGAAGCAGAACGTGCCCCTACCGTCGACTTCGAAACGATCAAGGCCGCGCGCCTCGACAAGCTAGTTGCCGACCTGACAGAATCCGGCGAGCTGGCTTCGAGCTTGTCCGGAAGATTGGTCCATGATGTCGTCACCGCTGCAAAGCTGGAGCGGCGGTAGCAGATCCGCTTCAAGCTTGACTACTTCATGATCGACGAATTGCGTTCCATCGAACTTGCGAAGCGGTGGCGGTTGAGGGACCCCAAGAGTAAACCGCTACCGGACCTTTTGACTGTCAGTGGGTCGGGCCCAGCCGTCACCCCAATGAACGGGGTTCTGTTCGAGCCGGGAGGGTAGGTCTTGCTGGAACCTGGCCCACAACAAGCATTAGGCTAATGATGGTAACAGATGGTGGCTGAGCTTGACCTGTGCCCATCTGGATGGGGTGATTGGAACCGACTGCGAGACGACGAGCAGAGGGGATGACAGGGTCCCGACCTTGCCTCTCCTGAGTGGAAGGGAAATCCATACCGGCTATGGTAGGGTCAGATACCTCCGTGAGGGCACGATGGCCGACATGCACCCTGCTCTCATTCCTCAAACAGGGAAGCATGTCCGTGTTCTCAGGGGGAATCTGCTCCGAAGCGTCTTTGCACCCTTGGCAGGCATTCGGAATGATGGCTTGTATGTTCCGTTTTCCCGCTCTGCTGGCACCTCTAACTGAAATTCCATGTCTAGGTGGAGAGTACTGCGGTACAGTCAAAAACTCGACCTAACTTCTGGTCACTATCGTCTTGAAGTCGACCTTCAGAAAGCTCCAGGCCAGACCACCATGCAGGAGCTCATGAAGATCCCCAGGCCTTCACAGCTCGATGACTGGTACCTATACAAGAAAATCCAAGCCCGTAAGGACGACAGAAGGGCAGCGCTCAGGAGTAGAAAGCGATTGAGGCAAGGAGACCACAGTCTTGAGACGAGCCATGACAGGTCGACGAGGCATCGCAGACCGGACACCACGCCCATGATAACCGGAATGACGACCAAGGGCTCTTCGAAGGACAAGTCACTTTTCCATGCCTCAGGGGACGGGGCGGCCTCAAACGAAAAGCATAAGGGAAAGCAGAAGGTGACGGCGCTTGATACATTTCCGAACAGATAGTACTTGTTCAAGAGCCCAAAAAGTGGGCAAGGTGAAGCTCAGGGCAAAGCAAGAACAACTCTGTGTCTGGCAAACCTTGGTCCCCCGCATTAGGTGGCAGAGATATCAAATAGACCATCCCGAGGTAGCCCTACTGGAAGCATGCTTTCACACACTCCTGAGGCCAATAAACTTCCCAGTACAAACAGAACAATGTTAAGTGCTCCCGTTTGCTCAGGGGCTTCCTTTCTGCACGCTCAACCCTAACCCAGCCCCCCCTTCGCCTCCCATGAGTTTCCTGCCTAAAACGCCCGGGCTCAACGAACTCTCAACCCGCCTTCTATCTGACCCACGCCCCCGGCACAGACATCACTTTACCTTCTCCTCCGATTCTCAAGTTCGAGACATTCACCATGGGGAAAGCCAAACAAGACTCCGCCGGCAAGGGCAGCAAAGCCGGCAAGACAGACACCAAGGCCAAAGGCGCCAAGGGCGGCGGCAAGAACTCCAAAGCCGATGCCGACAGCGGCGAGGCCAAGGCGACCACCAAGCTCAAGGGCGCTATGAGCATCAATGTCCGGCACATTCTCGTAGGTTCCTTTCTATCCCCATTTTTTTCCTCCTTTCCCTTCTCTTGGCGAAGGTGGACGAGCTTTGTCACAGACAATATATTGGGCATGGCATGCTTAAACAAAAAAAAAAAAAAAAGTGTGAGAAAATGAGCAAGAGCGACGAGGCCATGCAGCGGCTGAGAAACGGCGAGAAGTTCGACGTCGTTGCGAAGGAGATGTCCGAGGATAAGGCGAGATTGGGTAAGTTTAGCACCATGGTGTTGATTGGGCACATGGACAAGCTCATACGTTCTACGTCTCAGGAGGATCACTAGGCTGGCAGACCAAGGGGAAACTGGATCTCGCTTTCGAGAAGGTCGCCTATGAACTGCCTGTCAGCTCAGTCGACAAGCCCACGTTCGAGAGGGTCAAAACAGGGCACGGGTATCACATCATCATGGTCGAGGGCCGCAAGTAACAGACGTTGGGTGCAACCGGAATGCCAGTCGAAGCCGTTATTTGTCTTTTTAGTTTCCCATGCTATATGGCCGAGGGTAGCCGCTTGAAGGGGCACCCGAGTTCCCGCAACCTTGATGCCAGCCGGTGAGAGCTGCCAGAGTATATTCCGAGGAAGATGTCATCAGTCGTGACGCGAGAGGAGAATCCATCTCAAACTCCCTCTATGCAATATCCCATTCCTTCGTGTCTTTCCTAGGAAAGAGCCGCCACCCTCGCCTGCGCAGTGGTGTACTTAAGCCTCAGACTGGAAGTAGTTGGGAGGATGGAGCGCTCCTGCGACTCCTCACCCCAGTCCTTGACAACGACGCAAGAGCAGTTGACGACCTTGCGAGCGTTGCCCTCGCGGTCGAGGACGCCTGTAACACGAACCGGTCAGCAAGCCGTCCCACCTTCCCGATCCCGGATATTCGGGCCTACTCACAGAGACCGGCCCACTCGCCGAGCTGCTTGCCGTCAGGGACCTTGATCAGAGGGATCTTGTGCTCGGAGCACAGGGCGATGACGAGCTTCTTGTAGGCCTCCTCCTCGCAGGACTCGTTGAGGACGCACATGTGCGCCTGGCGGCGGTCGAGGGCCTTGGAAGCCTCACGAAGGCCGCGGGCGAGGCCATCGTGCATGAGAGGAGAGCTTCAGGACACCCTTGAGGGCGTCGAGAACCGACATCTGGCCCTTGGTGGCATCGGCGGACACCTCAACCTCCTCGGCAACCTCCGGAACGTTGGTCTCTTCTACGTCCGACTAGATGGGGTAAGCCATGGTTAGCGGGGTGTCCTGGATCGAGGAATTGCGGCAGTCGTGGTCGGCGGAGTGGGAATCGGCTTGCGGTTCTAGAAGAAAATGACCAGAGCTGGGTTGACAGGGGCCCTCACCATCTTGACGGTGTTGTGTGAGTTTGTCGGATACGATCCTCGAAGAGTAGTGGGTGAATTGATCGATTTCGTGAGTTGGAGGAGGATCTCGACTTGGCCGCCAGAAAGTGAAGATTAATTGTGCGGGCTCTGCCTGTCGGCCCCACGCAACTGGCGGGAGTCAATTTTGGATTTGTGTTCCAGACTGCACTAGTCTGAATTTGGACAGGCGTACCTGCCGCACAGCACAGTTCAGCATTAGGGCAAGTTTTCATGGGCACGGGCACACCAGCTCCAGCGAGCATCGCAATTTTCTTCGCGGTCCCCAGCTTCGACCTCGATCTTGCACCACCAGACTTCTCGACGCAGGCACAATTGAGGTATGTTGTCCCGCGCACTCGGAAAATGACAAATCAACAGGCAAATGCCTTTCGCGAGGGCCGAGGAGAGCAATCAGGCGATGGCTGAAGCACGTGGCCGATGCCGTCCCTGATACGCTTCTCCTCGCAACTGAGCAGGCAGAACCCTCTTGAAACATGTCACGAGGGCACTCTCCACGCTCACCGAGCCTCGGAAGGCTAACGTAACGCTTCGACATTGGCAGATACCTCATATCCCGTGACGATTTGAGAATCCTCCATTCGACCCCTCAAACACCGCCAAGATGGTCCGCACTTCGGTTCTCCACGATGCGCTTAACAGCCTCAACAACGCCGAGAAGGCCGGCAAGCGCCAGGTCATGATCCGCCCTTCCTCGAAGGTCATCGTCAAGTTCCTGCAGGTCATGCAGCGCCACGGTACGTTGCCTCGCGACCGCCTTGGATAACGCCAATTACTCTCCTCGATTGAACGTGCAAGACCCTCGCAACTCTCGAGACGATGACCCCTTCCCGAACATTCGGCATGATAACTAGGCGACGGTCTATTTCCGCTCCACGATTGCCGCCCTTTAAGTTGCCGAGAAATCAAACACCAATGCGAGGGTCTTACACGTTCTCGGAGGCTTCCCGATGATGTCCAATGTTTAATCTCCCGCAACAACCCATCTAACAGCGTTCATTTTCAGGCTACATTGGCGAGTTCGAGGAGGTCGACAACCACCGCTCCGGCAAGATCGTTGTCCAGCTCAACGGCCGGTGAGTGCCAATCTGGTGGATTATTTGGGTGGTTATTTGGCTGACCATTTCCCCAGCCTCAACAAGTGCGGTGTCATCTCCCCCCGCTACAACGTCCGCCTCGCCGAGCTCGAGAAGTGGGTTGTCCAGCTCCTGCCCGCCCGTCAGTTCGGCTACGTCATCCTCACCACCTCTGCCGGTATCATGGACCACGAGGAGGCCCGTCGCAAGCACGTCTCTGGCAAGATCATTGGCTTCTTCTACTAGACACCAAAAGCGAATGAGAGACGAACGGATCGAGAAAAGCAAAAGGATGGCATATGTGCGGCGTTGAACTGTGTTTGAGGGATACCCTTCCGTGAATACATACGGCCTGCGTTTTCGACAGGATTGCCGCAAGTTACAGATACTGTCCACTGAATGTGACCCGTTTGCTTGCCCCCGAGCTCCAGAAAGTCGTCCCATGTTGTCCGCGACGTGAAAATTAAGACTGAGTGTGGACCTGTCGACAGGTATCCCTGGAGCCTCGCATGGCAGCTCGGATTCTGATGCGAATAAGCTCGGTGGGGTCGACTTGAAATGCACCACACCCCCTGCGTTACGTGCTGCAAAACCTCAGTACCTGAGACAGTTTGCAAACACTTCATCATGATCGTACATAAGTAACTTACTTTATCCAACATGGCGGTGGTGAGTCCTGTGGAGCATCCTAGCTGCAGAACCCCATGTGTATGGTTGGTTAAGTTAGCTTCTGCGGCAGGCAAGGATTAGCTGGGAGTCCCCAGCTTTTATGCAAGGCGCCCTGGATGGACCACCCATCCCCTGAATCGCATGCATTGATCTGCATCTCAGGTCTAGCCCTCGCCGAACCTTTCAACTCTTTAATCAGTGATCCGTATGGCGTCTCAATGACAACTCCAGGCAGGTGGACCCCAAGGATAGACCCGCCGCCGCGTACGCAATCGAACTCGACATATTGAACGAAGAGAGGCGGGCGTTGGGTTGTGATCGGGGCAGCAATCTATGGGACGATTTGCGCAGTACACGCCGCAGCGGGGGCGGGCTGGCACGATCAAGGCGATGCTGCGGCACCGGCAGCTGGGCGTCCTTGTCGCCCTCTTCTTCGTTGTCTTCCTCATCTATTCGATTCCCGGCACCCCAGACCACCTGCGGGCGCCAGCACTGAACCACGCGCCGCCGCCCAGTGCGAAGCCTGATCCAGGCGAGATCGTCACCTTCACCAGCAAGAAGTTCGCCGCCACGAAGCCGAAGCCGGCGCCCGGCGGGCCGCACCCGATATGGCACCTCATTTCGGACGCCGAGAAGGAGTTCGAGGCCGTCAAGGAGCGTCAGTCCAAGAGCTTGAGCGACGCTGTGGCCGAGTACCGCCGCCGGTATGGGCTGCCACCGCCCCCGCACTTCGACAAGTGGTGGGCGTTTGCAGGGAGTAGGAATGTGCAGCTGGTGGACGAGTTCGACATGATACACGAGATGCTGACGCCGTTCTGGGGTCTCAAGCCGTCGACTATCCGCGCGAGGGCGCGGGAGGCACTGGGGTTTGATCAGAACCTGCTGATGGGGGTGCAAGTACGCAATGGCACCGCGACGCACATCTTTGGAGGGGTTGACTGGATGCAGACGGCGCTCATCGACATGATGCAGAGCTTCGTCGAGCACCTGCCGGACATGGACCTGGCGTTCAACATCAACGACGAGTCGCGGGTGGTGGTGCCGCACGATGACATGGCTCGACTCGTTCACACCGCGCAGACCGTGGCCATGCCGGCCGCCAACGCCGCGAAAACCCTCCGCAACGCCTTCACCACAAAATCCAAGGACCTCAGCCAGAACGGCCGCTTCGACGAGGTCAAGCTCACCCGCTTCAACCTCTTCGCCCACCAGGCCGTCTGGACACACTCGCGCATGTCGTGCCCGCCCGACTCCCCGGCTCGCATCCTCGACGAAGACGAGCAATACGACGACATCGAGAAGTACGCCATGTCCGACCTCGGCTTCGTCTACAATTGGACCGCCATGTCCGACATCTGCCTCTCGCCCTCCCTCGGCTCAACCTACGGCTTCTTCGAGCGGCCCAACGCCTACGGCGTCATCCACGACCTCTTCCCCATCTTCTCCCAGTCCAAAATCTCTTCCTACGCCGACATTGTCTACCCCTCCCCCTGGTACTGGGCCGGCAAGGTGCCCTACAACGAAGGCGACGACCCTGCCTGGAGCAACAAACTCGACCGCCTCTACTGGCGGGGGTCAACCACCGGCGGATTCTCCCGCAACGGCGGGTGGCGCCGGCAGCACCGCCAGCGCTTCGTGCAGAAGATCAACGCGCCCGACCAGGCCAAGATCCTCACCCCACCGGTGCCCAGCTCCGCCACGCACGAGGACCCGTCCTCGCAGAACTGGACCGTGGCCGAAGTGCCCCGAGGCCGTTACAAGCCCCTCCTGGACGTCTACTTCTCCCACATCGGGCAGTGCGACCCGGGCGACTGCGACGCGCAGAAGGCCTTCTTCACCATCAAGGAGTATGCCAAGCAGGAGGACGCGCTCAGATACAAGCACGTTCTGGACATTGACGGGAATGCGTTCTCGGGACGGTTCTATGCCTTGCTCAGGAGCAAGAGCCTGGTGTACAAGTGGGCCATCTTTAGGGAATGGCACTATGGATGGTTAAGGCCGTGGGTGCATTACGTGCCGCTGAGCCTGCATGGGGAGGAGTGGGTGGAGGTGGTGAGGTTTTTTTCCAGCGGTGGGGGGACGGGGAAGGCGGGGAAGGAGAAGAGGAGGGAGGAGGGGGAGAGGGGGTAGGTGGGGGTGATAATGATGATGATGATGGGGAGGGAGCAGCAAAGCTGGGGGAGGGGGAAGCGGAAAGGCTCGCGCTACAAGGGAGGAACTGGGCGGGGAAGGTGTTGAGGAATGAGGATTTGGAGGTGTGGTTTTTAGGCTGTTGTTGGAGTAAGTTCTCTTCCACCGTGCGGCTGACTGGGCTGAGTTGCTGACGTGGTCTCACAGATATGGACGTGTGATTGATGACGACAGGGAAATATTGGGTACGCTGGGTAAGGAAATGGGAGTTCGGTTCATAGACGTGGATTGTGGTGTTTTACAGACCTATGTTACGTCTGTCTAGACTCTATGGGCGCTTGCATCAATCAGGTGGCAGGAATATTGCACTCGCGCGCACATGGCTCCGGCTCACCCGCCAATGGGGTGAGC
Organism: Achaetomiella virescens; assembly: GCA_031001845.1. Classification (NCBI taxonomy): domain Eukaryota; kingdom Fungi; phylum Ascomycota; class Sordariomycetes; order Sordariales; family Chaetomiaceae; genus Achaetomiella; species Achaetomiella virescens. The sequence continues at coordinate 214,439 of JARNGD010000019.1, forward strand.
ACAGAGCAGACTTTCCCAAGAAGGCCGGCCCGCTTCAACCTGCAACAGTTCCGGACACAACTTTTGATACCGTAGCCCAGAGGACTCGAACTACGCCCATCGCTCGTGCGGCTACACCGTCCTGCGCACCGTCCTGCGCACCGTCCACATCCCCGAACTGGACGCGCCGTTTCCCACTGCCATGGAGCGCCTGAAGCGCTACGGGTACTACTGGTGCCACTACAGCCGCTTCCCTTTGTTTGGGGCGCTATGCGAGAGCAAAACCATTGCCTTTACCAAACCTAGCGACGAGCTGGCTCGCCGCTTCTACTTATATATCATTGAGGGCAAGGTGAACCTCGTAGGTCTTGAGGGATTCGCGGCCCTTGGCGACTACTTGCTGTGGGTCGCGGGTGCAGATCCCGATGCGGTCCGCCGAAACCCGCGCTTCTGCAGCTGTCTGGTCGTTGACGCCGAGAGCCTGGTGTCGCTGGCCCAGATGCCCGATGATTCGTATCGCGGCTGGATGAAGCTAAGAGCCTTTGGCATGGAGACTCCGTGGTCCGATCAGCTTACCCGGGACACGGAGAAGAGTTCTGTCTTATATCACCAGGAGAAACCTCCGGGCTCGGGTATGGATTATGTCATGGAACAAGTCTCATAAGACAAATCTTTAATGTAAGGGCTGATTCAAGCTCCTTTAGTCTTAGCAGTCACGATGGTTTTGGAATTTTGAATGCTTTCCAGTAATGCGCTTTTGATTTTAACCACCGAGGGTCTCATACATGTACAAGGGTGGAAGCTTCCCCAACCTCTCAGAAAACGCGCTATTAAGTATAGGACATAGTTGCCAAATTTGTAGAAAGCAGTTCTTCCCTCATATACAATCCATTGCCCTTATTTATGGTTAAGCCTGAGTGATCTCGATCACAGTCTTCCCCAACCCGCCCTTCCCCTTATAAGTCAACTCGCATGCCTCTCGCACCTTGTTGATATCTCTCATGTCCACCCTGGCACCCACCACTGGAGTCAACTTCCCTTCCTCTACATATCCCGTAAGTGTATCCAGATCTTCTTTGTTCGGCTCCAGGAACCAGTACATATATGTCACGCCCAACGCCTTGCTCGTAGTCTACGCAGCGCGTCCGCTACGTCGAGAAAAACGCGCGCGAACAACGGGATTCGAGGATTATCGGGTCGTTGCATGACGCTGGATGCTTGAAGGGTGGTAGCGGAGGGTGTCGTGGAGATAGATACAATGCTACTAGTCAAAGGGACCATGAGGGAGAGGAATTGCATTGCTTGGCCGGTTGTGTCAAAGAGGAAGTCGACGGAGCGTGGGGGAATGACATCCAACGGATTTTGTTTAGTGTAGTCAATAACTACCAGCGCCAGGTCAGCAGCGTGACATGAGAGCAACATTGGTACGCACCCTGATCTACAACTCCTTCGCCGAGCAGCTCTAGGATCTTTGGGATCTTGGATGTTGAAACCGTGGTGATGACTTTGCCAGCGTGGAAAACGTTCTTGGCTAGCTGACATGCAAATGCCCCTGTGCCGCTCACTGAATAGGAATCATCACATCAGTACACCACCCATAAAAAAGTTATGGTACAACCTACGGCCAGCAGGTATAAACACCGTCTTGCCCTCCAGTGAGCCCTTGTACTTCCTCAGTACCTGCAGCGCCGTGACGCCGGCAAGTGGCAGGGACGCAGCATCGCTAAAGGAGATGTTCTTCGGCTTAAGAGCAACGTAGCGCTCCGAACATTTAACATACTCACTCCAAGCGCCTACCGAAAGAGTCAGTTGCTAGTTCTTGTCGCACTACCCATCATCATCATCATCGCAACCCGGGCAGAGGAACACTCAGTATTACCTCGGCTGACTTCCGGCAACCGCGTGTAGACTTCATCGCCAACGCTCAGGCCTTTCACACCTTCCCCAACATCTGTAACCACACCTGCAGCATCGTATCCAATCTGGTATGGAAATCTTGCATCGGCGGTATCAGCGCAGAACTTTTCCACAAGGTAGGCCGTGTACATTCTCTCATCTACTCACACTTCCTTCACCGCTGGCTTGAACACACCAGCCGCTTTCTTGACGTCCACGGGATTGACACTCGCTGCATGAACCCGTATAATGACATCTGTCTTTTCCGTGACTGTCGGCCGAGGCACCGTAGAGAGTTCATACCGAGATGGGTCAGTATAGGTTGGCGCCGTGATGGCGAGCATTTCCGCTGCCATTGTTGCGGCTACTCAGCAGAGGAAGAAACATGAGTGGGTTAATAAAAGAATGGGAAAAAGAGTCTTTGCTCGGCGGCATCAAAGTGCAACATACCCTAATAGACTTTCTAGGAACAGAGCCCTGGGTGCTTGTAGTTGTCGCCACAATGGCTATGATTGGCGAGCAGTGAGGCCAAGTGGGGTCGCAATAGTCAATCCTCACCCTGCAGCCTCGGTAGGCCGGGCCGGGCCTACAACGGCGTCCGTCGGATAGTCTTTGCCCCCCGTCGGACAGTCTTTGTCCCGTATTAAACGAGCCAGTCAAGGACCTATTCTGGTCGTTACATACCCAATTCGCGGGATATGCCGCCGGGAATGGCGCCCTTCTCGATCAGGTATGAACGCCGCCGTGGTCCCTAAGAAGCTCTGCGATGTCACCAGCGGCTAGTGTTGCTGTGGATGTCCGTGAAAATAATACTGATGTCGTATATCTTCAATTTGTTATTTTTGAGACTAAGAAAATCTAATCCACCAGCCCTAGGCTTCACTCTAACTTGTGGTCTTCAGTAACTATAGCAAAAACCCTATCTCCCTTTCCATGTCTGACCTCCTACCTAATGCCCTTTATCCCCTGTCAGGTCCAGATGACCCAGGGGAAGTTTTGCCTAGAATGAAGGAATAGGCCAGCACGGGCGACAGGCGGGCAGAAACAGACGGTTGGATGGCTACGCGAGCATGGGTGTGGAGTTTTGTTGCTTTTTTCATTTCTTTCTTTGGGGTGGAATTGGGCGTCTACAAAGGCAAGGCGAGTACATTGCCATATTGTATTAGCGAGTGTGCAACGCTAACAAACTTTGGTATGGCTGCACGCAAGAATTCGTTAAGAAAGCATAAGGCCCACTAACAATTCTTAACCATTATACAACTGCAGGTCCAACAAAATCTGTCAGCGTTGCACACTCGTTTATACTGCACACTCACTTATAAAGAACGTTATCACCAAACCGAGAGGGTAATGGGATTTTACCTGGCAGTTACCTGGCAGTATCACCACCAGGATGAGTATTGCCTCTGTATGACTTCTGGTTCCGATATCATGCCCAGGGTCTACTCAACCGACCGTTCTGCATACCCATCAAACTCCTCGCTCACCAGTTAGTTACGTCGTTCCCTAAGATACTGTACATATTTCCACAGCCGCCCCACTAAAGCCCTCTACTCATCCTCATCCCCTTCCGCATCCTGCTCTTCCTCCTCATGCCTCCCCTCCCTCTCCCCGTTCGCCGGCTCGGGACTGCCCGAACCGCGGGCCCATCCTCCCTGTAATCCTCCTCCTCGCCCTCTTCCTCATCCTCCTCAGGCAGGTCCCCCACGGGCTGCTTATACCGGAGCAACTCCGCCCTCAGCTCCTCGCTCGGCTCGTCGATCTTCACATGCAGCTCGTCCAGGTGCGTCTCCTCCTCGTCGGCGATGCCAATCGTCCGCGCGATGTTCTTGGTGCGCTGGCTGCGGATCGTGGTGCGCTGCATGACGGGGTAGTAGTAGACGGCCTTCTGGGCGCTGTCGGCGTCGCGGCCGTGGCGCGCGTCCGTCTCGTCGTCGCGGAACGCGAGGATGACTTCCTCGTCGTACTTGTTGTCGTGGTCCATTTCCTTTTCCTGCGCCGTCTCGTACGCGCGCACGCGCGGGAAGCGGAAGCTGCCGCCGGCCTCGGCGGCGGTGTACAGCGCGGCGCTGTCGTGGGAGGGATTGTCGACGTCGAACCTGGCGCGGAAGTTGTCGCCCGTGCGCGCGTCTGCGGGGAGGAAGAGGTCGTAGTTCATCATCTGCGAGGGCTTGGGCAGCGTCGGGTCACGCTCCCACGCTGCGCGGGCGGCGTCGTAGGCTTGCTCCTCGGCGGCGGTGCGCTCGATGGGCTTGAAGATGCCCGAGAGCAGGCGTGTGTCGTACGAGTCGCTCGAGTTGACGGGTTGGTGCTGAACTTGACGGTCACGTAGGCGCCTGAGTCGGGGAAGGCGTCGAGGTCGGGCAGGATGGGGAAGGCGTCGACGACCTTGAGGTTGCGCTTGGATGGGTGCTTGACGCGGGTGCGCTCGGCCAGGTTGGCGGCGGCGACTTCGAAGCTTTTCTCGATGCGCCGACGGATCCAGGCGGGCGTGCCCTTGTCCGGCTCGGGGGAGATCTTGCGCTTCTCGGGGCGCTTCAGGGTGTTGCCAGATGATGCCTTGAGAAATACATGGTCGGCGGGTTTCGGCCTGGCCTGTACCGAGGAGATGTATTCGGTTCGCCTGAGGAAGGACACGGCTGTGTCGCCGATCTTGGGCTTGCCTAGTGTTGAGAGAGGGCGGAGGAGAAGGCGATCATGGGGGTGGACGGGCGGCGCTTGGGCTGGGGCTTGGATGGCTGCTTGATGTTAGCATTTTCTGAGCGCAGGAACGGCAACCAACCGATGGATGCACTTACAGCTCTCATCACCATCAAAGACCCCGGCATGCCGACCAGGTCAAGGGGCATTCCGAGCTCGGCATCAGCTTCTATGTTCAATGGCTGTTCTCTAGCAAGGCGCGATGCGAAACGGGGTGTTGTGTACTGGCCGCTGGCCAGCCCTGTGTTGGGGATGTCGAGCAGCTTGGGGGGGTTCGGCGGCGGAGGGAGCGCATTGGAGTATCGTATCCTGGCGATGTAGTCTTGGTGAATCATGCGCTCACCGCACCTCTCGATTGTGAGGACGACATCTTGGCTGGTGTTTGTTATCTTGGGACCTTGTCGAGAATGCTGGTGCAAGGATGCGGCCAAGAGTTGAGGCGCGGTCGCGCGGTGGATGTGAATTGGAGAAATGCCAAGCATTCCAAAAATCCAAATGGGGCTGATATTGACCATGCACCTCCTCCCTCTCCTAAGCGACTGGTTGAGTTTTTTTGGACAAGAACGCTAGGCATGAATAGGACTTAATAACAAAAAAAAAGAAAAAAGAAAAAGAAAAAAAGAGAAGGAAGGGAAAATCATGTGAATCAATAAAATTGCAGAGCCAGACGGAAGCATTGAGGGTCAGAAATACGGCAAATCTTCAAGCCTCCACCTGCCGTCCATCTACACGAAATCACAAGCAATTCTTGAGAGGCTGGCGCAACGAAGTTCGCGACTGTGAGATGTTAGAATGTGGTCATTTCAGGCTTAGAAGCATGTGATAGACGGCGCCGGAACCTATAGTGAGCTTTACCAGCCGTCTCCTTCATCTGCAAGCATCCGCAAGGCTACCCTTTGGAAAGGGGGAGATCGGAGGGACAGCAGATCAAGAGAGTTATCCCGAGTATCGTCAGGGCCGCCGTGAACAATCTTCAAAGCCGCCTGCTCAATTGACGCAAGCCTCTATAACAAACCCCGCCCACCCGCCTGCTCCCTACCCTGCAATCCTTTGCCATCACATCACTGCCCGCAACAATTCCCATGTCCCTATAGCAAAGTCGCTCAAACTGTTGAAGACGCAATGATTAGGCCGCACCTGTCCGCCGTGTGAAGCCCCAGTGCGTGCTGCAGCGTGCGAGCCGAATTAAAATAGTATGAGTACAGAGAGAGTTTTCCAGGACCGTCGTGAGCTCCGCGAGCATGCGTCATAATACATTTCCGGGGTGGGTGAGATCCCCTTAAGACTCTATCGCCAAATGCCGTTTCTTCTGTAAACCCGTTCACGGTCGACATCAGAGCAATCAGCACAATGGAGGAGGCTTCAGTTGTTGTTCTTGGTGTAGCGCGCCTTGCCGACGGTGAAGGGTACGTAGCGGTACTTGATCATGTGCTGGATCTGCTTCCGCACTGCAGGTAGTCAGTTAGTATTGGCGATCAGGAGACAACAACACTTCGGAGCACCCACTCGTCAGGACAAACAGCATGAACCAGTACATGACCAGCACAGGCCAGAAGACAGGCACGTTGAAGACCTGGAACCAGCTGCACAGGAACGAGATGACGATGGCACGGGTGGCCGAGTGCCAGAACTTGAACTCGGGAAGGCGGCGGATGAAGGGGCGGAACTCCTCGTCCTGCTTAGTCGGCAGCGTGCCGATCGCGCCGTCCTCCATGTCGTTGTCGAGCGCATCGTTGGATGGGTCGAATTTGGGCTGCAGAAAGGCGAGAAACAGGTTGAGCAGGTAGATGCCGAGCGCATATGCGACTGTCACGGGAGGGAGTCAGTCGGTGGTGGTTCTGGGCAGTGCGGAATCAGGGGCCGACTGACCGATGTACCAGCCTTGCGCCAGGAACACGCGCAGGAAGAAGGTGGCCAGGGCGACACCCGTGCCAATCCACCGGTACATGACGTAGGGGGTTGACTGATCGAGGAGGGCTTGGTATTGCTGCCGGTGTGTTAGCGATGTGTATGCGACAGCAGGACCCCTATATCGCAACGCACCCTCTGCAGCCTGCTCGTCTGCGCGCTGACGGTGCCGAACGGCGTGGTCGGCTCGTCTGGAACATCCATCGCGGCGGGGATATGGCGTTTGTCCGAGGTTGTCTGCGCTCAAGAAATCGACTCGGTCAAGACAGGTGTCCTCGTCGAGTGTCTGCTGGGGAGGCGAAGAAATGAAGCTGAAGTTGAAGGCGGCAAGTGGCCGTTGCGCGTCCCCGTTTGATACAGATTACACAGTTGGTCCTTCGCTCCCTAGCCACCATGTAAGGGGGAAATTTTTGGACGTGGCAGTGCGAGACACAGAGACCCCTGGAATACAGCGGGTCAAACTGTGGCGCAAGCTGCCTTCTGGTTTCTAGTGCTTGGCAGTGACGCTCTGACGTCGTTCCCAGTTCGGGATGTTGACTTTGTGAATGTACCTCTGCCGCGGGCTGGTGGCTCTCAATCATTCCACAAAGACATTTTGATGATAGTCAGAGATCTACAATGCGGGATATGCTGTGAGAGAATGCCATGAACAGTATCGACTCGCCGCAATGCATGCAGGCGCAGGAACCGTCAACATTGGAACATCCGTGACCTGGACTTAAACCGAGGATAACCTGCAGCGGCTAAGACAAGGAGGGACAACCGATAAGCAGTGGACCGCCCGGATCGAGCTTCACCTCTCCTCCCACTTCCAGGGACTTGTCGACGTTGACGATTTCCCCAAGTCTCAGGTTTTGTCTTCTTGTTTGATTGGCACCCTCCTTCCCCCTCCCCCCAAGCCATCAAGATGAACGCCGCCGTTGTCCGCGCCAATGCCCTCCGCAACCTGCGGCCAGTGGCTTCCCGCTTCCAGCCGAGCACCCTCCCGCAGGTCGCCCGCAGCTTCTCGGCCTCTGCCCGCCGAGCTACGAGTACATCGAGGTCTCGGAGCCCCGGCCGGGCGTCGGACAGAGTCAGTCCCCTCCAATTGGCCTCTCACACAGACACCCCATCGCTGACTCGGACTGCCAGTCACCCTGAACCGCCCAAGGCGCTCAACGCGCTCTGCTCCCCGCTCATCGCCGAGCTCAACACGGCCCTGCGCGCCTTCCAGGCCTCGCCCACCGTCGCCGCCATTGTGCTGACCGGCTCGGAGCGCGCCTTCGCCGCCGGCGCCGACATCAAGGAGATGGCGCCGCTGACCTTCAGTGGCGCCTACACCAACTCGTTCATCGAGAGCTGGTCGGACCTGACCACCTTCCTCAAGAAGCCGCTCATCGCCGCCGTCTCGGGCCACGCCCTCGGCGGCGGCTGCGAGCTGGCGCTCATGGCCGACATCCTGTACTGCACGTCGACCGCCAACTTTGGGCAGCCCGAGATCAAGCTGGGCACGATCCCCGGCGCTGGCGGCTCCCAGCGGCTGACACGGGCCGTCGGCAAGAGCAAGGCGATGGAACTGATCCTGACGGGCAAGTCGTTCAGCGGCGAGGAGGCCGAGCGGTGGGGAGTTGCCGCGCGCGTGTTCCCCACCCACGAGGCGCTGATGGAGGGCGCCCTCAAGACGGCCGAGACGATCGCCGGTTATTCCAAGGTGGCGGTGCAGGCGTGCAAGGAGGTGGTCAATAAGAGCCAGGACCTGCCGCTGCGGGACGGTGTGGAGTATGAGAGGAGGGTGTTCCATGGCCTGTTTGGCAGCCAGGACCAGAAGATCGGCATGAAGGCGTTTGCGGAGAAGAAGAAGGCTGAGTGGAGCCACCAGTAAGGTAGTTACTGATGTAAAGAATAAAAAGCAGAGTTTTTGTCATGATGGCTGGCTGTCCAATGTGCTGAGTCGAGAATTTGGCGAAGCTAAACCGTCGGTTGATCGGACCCCAGTGCCAGAGTACACCTCCTGACTCTATCCCAGGCCAGGTACACACCATAGGGGATTTAAAAAAAGGAGAGGAGAATTAAATAGGTAGGTTGGGAACGATAACGACTAATAATCATGGAAGAAATAAGAGTGCATTTTAAACGGAGCAGGCAATGCCTCCGGGATGTAATTGAACTGTACTGTACAGGTGCCAGTGCAAGGGGCAAAAACTTCCGTCCACATCACCGTGATCTCAAACGATTCGGTCGACTGGTGAATCGACAACACCCAACTTCCCAGATGACCAACTGTCCATGTATTCAAACGCTGCCTAGTAGCAAAAATGCAAATGCAACATAACCCATGATTCAGTCCATGCTGTCTCCCAAACCGTTTATCGTGCCCTCTCCCACCAAAATGAAAATCCAAACAAACAGGGAACCCGAATCTTACACGCTCTACTCCTTGAGGGCACCCATCTCCTTCAGCGCCGCCGCAAGCCGCTTGTAATCCTTCAGCAAGTCAAACACCTCGCCCAGCTTCAAGTCCGCCGCGTTCTGCGCCTCGATGAACCGCTTGATGGGCGGGTTGATTTTCGGGTGTTCCCTCGGCGGAAGCACACTGGCGAGGTCGGGGAAAGCCTGGACGTCAGTCAGCATTTCCATCGCACCGGACCGAGGTTGAAGTGATAAGGAGGAAAGAAAAACCCACCGTCGCCAAATCTCCCCCTTCAACTCCCCCAAGCTTCCCCGGCGCATCCTTCGCAGGCGGCGTCGGCGCCCTTACCGTCGGCGCTTGCGCCGGCGTCGAGCGTCCAAACCCTCTAAACCCGCCCGCGATCCCCGCGGAGAGCCTTGCCATGGGGTTCAACGAGTTCCCCAAGTTCCTCACGCTGTCCATGATCATCGGCGGACTGCTAATCACCGGTGATGATCCCGTGGCGACCACCTCGGGCGGCCTCCTCCCGTCCTCGCCTCCTCTCCGCGACGAGGAGGTAGCAGCGCTGCGCGCGGAATCAGCGCTATGGTCCCGCGAGACCTTGCGCCCCGTGCCGGAGATAAAGCTTAGCAAGGGCGGCCGCTCGTGCTCCTCTGCCGCCGGGCTGGGCGCGCGCAGGCTGAGGCCGATGCCGACTCCTCCGCTGCCTAGATGATCGGGACTCTCCTCGGGGGGCGGGGTGCCGATCAGCTTGCGCGCATCGTCGAGGGTTCTGGGCACGAGAACCTCGCCGCCATCTTTGGAGAGGAGGATGTCCGGGGCACGCTCGCGGAGCTTGCCAAGGAGGAACTTGTAGCTGTCGCCCAGGGAGGTGCCGATCGTTTTGAGGCTCTGGTCGGCGGTGGTGAGGAGCGTGTCGCTGGCTACGTTGAGGGCTTGTTGCGCGGGGGTATTTTTCACGAGGTCGCTTAGCTCGCTTAGTCGACGTGGGCCGCGGAGTTGGGCATTGACACTGGCGCGGAAGCCGGTTGGGTTTGGAGTTGGCGGTTGGGAGGATTTAAGAGCGGCGGCGAGGCTGGAGGTTGCAGATTCCGGGTTGGGGCTGAGGGTTGCCGGGCCCGGGGAGGTGGGTGAGAAGGCTGGGGGGAAGGTCTCGAATTCGCCTTTGGGGACGGAGGAGAGAGCACCTGGTTGTTTGGCAGGGCCCGTGGGTGTTTCATCAGCGCGGAGAGTGGAGAGGTCGACAGTCTCGAGGAAGGAGATGGTTGCTTCGAGGGTGGTCAGACAGTAGGCGGCTTCGCCGAAGAGCTTAGGCTCCCAGCGAAATCGCTGTATGAAGTTGAGATCGCTGATGACGTTGAGGTTCTCGGGCGGGAGGGTGATGAGAGTGTAGATGAGCATGGGCATGAGCTCGTCGGCTGAGGAGGAGGGATGGAAGTGTGAGAGGGTGTCGATGATGCTTTTGTGAGCCGCCTTCAGGTGGTTGAGCTTCCCCAAGGTTACCTCGACTGCGACATAAGTACCAGCTCCTTTCGCGCCGGCTCCAGCCATTCCTTGACCTCCGCCTGTTTCTTGGCCACGGCATCTGGATCGTTCTCGGGTGTGCCGAGCTCGACGCCCAAGTCCACCGGGCCAATGCCTACTACAGCGAGAGCTGCTGTCTTGGACCGCAGCTTGGCGTCCTGCGCTTCATCTTGGGTGCTGCGGTGACGGTAGATCTTGCTGTAGATGCCCTCACATAACCTCCTCTCGACGGCCTCCTCCAAGAGCGACTTCTTAACCTCTAGCGCCTCCTCGCCTTCTTTCGATCCGCCAATTCCTCCGCCGTCAGCAGCTGCTGATCTGAGTCTTTTCTGGGCGGGGTAGGCTTCGGCTTCTCCTTGGTGCCAAGCGAAGCAGCCTTTGCGCGGAGCAGACTAGCAGCTGATGCGCGGGTCGAGAGCGGCGGCGGAGCGGGCTCCTCACGTCTCTGTCGGGTAGCCAGGGTATCGACATGTGTTTGGATATGAGAAGACGCTGTGGCGTAGAAGTCCTGGAACATGCGGGAGAGGTTGTCGATGTTGGGCGGGTTGGGGTGTACCTTGGCCGACAGGCCGTCAATGAAGCGGTCCGTGAGACTCACGAGCTCGATGGGGAGGTCGTCCAGGTCGACGGAAGCTCTGGGTGGCTCTATCTCCTCGCTGATCCTGCTCTGGAAGGTATCAGGAGCGTCCGCCTCGCCCCCCCGGTTTACTTGCGTGCCGGACGCAGCCCGGAGCGGCCGAGCGGCAGACGAAGGGCCATTCTCGAAGGTGCTCGCCCTCTTAGGGCGAGTCGTCGGTTCGGGAGAGGTGGAGCGCTCGACTCGGAACGAACGGACTGGCCTCAGGGAGCCTGGGCGCTGCACCGAATTCGAGGAGTTGGAGGACATGGGGTCGATGTTGGGGCGCACGCTGGAGAGCATGGAAGGTGGTTAACGTTAGTGCTGATGTGGACGAGGAGAGCTTGGGAAGGGATGATCGCCGCGATCTTCGCGGCTAGGCCTTTCATACTGAAAAGTAACTGGGGTGGCCGCACCGGAGCTTGGCCGTAGTGCATGAAGCAGCAGCTTACAGGAATAAGGGTGCTGAAACAGCGGACCGGCAGGTGGTGAGGAAGTGGCCGGCGTCTCGACCGCGGGCCGTGTTGGTGTTTCGCTGTTGGTTAAGGAACAGACTAATCTGGACTTATTCAACTTATTTGGAGACAATGAATGGGCATGCCGACAAGTGTTTCCTCCGCTCTCAATCATGGCCCATGGCGGTCCGGAACGAAATGAAGCTGCTGTCCACTCCCCACGCTTGCTGGAGACAGTGGGCCAGACGCGATGCGACAATTCAGGCCCGCGTCTTGTTGCAGGCTAAACCCAGTACAGACACCCTTAACAAGCCCCATGGACTCTGGTCCTAGCAAACAAAGTACGAAAGGAGCCGGTGCAAAAGCTGCTTGGGCGTGTAAGGGTTAAAAAGCGGGAAGCTAGTGATCAGATCCCTGCATCCAACAGGACTTTGTGTACACTAAAGGCGAGGGGTGTCCGGTCGAGTTTGATATCAGCATCTGTAACTCGTACAGGCCTTGGTGGTCTTCAAGGTGCGCGCGGCCAGGGCCCACACGGCTTCCAGACGATTCAAGCATGGCCTACGCCATGCTTACGCCAGGCTGGCCCCGAATTGGAGAGGCAGAAGTTGAAGTTGTCATTGCGGTCATCATGCCAACTTGGCCTTTTCTTCCCATAATCACTTCCTCGATTCCCCTCGCAAGGAGTCTTGGAGGCATCCGCGGAAGCCTTCCAAGATTTCCTCAACAACCCAACAGGAATCCCAGAGAATCCGGCATCATGTGCCAATGAAAGGTGTCTAAATGAACCATGTACTTGCACCTCATCCCCAGCATTAAGTTCCATTTTTAGTTAGTCGCTGGAGAATCCAGAAGTGGAAAGGACATTGGGAAAAGGAACCTTCAAGTAAGAAATATCCAACAGCAACCATAACCACGTTCCCAATGACCTCAAGTTCTAGACTGTTGTTCGATGTTGTGAGCAGCATTACTCTCATGGAGGTGTTAGTGCTCTGTGCCTTGTGGGGTATATCCACTCCCTTCTTGGGCTGCCAGCGACCTGGTCCACATGACCTCCTTATCAGCAGCTTTGCCAGGGCCGATAAGAGACACATGGGTGCCTTGATTGGCGGTGCTGGGATCCGATCGGCGGCCAGCCAACCCCAAGCCATGCCATCGTCATCTGGACGCCCTGTCGAGAGCCACGCGGTTCCTTTCGCCATCTCCTCCTTCTCCCGTTCATCCATGAAGTAGCCAACAATCAAACACGATATTCGACTGCCCTTCTTTTTTGTCAACATATTTCTGGAGTCCTGCCATCGACAGACCATCGATTACGGCGCCTGGCATGTTACCGAGGAGGAAGGAGGCGAGTGCGACATGCACCTCCGCTGGCCGAGTCACCGCCCAACTGCTGTTGTCCTTCCTCGCCCTCTCCGCATCCTCCCCATCGCCGCGGCGGCAAACAGCAGACCGGCCGCGCAGTTTGTCCTTCCAGTTGACGCCTCGCCGATCACACCCTCGTACCAGAGCCCCCAGCACCTGCAGACCATACCTTTGTAAGTGCGTTAGTGATGTCAACCCCGCCTGGAAGTTGCTCACCATTGGCACGTCATTTGGCAGACCCTCCGACACATCTACCACCACGGCACCTATAAACATCCCCACCTCCACCGAAAACAAGATGTCACTCAGACAACCGACAACCTATGGCTGGCAGCGGAAGACGGCTTCGAGGCCGAGCGCATTGGCCCCTTGAAAGCGCGAGCAATGCGCTCCGGATACAACGGCTCGTCGACCGAAGACCGAGTGTGGTAGACCCCATGGTGGCCGAGGCGCGACAGCAGGGATTTGTCTCGGTCCTCTCGCCGTCAGCATGGACGGTCGAGATGTCCCCGGACCCGACGTCACCGACAAGGGCACTATCCTGAGCTTGGCGCTGATGGCAGCCAATGCATACGTGGAGACGCCGGGCGAGGCAGACTGGGAAGACGTCGGCGGACCATTCAACCGTAGTGCGGATTTTGGGTGGGAGGGCGACGGGCTGCGGGGCCACATCTTCGCCGACGAGAACAACTCGACCATCGTCATCGGGCTGAAAGGGACGTCGGCCGCCGTCTTCGACGGAGACGGCACCACCACGAACGACAAGGTCAACGACAATCTCTTTTTCAGCTGCTGCTGCGCCCAGCAGGGCCCCTGGACATGGCACCAAGTTTGTAACTGCGCGACGAGGCACGTACACGTGCAACAACACGTGCGTTGTGCAGGCGTTGCGTGAGGAGAATAGGTACTACCAAGCGGCACGCGAGTTGTATGCCAATGTCACGGAGCTCTATCCCGAATCTCAGGTCTGGATTACGGGTCATTCACTGGGCGGGGCTGTGAGCTCGTTCCTCGGCCTCACCTACACGGTGTGCCGGTGGTGACGTTCCAAGCGGTACCCGAGGCTCTGGCGGCGGAAGGTTGGGCTTGCCCGTGCCCCCAGGCGCCGACCCGGACGCGCCGCAGACCCGAGAGTATACGGGCGCGTTCCACTTCGGGCATACAGCGGATCCTGTTTACATTGGCACCTGCAACGGGGCGACGGCATCCTGCTCATTCGGAGGGTACGCCCTGGAGTCGTCTTGCCATACGGGCCGAGAGTGTGTCTATGACACGGTGGGCGACAAGGGCTGGCGTGTTGGCATCGCACGCACAAGATCCGGGCGGTTATTCGCGACGTCATCTCGAAGTACGACAAGGTTCCGAGTGCAAGTTTACTCCTGAATGCAGGGACTGTGGTAACTGGAAGATGTACGAGAGCAACGGTACCGAGACACGACTACTGCAAGCGCTCCGACGTCGACATCTAAGAGCCGCACCCGCACCGAGACTTGCAGGACACCGTACGTTTTCGTCACCTTTTTTTTTTTAGATTGACTGTTTACTGACGGCGAATTAGGGGTTGGTGGGGTTGCTTGGATGAGACGACCACCATAACCGGCACGCATACATCCAAAGTCGCGACGACAACGTCGTCCAAAACCACTTGCCATACTCCGTAAGCAGTCCTCCAATGAATGCTTTGCTATGGATCGCACTGACCTTGTCCAGGGGCTGGTTCGGGTGCAAGGACAAGACCACAACAAGCACGACTACCACGTCGACCACCCCGACAGCGACGAGCACCACTTGTATGACGCCAGGGCGATTCTGGGGATGCAATGATGAGACGACGACAACCACCAGCGCCACGAAGACGCAGGAACTCAGCACCATCACATCGCCGCCAAGTATGCCCAGCACCACGACTGCGCCTCCACCAGCTCCCACGGATGAGGATCCACCGGAGGAGACGTGTGTCGACCGGGCGTGGTTTGGGTGGTGCAGAGAGTGGGGAGGAGGCGTGCCCGACAGTAACGAGGACATGTAAGATGATTTAGCGGACGCGTTGTGTTTATTCTTGGTTTCGAACGGCGCGCTGGAGTTTCGTCCGGGTTGTTGAGGCCAGCAGGTTCAACGTTTTTGGTTATGCATATGGGTTCAGGGCTTCGCTTGGCTTGGTGAGGGAGGAATACTGGACATACATACATGAGCATGCCGTCCTTGTATTGAGTGGTTATAGGGTGCATCTGCAATATCGCTAGCAATAGATGACAGATCCAAACTCAAATTCACGACACCATGCCAGCTACTACACGGTATGTTGACAAAAAAGATCCCGGCTCGGCACCGAGCAGCAACGGCCCAAGATGATCAGCCAAGCCCACCCCGCTGCAGCTCGCAGCGCTTGTGACTGATCGGTGTCTCAGCGGTGCCCTCCCAGCTCGTATCCTCGCCTGATCGAGAGTTTCGGGCTTGCATTTGTAGTCCAGCCTGCCGTTTCAACGTCCTCTCTTTTTTATTTCCCTTCTTTTGCGACTTGGACTGTCCACGCGCAGCGAAGGGGACACACGTTACCCCACTACCGGGACGACTCGACTCGACCCGGAATTGGACCCCGCTACTCCTGTGTCCTGGGCGGGCCCAGAATCCGAGTCCCAGTTACCGGACCGCCGGGTCACGGACCCTCAACTCACGTCGACGCAGTTCCAGGTCCTCAGCATGACAGAATCCCCGCGGGCAGCAGCTCCGCCGGTGCTGGCGCCGAGCTTGGAAACCGAGCTCACCTGCTCCGTACGCCTCCCTCTGCCCATCACTGCATCCCCTCCCACCCACTCTCCCCCCAGAACTTTCCAACCCCAACCGCTATCTATGACCCACGAACAACTGACATTGTAAGGAAAAAAACACAGATCTGCACCGACCTCCTCCACAACCCCCTCACTCTCCTCGATTTGCCTGCACACCTTCTGCGGCGCTTGCCTCAAGGAGTGGTTCCACTTCCAGGCCCTCCGCGCCGAGTCCTTCCCGGGGCCGCCCCCGCCTCCCTCCGTCCCCCATCTTCACGTGCCCCGCCTGCCGGGAAAGGGGCGCGACACGAAGCACGACGCTCGAGTCGTGAGCCTGGTCGACATGTTCCTCGCGTTGAACCCAGGCCGGGGGAAGAGCAAGGAGGAGAAGGAGGAGATGGATCGCAAGTATAAGAGGGGGGAGAAGGTGCTGCCGCGGTTGAAGTGGGAGGACAGGACGGAGGAGGAGAGGAGGCTGGATGAGGAGGAGAGGAGGCTGATTGAGGAGGTGCAGAGGGTTAGTTTGAGGGAGGCGACGGAGAGGGCGGCGGCCGGAAGTAGTGTAGATGGTGGGGGTGCGGGGAGGAGACAGGGGCGGAGGAGTAGGGAGGGCAGTCGGGTGAGGGAGTCTGGGGGAGAGGGGAGGAGGAGGGCGCAGAGTGCGGCGTTGAGGGTGGAGGGGGAAGGGAGCAGTAGGAGGAGGAGTGAGTCGCGGCAGAGGCAGCAGCAGCAGGATGCGGAGGGGAGGGCGAGGCGGTGGAGCATCAGAGCTCGTTGAGGAATTTGATCAGCACGGATGGTATGGACGCGAGAGACATTGAGAGGGAGATTGAGGAGTTTGCGCGGCAGATCCAGGAGGAGGGGCTGTTGGACGGGCTGGACTTGGATAACCTTGACCTGGAGAACAACGACGAGCTGAGCAGGAAGATCACCGAGGCGTACAGGAGACGGCATCGTGAGAGGAGACGAGATGGCGGAGAGAGAAGTAATGCCAGTGCGCATTCCCATCGGTCTGATGTGTCAACCAGACCGAGGTCGCGGACAGACGACACCTCGAGACCCTCGAGTAGACATACGGCACGATCGAGAGCGCCGAGCACGAACAGCAACGAGGAGCGCGGCCGCTATCCGCCGTCGAGCTCGGGGCTGCTGGAGGTCCAGGTAACCGTCTCGCAGGCGAAGGACTCAGAGCAGCGGCCGGAGCGCGACGCTGCCCGTTGCCCCTACGCAGGCCGAGGTCAGAGTTGGATCAAGGTCGCAGACCGACCTTACTTCAAGGCCAGGGGCTGCAGACTCGCATGTCAGGAGGCCGAGCATGGGCGTCGATGCTAGAAGCTCAAGCTCACCCACACCGTCGCATCTCCAACCGCCGTGGAGATACCCCGGCGAACAGAGGACTTCCATTCAGTGCCCGCGCAGCGGCAGGCTTGGGACCCGCCCAGCCGCAATCAGATTCACCGCCGAACCCAGCTTGTAACAGACAAAGACCCGAGCGGCCCGCGCCCCTCGATCTCCGCCAGGACTCGCCTACCCTCGGCGCCACGCCCGTGCCCATAAGCCCAGGCCTCGTCTCCCCGCCCTTGGCTCACCAGCCTTACCCTCCCACGACGCTCCCAACCCCCGCGCTACAAAGAACCCCTGATCAACTGCAACACCTGCTCCCGCGAGCACATCGAATACGAGCTGCACTTCAACTGCGCCATCTGCCATCAAGGTGACTGGAACATCTGCCTCGACTGCTGGCGGCGGCGCAAGGGCTGCCTGCACTGGTTCGGCTTCGGCGCGGCGGCCTGGGCCCGCTGGGAAAAGCACAACCTCACCAACCCGCCGACGCCCCCTCCCCACATGCTCACCGCCAACCGCTATCTTCCGCCCAAGCCATCCCCGGCAGCACCGAGGGCCGCCGCATGCTCACCACCGAGAACCCCCTTGACCGCCTGCAGAGCGGCACCTTCTGCTGCCGCTGCTCCGCCTGGACAAACGACTGCTACTGGCGCTGCGAGACCTGCAATGAGGGGGAATGGGGGTTCTGCAACGTCTGCGTCAACCAGGGACTGGTCTGCTCCCACCCCTTGCTCGCGCTCGCCTACCGCGCCCCGCCGTCCTCTCCGCGACAGCCATCCACGCCAACCTCCCCGCCATTTCATCGTCGACCACGACCCAAACCATCATCACCGCAGCGATAGGTAACTTCCACCCCCTAATCCACACGCCACCCTGCTCCGTTCTGCCGCGTGCCCATCCCACAGACCGAGCAGCACTATCACTGCTACACGTGCCCGTCGAACCTCATGACACAACACAGTCCTTCTGCTACCGCCCCACCACCGGGGGAGTATAACCTCTGCCTCGGGTGCTACGACGCCCTCATCACAGACGGCAGCATCGCTGCCGAAAACGGCCCAGACGGCTGGCGGAGGTGTCCGCAGGGAGGGCACAGGATGGTCGTGGTGGGCTTCACGCCCGACGAGAGGGGGTACATGCGGCGGCGGGTCGTGCGGGAGTTGGTCGGGGGACGGAGGCTGCGGTTTGAGGAGTGCCGAGACGCCGCCGGGATGCAGGTGTGTTCGTGGTGGGAGGAGGGCACGGGGCGGAAGAAGCTGGAGCGGTTGTTTGCGCGGGATGTGAGCGCCTCGACGGAGGGCGTCGGTGGGGTAGAGCGGAGGTTTTACGGAAGCGTTTCCGCCTGATGGAGGGACGGGGGAACGAGCGGTGGCTGGGTGGGGGTGGATTCTGCTGCTGGGGTGGAGGACGAGTTGATGTTTCCCAAGGGGGCGGAGGTGGTGGAGGTGGAGGATGTGAATGGGGAGTGGTTTCATGGGTTCTATATGGGTGCGCAGGGGCTGTTTCCGGCGCCGTACGTGCGGTTGTTGGGGAGGTGATTTTGGATGTGGGCATTCGTGTCGTTTATACCCAGGATTTCTTGCTTGGCTATCTTTCCGAGGCGAAGATGTGAATGAAGATACTAGCCCAGCCTGCCAGTTTGGTCTTGGCGTCCCTCCACCTCTCCATCCCCCCGATCCAGACCCAGAAGACTGAGAAGTGGTAAAAACCATCAAGCAAGCACGATGTAGCACCGAGGTAGCCAGTTTGTGATATCCCCAAAACCACGCACGCTATGCTAACACGACTATTAAACGAAAAATATGCCGTTGAAGTGCAGACACCGCTCGCGGAGCGAGAAAGAAATCAGTTCAACCCTATCCTACCCATCCAACCCCGCCCCCTGTTCTTAGTCCTGGCCATCAATGCGCCCCATTTACCTTCGACGGACTCGTCCGCCCACTCCCAGTTTGCCCTCCTAAATCCCCTTCCCCACCAATCATCTTCTCCATAAAACGCGATATAATCAATACTGCGGCACCCCGCGATCCGCCTGCATGTCCGGCCCGCTATGCGCCGGCATGATCTCAACCAGCTTCTCAATCACCTCGTCAGGGACCAGCGAGTGCCGCAGGTCCATCTCGGTCACATACGGCTTACCGTCCGCCACCTCCCGGAAGCTCTGGAACACCTGCTCAGCCGTGTTTGGTCCTCGGTCACGTCCACCATGAAGCGGATGAACTGCTCGAACGTCACCCTGTCGCGCCCGCCCGACGTGTCGACGAAGTAGTCGTGCATCTCGTCCTCGGAAAAGATCAGACCCAGGAAGCGAGCGCAGCGCTGAATTCGAGTTCCGAGAGGCAGTTGGTATCGTCGCGGTCGAAGTGGCGGAAGACGGATTCGAACTCCTCGAGCTGGATGGGCGTCAGGTTGGTCATGTTGCGCGCTACCATCTGGTTCTCGAGGAAGGAGAGCTTCTTGGAGACGGAGGACTTGACGAGAGAGAGCTCGTAGCAGAGCTCGTCGTAGGTGTAGGTGGTGAAGTCGTTCTCTTCGATGTTGGCTTCTTGGCACTTGGCGTCGACGGCCGCGATGGTCTTGAGGAAGGCGTCAAGCGGCGGAGGTTGTCCGAGAGCTTGCGCACGTGGTGTAGCTGGTCTTCGACGTCGCCTTCGAGGCCCGATATGGCGAGCTGGATGGTGTTGAGGGCGAGGGCGAAATCGTTCGCCTTGTCGGCGAAAGACTTGCGAAGGGCGTTTTTGATGCTGTCAAAGGTCAGCGCATGTCCGTGTGCGAAGTTTAGGGTCACATACTCTCTGATGGTCTCGTTGATAAGCTGTCCCCGAGCCATCTCCGCCTTGGTTAAGTTAGCCCACTCCGTGTCCAGCACCTCCAATCTCAGCTCTGCTGGCGGTTCGTAAGGTCGTAGCCTGTACGTCCCCAGCTTAGTCTTGATGTTGCCCAAGAGCGTCGCCAGCTCGCTCTTCTCAGCAACCCATTCCCGCTTCAAACCCCTCTTGTACGCCGCAAACTCGCCCGCCTGCGCCTTGGCGTCCGCATAGGTCCCCTCAAATTTGGCCTGCTGCCAGCTCTCCACCTGGGCGCGGATCGCCTTCAGCAAAGCCGCCATCCTGCGCTCATAGGCGCTCTGCATGTCCCAGGCGCCCCGCATGTTGTTAACAAATTTCTCGACACGGCGTCCAGCGTTCTCGACCTTCTCCATCTGCGAAAAGGCATGGAACCAGTAGGCGATGTAGGTCATCAAACTGCGCTCGTCGGGCTTGGCCACGTCGCACACGTCCTCGACGTCGAGCAGCTTCGGAATGCCGATCTCCTTGTGCGCAATGTCGAACGCAAGCTGCATGTTGCGGCGATGGTCGGACTTGTCGAGAGCATCGTAGTCGATCAGGTCTGGCCGGTGGATGTCGAGCAGGGCGCAGAAAGCCAGCCCGTCGTTCCAGCTCGCGCTGAAGTCGCGGACATCCACCTCGTCGTAGCATGCCGTCTTGCGCTGGCACCACAGCAGGGCCCTCCTTGGCTGTCATGCCCTCCTCGTGGTTGGTCGTTGATGGTGAAGCGCAAAATGAGGGTCCATATCAAACCCAGGATAATCTTGCGGTTGCCATCTACTACGTCCTCGGCGCCAATGTTTGTCATCTGTATTCCCCGCGACTTGATGAAGTTGAGGGAGAGGTTCGCATTCTCAAAGCACTGCACGCGCAGCTTCGGTTTCGCGGCATAGCGGCCGAGCGACTCGCCGGATAGGCACTCGAGGAGGTGGATGAGCATGACCTATCCGGGGATAAACAAACATTAGCAGGCTACTCGATCCGAAAAAGGGCTCCAACCCAAGGTCTGGACCGACATACACCATCAGACAGATCCCGGACCAAATCCTTGACCTCGAGGTTGCGGACCTCGAGCTTTGTGTTCAGCCATTTTGTAAACGTTTTTGTTGGACGGTGATCCAACGCTGCTGCTCGGCGTAGGCCATTTTCTTGACGACAGACGACGGGGCAGGGACCTCGATCCAGATGTACACTTTATTAGTTTCTTCGATTGTTGTTGCGTGGCAGAGCTGCTGCCGCCATCTGCTGCGGAAGAAGGTCGTCTCTTGGCGCCGTGGTTTTGGACAAAGGTGGTTGTTGTGGCGGTCACATTCCGTGCTCTCTCAATGCTCATGTGCCGCTTCTGTCCCTGGGAATGGGAGGATGGGCGCGGCGGCCCAGGCCCAGCCAGCCCCGCCGGCACTGTGTCAATAGCCATGCCGGCACCTGTGGTTATCGATAAGTTATTAGTTTAATTGGACGCCTGCGGCAGTGCACACCCCGGACTCGACAACACTCACTGCTGCGTCTGGAATGGAGCTGCCAGAGGATGGATCGCTTCATCAACCGCCGCTAAGGAATTTCCGAGGAATATTGGCAATATCCGAACACGAACAGCGAAGTTTCCAGGACTGTCCGCTTTTATATCCACCATCTACTATCCACCGCATTCCATCCCCAAGTTTGAGGCAGCTCCAGGCTGTAGATCAACCATGCTTCTGAGCTCATGCCGGGCTTCTTTTTGCCATCGGCCCTTGAAAATCATTCCTTGACAACTTCAGTGATGTTTTGCGTGATTAGCCTATGAGAGAGAGAGCCCCTCCTTTCTGGCGCTTTCCCGGTTTCCTCACTCTCCTCGAAGCGACCAATGGTCCTCCCGGAACTCGGGTCTGGGTGACGACTTATGGAGCAGTTATTACTATCGCTTTTACCTTGACTGTCACGACAAGCTTCTATTCCTCAGAGCCTGCACCTGCCCAGGGCCGGACCACCTGTGCTTCCCTAACACATCAATCATCTGTGACAGGCCAGTGCGATATGGTCCAGCGCGTTCAGTGACGATCTCCTCTATGATAGGAAATAGCCAATGTCACTTCCTGGGAATACGAGGCTATGTCGAATTATCAACCTCCTCTACAATAAACACGTCCCTCCTGAGCAGGTATGTGCGACCAAGTCTCAATCGATGTCTAATTCAATGCCATCTGTTTACCTTCATCAAGTAACAAGGTGGGGAATTGCAACTCATAACTTCTGTGTAGGTAAACGAGAATGTTAGGAGGCACTCTTCCAGAGATCGATCTCAGTCACTGGGGAATAGTATCCCTCAAGCCAGCTTGCTGGATGTGTGACCTGTTAGACTTTTGGCCAAATGCAAGGTCCAGAGCTAATGCAAATCTTCTGAAAGGAACACTGACCTCTCATATCGAACTGGCCAAAATAAGATACCTGGCGAATGAGCTTGCAATTCAGAGCCCAGGCAGCTTTGGGTCGCTAAGCTCCCTGATTAGCTGACTTGGCTGATTCTCTTAGCTGGGCCCAACGCTGGTCTGGGTAAAAGCAAACCCCGGCGAGAAGTTTTAAGCTCCCCCCCGCTGTGGGCCCAATGAGAGAGTCCCTGAACGCGTCTTAGTCGTGTCGTGCCGGGCGGTGAAGGGACATCACTTGGCCCCACATACCCCGCGATTCTGCCAGTGCATATGGGAACTTGGACCCACACCGCCGTTGAACGACGACTTTTTTCTTGCACCAGGCCTCTTACAAGCATCAACCGCAACCTCCAGCAACTCTGCTTGTTCACTCAGGGACATCCCTTTCCATCCTTCGCCTTTCACTCAAGCTCGGGATATCAAAGGTACAGTAGGATTTTCTGCTTCCTTTTTTTTTTTTTTTTTTTTTTTTTAACTTCATCAACAATAGCTTCCTCTAATTTCTTTCTGTAGTTGCTGTCGGGGGTTATTTTCTTGTTTTGGGTCGAGCTGCTCTGCTTAGTCCCAAAGTCTCATTCAAGAAACTTTCCCCTGCCTGCCTGCAGGTACAAATCAAGCTTCTTGCTGCAGAACCCTTCCGCTTCCTCGCAGTTCCTCTCCAAACCACCAAATTCTTCCCTCCTTCTACACCACTTTCTTCATCCGCATTCAACTCCCAATTCTAACAGCAAATTTGTTCATCTAGATCACTCTCCTCAAAGCAATCGCCATCACTGTCGGTTGATTTTACCACCCCCTGTCTGTTGACAACCAGACTCACGGGCCCTTGAGACATCCTCTCGCTCAAGCCATCATGTCTCAGCGCCCGGGCACTCATGTGCCTGCTGTGCGCGTTGAAACTGAGAAGACTCTCGGTATCACCCAGCGTTCGGCCGCAGTCGGCTTCGCCTGGACCGGCGACATCCGCAAGCGGTAAGTACATTCAGTTTTGTTTATTGATGACAGCGGCCGGGATCCAATTTTCTCGATTTAGATGCCGATGAGAATGAGGTGGTTTGTGTCTGGACTTTCGGTCGGGACCCCTTATGACCACCATCCAGACCGGACTGTCCCGGTTGCGATCCCATCTTTGCGCACATCGGGTGTTCAGTATCCCAGCTAATTCATCTTCAGTTACACCGACTTCCTGGTCAATGAGATCCGCAAAGATGGCACTGTTCTTCATCTTCGCGATTACGAAGAAGACGAAGTCCCGCAGTCGCAGGTCCGTAAAATTCTCCTTCCCTTGAGAACACCAAACTGCTGGTCTAACACAATTACAGGGTCTTAATGACCGCAAACCCTCGGCTGCCAATCTCAAGGCTGAGAACAAGCCCAAGGTCCTTCACATCTCTGACGATGACCGCAAAGTTGTCGTCGACTTGCTGGGCGAGTCTGTCGCCGAGAAGCTGATCGAACTTGACGAAAATGTCCAAGCCAAAAAGCAACTGGCCCCCCAAGAGCGGACCGTTGCGTTTGACGCGGTCACTGATCGAGCCAAGCGCGGCACTATTCACCAGGTTTGTCGCCTCTCCTCGTCTCGCTCGCAGGGTCAGCATTGCTAACGTTCGCCAGGCAATCCGCCGCATCTTCCGTTCCCGCATCGAGACAGTCGCCGATGGCGAGGGCGTCATTAAGGCCACTCCCGCCAAGTGGGCTCTCAGCAACCGGGCTGCCAGCCAGAACTGGGGGGCTCGTCGTGACAATAACCGCTTCCGTGACCAAGGCCGCGAGTTTACCGAGCTCGGCGGCGAGTACCTCCACTTCACCCTCTACAAGGAGAACAAAGATACCATGGACGCAGTCAACACCATTGCCCGTCTTCTCAAGATCAAGGCGTCCAACTTCGGCTTTGCCGGTACCAAGGATCGCCGTGCCGGTACTGTCCAACGTATCAGCGTCTACCGCCAAAAGGCCTCCAACCTCATCTGGCTGAACACTCGCATCCCCAATGTCAAGGTTGGCGACTTCGAGTACTCCAAGGAGCCGCTCCAGCTTGGCCAGCACGGCGGAAACGAGTTCGTCATCACGCTCAAGAACTGCGAGCCGCTCATGGGCGGCGAAAACTGCTCTCTTGTCCAGCGCATGAAAACGATTCAGAAGGCCGTCGAGTGTGGCCTTACCTATCTCAAGCACCACGGTTACATCAACTACTATGGCCTCCAGCGCTTCGGCACCTATTCCATCGGCACTCATCTCCTCGGCATGAAGATTTTGAAGGGTGACTATGAGGGGTTCATCGACGACGTTCTCCATGTCGACGACGACCTAATCAAGGAGGTCCTGAGCAACGTCCCTCCCGCCTTCGGGACTGGACGAGACTTCCAGAACACTCGGGACGACCAGAACCGCGCCCGTGCCATCACCACGTGGAAGACGACTAAGAATGCCCAGCAGGCTCTAGAGTTCCTCCCCAAGCGCTTCAGCTCGGAAACCGCCATCATCCGCCATCTGGGTAAGAACCAGAAGGACTTTACTGGAGCCGTTCTGAGCATCACCCGCGGTATGCGCATGATGTACGTCCATGCCTACCAGTCTTACGTCTGGAACTTCGTCGCCACTCGTCGCTGGTCCAAGTACGGAGCCAAGGTCATCGAGGGTGACCTTGTCTTGGTCACGGGCAGCCGTTGCCGCGACCACTCGGATGATGAGGAGTTCAATCCCTACGACGACAATGACGATGACAACATCTACGCCCAAGCCCAAGCCCTGACAGCGGCTGACGTCGCCAGTGGCAAGTACACCATCTTCGACGTCGTTTTGCCTACCCCTGGCTACGATGTCTTGTATCCCCAAAACGACATCGGCGAATACTATGTCGAGTTCATGGGCAAGCCTGAGAATGGCTCTCTGAACCCCTACGATATGCGTCGCAAGCAGCGCGAGTTCAGCCTGAGCGGCAACTATATCGCCCTCTCATCGGCCGCCTGATCGGTGATCCCCAGTACGCTGTCCGGGCTTACCGTGACGACCTCGAGCAAATGTATCCTACCGACCTCGACTACGCTCTCCAAAAGAAGAACGCCGAGAAGGCGGCAAAGCTTCGTGCTCAGGCTCCCAAGGCACAGGCCGACCCTGCTGTCGGCCGCTGGGCTCATTTCGCCCAGAACCCCACGGCGTACGACAACGCGATTGATGGTGAACGCCGCCGCAAGGCCGACGAAGAGGCGCCTCGCGACAACGCTATTCCCGTTACCAATGAGACCTGGGTTCAGACTTGCGTCGATGGCAGCTCTAAGCGTGTTAAGATCGCGCGCCACTACCAGCAGATCGACGACCAGACGAACAAGGACGTGGCCCATGGCGATGCTCCTACCACCACTCCGTCCCTGATGATTGAAGACGCCGACGACGATTCGGGCCGCACGCCTTTCCCGGTTGGCAACGGTGCGCCTCTCACCGAGAACACGCAGGAAGCCTCCCCTCACCGTATCTTCACGGATGGCCCCTTTCGCATGATTCCTCTGCCCAAGGGTGCCATTCCCACTTCTGGAATCCGTGGTGTCTCTGACTCCTACTATGCGGAGACCGGCAAGATCCCTTACTTCGGACCGCTCCCCACCGGTCCTGACACGCAAACGATTGTGGCTGCCGCTGATACCACCCTCGCCCAACAGCCGGCCTCTGAGGTCCAGCCCAAACCGTCCGGCCCGTTGAGCCTGACTGACATTACCAATATTTCCCCGAACACCGCCGATAACCAGGCCGGTGACGCTGTCGCTGGGGCGCAACAGCCGCATCCTCCGGCTCTCCTTCCCCAGGCCAACTCTACGTCGCCTGATGCAATGGATTGGTACGGCGTAAACTTGCCCAAGCTTCCCATCATGGACCTTTCCAATCTCGAGGATAACGCTTCCAATGACACCGAGGTGGTCAACGGCGTTCGTCTTCCAAAACTACACACCGCATCGGACAATCCGCTCTCGTCGGACGTCGAGATCGACGAGGCCAGCTTGACTCCGGGCGCCGACAAGATTGCTGTGATTCTGAAGTTCCAGCTTAAGGCCAGCAACTATGCCACTATCGTGCTCCGTGAACTCATGGGCACAACCGCTGAGGAGCGCGCCGCTTAAGCACCCGCTACTGACATGATGGCTCAGCATCCCACCTGAAGCCATCACGATGGCAGGGTAATCGGCCGCCCTCTTGCCTTTTCGGTACCACAGCATTTCTTTGGCATACATCGCATTGGTTTCTTCTTTCGCGCTTGGCCACTCGCTGGCCTCGCATGGTTGGATTGAGCACACTACCGCTCCGGCTTGGTCGATCTACCCGTATCGCCAACCTTCCGGTCTCGAAGCTCATTATGAGCTCAACTGTCGACGCATTTATTCGGCGTTTCGGTCTCGGTTCTGCTTTTTCAGTCTTTTCTGCACAAACTGCTCGAGGCTGCCTATCCTATATTGAGACGACCGTCACTCCGAAAGCTTCATCGGCTTGTCATGCTCCATTGTGCAAAGCTATTACAGCATGGACTCGGTGTGTTTTTCTAATGGCGATTTGCCATTTGCCCTCTTCGGAAGGCCATTTGTCCGCAAACGACCACTCTCCGTTGCGACTAGTCTGTCTCGGGTCGGCTACTTTCCCTTTTTCTTTTTCGCTTCTCTAGGGTGTGTGCTATCACCGAGTTGACCTCATGCAGAGAGGTGACAACAGCAAAAAGAAAAGGAGATAATCGGGTTCTGCTCTGTTCAGCTTTGCGAATCTTGCACGTGGCTGCCAACTCACACTGGCAACTGCGCATTCTAGCATGAGTACGAATGGCATGGCATGGCATGACTTTTGCTTTGCATGACGATGGGAACAGTGAGCATTACATGGACGGTCGGCGGTCCCAAAAAAAGATCCTGATATTTCTCGGGGGCTCTTCTTCTTCTTTCGGCGTTCGCAGTTAGAGAGAGGGTGGAACCATCATTGGGAATGGCGGGCGATTTTGACACGACGCAATGACAGATCCATTGAGATGAGATACCCCTTTTGCGAGGATGGTAGATGGGTTATGTATGAGTACTACACTGGTTAATATTTCGGGCATGGGTTGCATGATGGGCATGCAAAATGAGAGAACAATGAAAGCGGTGTTCACAAATCTCGGGTGCAAGCTGCTTACTTCTGTGATGTGTCTGTCCATCCCAAGGAGGGGTGACGGTTGTGTCGGGATCTCAGCCCTTGATGACTGATGATAGGCGAGGCTGCCCATCCCGTGACCGTAGGCCTTTGTCCATTCCGAATGAAGGACAGGGGGAGCGGAGTACTACGAAGTACATGATGCCCCTTGAGCGAACCATGAGACAACTCGGGAACATTTGACACAAGAGCAGTACACGAGGAAATGAACAACCCAAATGCGACAATTCTTGGTGTCGAATCCACGCTTGTACTTGAGTTGAAGGAATCCCCCATACGGAAGGGCATACCCGAAACCTTGAGACATACAACCTGAGCTATTACCCTATCCATAAACAAACCATATCAAAAATCCAGAAGACCCGATCGCTAATGTGGCCAGTCCCAGCTGCACCGATTCTGCTCTGTCACACGCCACTGTTCTCAAACACCCATTGATTGCTCCAACCCTGGCATGCTAGCCTCTTCCGTCTCGTTCCGGTATCAGATCTCCATGATAGAGCAAGGATACAAATCCAGCATTGCTAACTTTGCCAAAGAAGGCCCGTAAATGGCGAGAGACGAGGTCGATTATAAAGCTGGTAGTAATCATGACCCATCCCCATCCCCGTCCGCCAGCCTCCTGTCCTCCTCCCCCTTCGCCCCCGGCGCCCCGCTACTTTGTTCCGCCTCTTGCTCTTGCTCCGGCGAGACCAGCGGGGTGCCCGACCCGGTCCTCTGTGGCAGCGCGCCCGCTCTCGGCGGCACCATCCACGTCCAATGCCACAGCCTTTCCGGTACCGTCTCCTGAAACGACCTCCGCGCCCCGCGCGGCAGCGTCACCCTCGCCCGCCACACCGTCCCTGTCCTGGTCACGGGCAAACGCGGCTGTGTCGGCGTAGCTTTGGGCATCGGACTGCTGATCGGCGGTAGAGAACTCGGCCTCCCAAGCTGCCCTAGCGCCTGGTGTGCCAGAGCGTCCAAAAACTGCGCTTGGTCGACGGTCACCTCCTGCATTACCACGGATGTTGTTGATGGTGGTGGCGGTAGGGCGTCAGGCTGCTGCACTTCGGGCGGTGGCAGCGCTCCAGACATTGTTAACTCTTCATGGCACGCTTGTTCCAGCCGAGGGTCGATCAGAAGGTTTCTGTATTCTGACGACTGCGACGGCCAGGTGACTTTTTGTGCGAGGATGTGAGGCGGCGTCTCGTCCAGTTCGCGGAGCACTCTGTTAATGGTGTCTGGTGAAACTGAGGGAATGTGCGATACCCCGGAGACCGGCTATTGCTAGGCCCAGCACTGCATTCTCGACTGCTTCCGCGATGCTGGGCATGAGAGCGAGTGCCTGTTGATGCTCTGACACCGCCGTTGGAATGCTCGGTTCTTCCACGCTTGGTATCGGTACGTCCGCGTTTGGTATCGGTGCTAAAGTTGGCGCTGCGAATGGCGTTGGAGGCTGTCCGGTCGCCGTTGTTAAAGACAGCGCCGCTCCTGCTAGTACTTGGTCGATAGAAGACCCTGAAACGGCCACCTGTTGTGCTGATACTATCGTGGACCGCGCTGCCTGTTCCAGCCTTGGTACTAGAGCTGATGCGCGTGACGCCGCCGGTTGTGGTTCTAGAAGTGATGTTGTTGATTGTGCTGATGCTGAGGCGAACATCGGCGGTGGCGCTTCCAGCATGTCGTTGTTGTCATCATCCAGTCTTGCATTTGGCGTTCCATCTGTCCCGCAAAACTGTGACTCACGGCTTCGATTTGGCGTCTCTCCCGATATCCGCAAGCGCTTTTGCCGGTGTTGAAAGTCTGACACGTCTTCCGGCTTTTTTCGTATCGCTCCGGTACGCTTCAGTCCTGGTCTCTGTGCTGCGTCTGATCCCGACTTTGCCGTGCGTTTCGACGGTGATTCTTGGTAGCGCTCCAATTCTGGTTCCGGCTGTGGCACGGACAACGCCAACAATGAACCTGGGCTCGAAAGAGCCGGATCCTCCGGATCGGGCTCCGCCGACATATCTTCGGGATCTGGTGATCCACAACCTCTGATGCTGACTGAGAAGGAAACGGGGTATATTGGACCATATTCAGCTGGTAATACTGAGGCTGTTGACAGTGCTGACAACGTTGCCCTGACCAGCCCAAACAGGGACAAGCCCGGGTCTTCTGCTCCCTTCTTCTAGGCGTCGGGGAACAGGTCATGCCCGGGCCGAGCCTGGCCACGCAAAGGATTCTATGCGTTTTGCGAGGCCTGTGGCTCCTGTTCGTCCCATCCCCAACTTGGGCCAGGTATCGACGCATATTTACCCGCTTCGTGGCCATCTCCTTCATCCACGGGTGCTCCAGCATGCGCCAGGGAGTCGCTCTGCGGGCCGGCTTTTTCCAGACTGTACAGATCAGTTAGCTCTCACGGACCTCATGAAACAAAGCCGGAATCGGAGAGAAACGTACCAGCAGTCGATGAAATACTTGAAACCGCCGCTCCAGTAAATGTTGGCCTCCGGTTCGTCCTTGAGCTTAGGCGTGGGGTGTGCGACGATGTATGTCAGTAGGTCCATGATACCGGCGCGCGGCTGCATCTCGGTACCATCGACCGGGAAGGGGAAGCGATGCTGGGCAACCTCCAGCAGCGTGATGCCGGTTGACCACACGTCTGAGGTGATCGTGTAGGACTGGCCAGTGATGCGCTCCGGAGCCATGTAATAGCTGGTGCCGATAAAGGTGCTGGCGTCCCCCTTCGTGCCGAACTCGCCGGAGACGCCGAAATCGCAAAGCTTCACCTCACCGCTGCGGTTGAGGAGGATATTGCTGGGCTTGATGTCCCGGTGAATGATCTTCCTCGAATGCAGGTAGGTCAGCCCGTGGAGCACGCTCTCGGCGATCTTTCCCAGGACCTTTTCGCCCGTCCGTCCGCCAAGCTTCTTGACCTCCTTGTAGATGCTGTCGAGCGACCCTCCCTCGCAGAACTCCATGGCAATGGAAATGGTGGCCGTCCCCGGGTCAACGAAGGCACCGTAGTAACGGCAAATGTGTGGCGAGCGGCATTCCTTGTTGAAGCCGAGCTCGCGCATGATCTGGCGCTTGGCCTCGGGGTTTGCGGTTATAATCTGGATAACTGTTAGGAAGAAGCCTCCATGGCCAGACGACAAAAGTTCTTGGGCTACGCACCTTGAGCGCAAACACTGTATTGCCCCCCTTCAGCTTGCATCTTGTAACGGCTCCTCCAGCACCCTCACCCAGATTCCCCAGGTCCATTATTCTGTTCTCCAGGCTCACGATCCGCCAGCCCTCGTCGTCCAAGTCTTCTACATCTGCCGTTCTCGCCTTCTCAATAGCGGCTTTGTCGAAGCTCTCGAGTCCGTGCAAGCCCTCGCCTTCGGCATCACTCGCGTTGGAGTACAGCGATCCGACCGCCGACACAGGGTCACCGGTCTGTCTCGTCGAGCCTATCCCAAATTGGCTGGCGAAAGAGAGCGCGCTGAATTGAGAACCAGCACTGGCGGGGTTGCTGGCACGGCCGTCGAGCGGGCCGAAACTCCCGCTCCTGCTGTGGGCAGCACTGCTTTCGCTGCCCCCGCTCGCGCTCTGCAGACTCAGTGTGGGTTTTAAGGGACTGTTCTTGCGGCGCAACGGTGCTGCCCATTGGGGTCGCGAGCTTCAGGGTCGGAAGCGGTGGCCGCGGGGGAGGGGCTCCCTGGTTGCCGACGGGCTTGACGTTGGCGGAAGGCGGAATAGCCAGCCCCAAGCGAGGGCCCGCGCGGCCGCCGGGCGAGCGCCGGGGATGGCTGGGCGGAGGAGCGGCGGTTGCGGCGACATCATGGGAACCGGCGAGTGACCTTGTTGCGGCATTCCAATTGTGGGATGCGAGGGCTGCATTGTATCAAGGCAAAAGCGGTTAGCGATGGATCAGATGATGCCCGCCGCGGACCCTTCCCTCAGAATATGCACACTTGCTCCCTGATCAGACGGATCCACCTATCGTCTGAGCGTCAAGACGGAGGGCGAGTCAGAGCGGTGAAGGGTTTGAGGCAGGCAACCAAGGAACATATCAAAGAAGGAAGAATTCGATATTCAAAGAGACGGGCAAAGGATTGTGGAAGAGATTGGGGTCGGCCTCATACCATGGCTGCAGCGTTCTCGCCGCTTTGGTTTGGGGGGGCGGCCATGCTTGATTGGACCTGGCGGTTCGCGAGAGGAGGGACTCGCTCCTTTGCTGTCGAAAGCCGACTGGACAGAGCAAACCAGACCGGTCTGGTTTGCAGACAAACAGGGCAAGATGCAGAGAGCGACGCTGACGAGCGATGCTGGCTGGGTAATAGGGCCGATGCGATGAGCTGACGAGCCCTGAATCGGCTTGTCGACTGGATGCAGGAAGACGGCCAATGCACCCCAAGTGCAGAAGGGCAGGGCGACACGACAGCAACGCACCAACGGACGCAGGCAAGAAATGCCGGACTGCTGGACACCGTGGGGAAGTGCTCCTTCGGGTCCGGCTGGGCGCGGCGATGGAGACCGATGGGATCACGCGTGTGTTCCGAGGGGTACCTTGGGTAGCTCGCTCGATGCGGTCGGATGGAGAAGGCAATGGCGCAAATGAGGCAGGACGATACGGGGAGGTCGGAAGCTTTCAATAAGAACGGAAGGTGGAGCGCTCCTCAGGTTCGGAGCTGTCCGCGGAGGTGGTATTCGCCCCTTCGCTTGGGACTGGAGGTGGACAGGTCGATTAAAGGCTGGGGAGCTGAGGTGCTTGGGACAGGAGAGGGCGGGTGCAGCTCGTTTGATGAATCAGGGCAACCTGGAGCCCCTCCACAAGGATCGCTAGGCGCCGATTCCAGGTGTCCCTGGCTCCACCTTGGACCCTCCGGCAGCGATTGCTTCAGCCCGGCCCAATGCGGTGCGATGGGATCGGGCCCTGGCCTTGGGAATGCGGGGCCTTGATTGACACAGGGAGCAGCAAACTGACCAGATTGCTTTGATAGGAGGCTCGAATGAGCTTCGCCCAAAATCAGCTGCCCGGATCGGCCGCGGCGAAATGACAGTGAAAGCGTCTGGAGCGAGCGTTTTGGTGGACCCAACCATCCAAGCATCGAGATGATCTGGCGGCTCCTGCAACGAAAGCGGAGACCCAACACAAGTCAAAAAGCAAATCAGAGCGCTACACGAGATCCGGTGAGGATCATGAAAGGATCATGGAGCCCTGGAGATCCGCGATCCTAGCGAGCCGGCAAAGGATGGAGCTATGGTAACGTTAGCCGCCAGCGATCAGCGGTCACTCGCCGCCACCACCAATCCTGAAGCTGGGCAGGGGCTCCTGGCTTCTGTCCTGCAGCCCCGCAGTCACACCAAGCCCAAGTCCTACCCATCTGTTGTGGAGGACCATTTGCAATGGAGGATGCATCTGATTCTCACGAGGGAATTTATCGCGACTAAGCCGTCCAAGACAGAAGCCAGGGTGGAAACTGCCGGCTAACGTGAGCCGCGGTTTCCGGCAAGGACATTCCTGATACTTTCCCATCAGAAGGGCACACTGGTCACTGTCTCCATATCCTTGGGTTGCCACTGTGCCACCCCAGAATTCCTCAAACTCCCTTCAACAAACCTCTATGATTGCCCTTCTATCGAGTCTGTGGCACATACGGGACCTCTTTGCTGCTAGAGTTTTGTCTCTATTGCAGTTTTGTCTCTATTGCAGCGCTGAACCTGCAGAGTGTCTTAACGGTCCTCACTGGCATTAACAGCTGGATCTGATACCAAGATCTCACATTGTACTGTGCCCGATGCAGAACCACGTTCCCAAGCGCCCAAGCGACGCCGCGGATGTTAAGCGCCGTGATGCGCGTCCTCAATGGTCGGCCGAGAGACGAGCGGGGTCCAGCTTCAGGCTTGGTGGGTGTCGGCTTGCCGAGTCAGGACCCACCATCGCCCGTTGCCAAGATGTCCCCACTCCTTTTCCAGGAACTGGAGCCAAAAATTTCGAATTTCGAGCAAAACAGCGGCAGAAGCACACCAGAGCAGTCGGCAGGGCCTCGCAAAACTACAGGTTTGGTCAAAAGTTCGACCGGGGGCCCAGTCCAGTCATGCCGTCAGTCCCATCTGTGAAGCGCTTGTCCAAAAACATGGTGGTGGACCAGGTCGAGGAAAGTGACGGACCAGTCTCCGACTCAGATGCTGCTTCATCGCCAGCACCATCTGAAGCACCGTCTGACAATGAGAGCGCTGCTTCGAACTCGGAGTCGGACTCTCTCGACAGTGTTTGGCCCCAGGAAACGGCGCCGCACCTCTCCCACGGCTGGCGATGATGCCGAGCCCAAGATCATCACGTCTGTCTTCAATGTGCCGTCCCGCATAAAGCGCAAACCCCAGGCCGAGACCACGGTCAAGCCGGCTCAACCCCTTGACCCCGAACCCGAGCCGGCGTCCCGAGTCACGGCCCCTCTGGACGTCAACACCACCTTCGACTCGCTTGGTGTCCGCCCATGGCTGGTGCAGTCGCTGGCCAACATGGCCATCAAGCGGCCCACTGCGATTCAGCGAGAGAGCATCCCGATGCTGCTCAGGGGAAGAGACTGCATTGGCGGCAGTAGGACGGGTTCAGGTAAGACGGTGGCCTTCTCCGTCCCCATTCTTCAGAAATGGGCCGAAAACCCGTCTGCCATCTTTGCTGTCATCTTGACCCCGACTCGGTGAGCCTTCGCCCTTCTTCTCAGCTCCGTGCTCACTCTGCTGACACGACTCAGTGAGCTTGCCCTTCAGATCTACGAGCAAGTAAAGGCCATCTCGTCGCCACACTCGCTCAAAGCCATCTTGGTCACGGGTGGCTCCGACATGCGGTCGCAGGCCATCGCCCTGGCCGCCCGGCCACACGTCGTCATTGCCACTCCCGGCCGTCTGGCCGATCACATCCGCACGTCGGGCGAAGACACAATCTGCGGCCTCCGCCGCGTCCGCTTCGTTGTGCTGGACGAAGCCGACCGGCTCCTCGCCGCCAACGGACCCGGCAGCATGCTTCCAGACGTCGAGGAGTGCCTCGGGGCACTCCCGCCCCCGGCCGAGCGTCAAACCCTCCTCTTTACGGCAACCATCACCCCGGAGGTGATGGCTCTAAAGAACATGCCGCGCCAGCCCGGCCGCGATCCGGTCTTCGTGTGCGAGGTCGACACCGAAAACCTCGCCATCCCCCCGACGCTCAACCAGATGCACCTCCAGGTGCCCGTCACCCACCGCGAGCACTACCTGCACATGTTTCTCCTCACGCCCGCAAACGTGGACAAATCGGTCATCATCTTCTGCAACCGCACCTCCACTGCTGACTTCCTGCACCACCTGCTGCGCCTGCTCGACCACCGCGTGACGGCGCTGCACTCCAAGCTCCCGCAGCGCCAGCGCATCGACAACCTGGCGCGCTTCCGCGCCTCGGCGGCCCGCATCCTGGTCGCGACCGATGTTGCGGCCAGAGGTCTGGATATTCCCGAGGTGAAGCTCGTCATTAATTATGATATCCCAGAGATCGGATGACTACATCCACCGCGTCGGCCGTACGGCGCGTGCGGGGAGGAAGGGCGATGCTGTGACTTTCGTCGGGCAGCGGACGTGGAGTTGGTGCTGGCTATTGAGCAGCGGGTGGGTAGGCAGATATGGAGGCATGGGAGGAGGAGGGGGCGTCAACCTGGAGACGAGAGTGGTGAGGGATGCGCTGAAGTTGGTTGGCGAGAAGAAGCGGGAGGCCCTGTTAGAGTGGAGGAGCAGAGGGAGGTTGGCGGGAAGAGGAAGCGTGGAAAGCAGAAACTGAGGGTCAATTAGACGTTGGGTGTGGTACGTTCTAAGACAGCTTAATGGCTGAAAGTTAATAGATGAGCAATACAGGGATAGCAATATGATACCCCTTTGATCGTTTCACAGTTAAGATGTCTTCCCGACAACGCCCCTATTCCGGTCCAACCCTCAAGCCTCCTCCTCATACAACCTCAACACCCTCACCGCATTCCCGCCCATCACCATCTTAGCCTCCTCACTCCCTCCCCCAACGCCTTCTTCACCGCCTCCACATTCAGCCTTACACTTTCCCATTCCCCCTCCTTGTCACTCCCTTCCCCCACGGGCGGAAAGAAGGGATGATCTGTCCCGAACATCAACCTCTCCGCCCCCCCTGCCGCTTCCACCGCCGCTCCTCAACCCCACCTCACTATACACCACGCATCAAGATACACCTGCTCCTCAATACCTCCCCACACGATCTCTTCCTCCTCCCCTGGACCTTATCCTCTTCCACGAGCATCTCAACATGCCTCAGACAGCTCTCCACCCCCTCCGGCCCAGGAACGGCAACGTGCCCCCGGCATGGGCCAACACCATCCTCAACGCAGGCACCGCGTCAAAAACGCCGGCGAGATACATCCTCGCAACCGCGATCGTCGTCTCCATCGGGAACCCCAGCGCGAGCGGCAGCACGTGTCCGTACCCGCCCGCGCGGGGCCGTACACAGAATTCGGCAGGCCGTAGTGTGGATGCAGGAACACGGGAGGTCTGCGGCGGCGAGGGATGCGAGGATGGGCAGCATGGCGGAGTCATCCAGCCCGGACCCGAGGCCTGAGGTGCCGAGGATGATGCCGCGGCAGTGGCGGAGGCTGGAGATGTGATTGATGGAAGAGAGAATCGTCTCCAGAGGAGCTGTGAGCGGGAGGGAGGCGAAGAAGTACAGTCTTCCTGCTTTACCCTGCTGGAGGAGGAGCACATGGCTTCGAAGGAGGCGTTGATCTCCTCTGCGACGGATCCCGCTTCGGCGGCGGGTAGAAAGTCCACCAGGGTTAGCGAGAGAACGGAGGTGGTGATGCCATGGGTGCGCATGAAGGAGAGCTTGGCGGGGAGCGAGGTGAAGTGGGTGGTGAGCGGGCGGCCGGGAGAGGGGCTGAAGGGTCGGTGAGTGCTGCTTCGAGTGCGGGGAGCTCGGACTCGAGGAGTATGAGGCGGGGGAAGGGGAGGATGGGAAGGTGCGGATTAAGGGGAGGGTGTCGCGTGAGGAAAGCAGGGAGATGTAGGAGGGTGGGTACATGTGCGTGTGGATGTCGACAATTGGAACTTCGGGAGCCATTTTGTGAGATCTCAAGGCGTTGTCTGGTCGGGAGTCGTGGTCTGGTGTTTAGTTTGATAGTGGAATCTAGAATAACATAACGAAGACCCCAAGACTCGGGAGAAGAGAGCACAACAGGCCGGCGTGTAGTATACTTGCCTGGACAAGGATGATGCCAAGCTTCAGTGCCAAGCCGGCAACGACCCCGCACCTCCACTTGCCGAGTTGTGCCCCACTTAGTTACCTTGTTGCGGTCGGTCTTTGCAAGGGTCTTATCGCGGCGGCAGCAGGGGCCTGTAAGAGTCCTTCCTTTGTGCTTGAGGACAATGAGGTGTGTGGCGCAACAACAACAACAGGTGGGAGGGCTCGATGATGATGATGCTACGGAGCAGGAGGCTGTGGTGGGCAAGTGGGCAAAGGGAGCTGTCTGGAAGTGGGGCAGCGCAAGTGTTCTGGCCCGCACATGCAACAGAGGGCTTTCCGCGGACCAAGCAGCAGGAAGGTGCTAATTTCTGTAGCACCAATTTTAGGATGTCGAAGGAAGAGGTCCCTTAGCCGGGTACTGTGCCGCGTTCCTCCAATGGCGCTGGCCTGGCTGGTTTAGGGAGCCTCCTGGAAGTCAGTCTCGAGGGCACCTGCATGGATAACGGCACCTGACTGCAACTGGCCTCCGAAACAGTAGGACAAGCTCCGGCTGTCTCCATCTTACCATTGGAATATTTGAGCTCTACCCCGCGCGCCCGGACGCTGAGACCTCTTGGACATCGATAGCATCCTGCACCGTGCTCAACAAGTTTCGTGAGCCTCGTTACTACAGCTCGGACGAAAACCACAGGAACTACAGATCATGGAGAAGGCAGCTGTTGAAGGAGATGGGCTGTTGATCCCAGTAATTACCCAAGCTCCCCCTTATCCGCGATCCATGTCTGACACCTCCAGCTCATCGACTTCTCCAAGTTCCTCAGCGGCGAACCCTCCCAGAAGCAGGCCACCGCCCAAGCCATCCTGAAAGGCTTCCAGACCGCCGGCTTCATCTACCTCTCCAACATCCCCATTGATCCCTCCTTCTGTAAGCGTGTCTTCGATACCTCAGCCAAGTTCTTCCGCCTCCCGTCGGCCACTAAAGCCTCTCTGGCATGGACTACCCCCGAAGCCAACCGCGGCTACTCGTCCCTAGGTCGGGAGAAGGCATCCCAGATGACCGACAGCGCCGCCATCGACGCCCTGCGGAATTCCATCCCCGACATCAAAGAATCCTTCGAGATCGGCCGGGAGGACGTGCCTGAGCATCCCAACAACTGGCCCACTGAAACAGGTGAGCTGGTAGGTTTTAAAGCTACCATGACAGATTTCTTTGCCCAGCTCAAGGATCTCCACACCTCAGTCATGCGCGCCATTGCCGTCGGCATGTCACTCCCGGAGACCTATTTCGACCGGTTCGTGTGCGACGGGGACAACAACCTGCGGCTGCTGCACTACCCTCCTGTGAGGAAGGATCTGTTCACGATTAACCCCGGGCAAGTGAGGGCTGGTGAGCACTCCGACTATGGGAGTATCACTTTCCTGTTCCAGGATGATAAGGTGGGCTGCAAGTCAAGAGCTCAAACGGTGCGTTCGTGGATGCTACGCCCATCGAGGGCACGTGTGTCGTGAACGCGGGCGACTTGTTGGCGCGGTGGAGCAATGATACGATCAAGAGCACGATTCATCGGGTTGTTGAGCCGCCGAGGAAGGAAGGGGAAGCAGGAGGGGGAGGAGTATCCGGCGAGGTACAGCATTGCGTGAGTACCACTGGACGTGCAACCGTGGGGTTTGGTGACTGACGTAGACAGGTATTTCTGCAACCCCAATTACAAGGACTTCATTGAGGCCATCCCGGGAACGTACGCCACCGAGGCGGACAAGAAGTATGAAGGTATCAACAGCGGGGATTATCTCGTTCAGAGGCTGAAGGCTACGTACTGAGGGTTCCTCAGCGGTGAGTGTTTGGTGCCATGCTATTATTGAATGATACGTCCATCTTTATACAACCAGATAGCGTCCGCAAAGTCGTGCACAGCTTCATCAGCTTGCGCGTCAGACAGCTTGTTATCCACACCTCTCTTCTCCTAGCCCGCCGAAGGAGCTTCAGATACGCTGCTCGCTCTCGTTCCTTTGCCATCAACTTCTCATCTCGCTTGGACAATGGCCCATCCATAACAGCAGGTACCACAGCGAGCTCTTTGTTGAACTCGACCAGTTCCCAAGGTCCACAAACGCATTCCCCAGCCAATCACTGATAACACATTATGCTCTTCAACAATAATGTTGCTGCTCCACAAATCTCTGAATCAACGGAAACAGCCCCTCCCTAAACGTCTCCGTCTTCTCCATCTTTCCCATCATCCCCAGAAACTTCCTAATCAGATCGAACAGCTTCTCACATACTCTGCTGGAGTTCGCTTCCTTATCTTCTACTCCCTGGAGGAACCTCGCCACCCGAGCCCATGGAGCAATGTACTCCCTGCAGTCTCAAACGGGCCTCTAAGCCTCGGTGTGGGCCCGACATCAAACTCGCCATCCTCGCACAACACACTCCCAACCATGGGAAACCACACACCTGCCACCTCACCCTGAATCCCCGTGAACGCAACCTGGAACTTTTCTTTGTATCTCTCAGGCACCTTCCCCTTGTGCACACCCCAACCCCCTAACTAAATCCATCGCCGTGTTTGCCGGGCAGAAACCCCGCGAGCATGAACGCTGCGCCAACGCTGGTTTTATCATCAGACAGAGTGGCATCGTATATATGTAAAACCTCTGGCACGCGGGATACCGGACTTGGCCCTGACGGCTCCCATGGGTCATGGACCTCGTCCAGCAAAGCACTTGACAGGATGATGGCATTGCGGGTTCGAGTTGCAGGTGAGCGTTCCAGTAGGCGTTGTCGGCGAAGGAAATGCGGTGGACGGCGTGCAGGCCGCCGACGCTATATTCGGGGGAGCGGCGGCACGGGCCGGAAGGGAGGGTCCCGGTGGAGAGGTAGTCTTTGGCGTTGGACGCGTAATGGGCGAGGGCGGATCAGTTGATGTGCGAGAGGGTTTGGTTTCTGGGATATGGGGTTCTCGCTTCCAGCTGAGCTGGGGGATATGAGAGAAAAAAGGGGGGCAAGCATGGCGATGGCAGTGCTGGGTACTGTTGAGCCGGTATTAACGGAAAAAAGAATTTGGGATGAGAATGAGGTGAGCTAAGTGAGTTATAAGCACCAGCTCATCAAGAGAGAAGTATTGGAGCTATAGCGGAGCTGTGTTTGGGTCGGCATGCTCGTTCATGCTGCAGGTATCTTCCAACCCCTGTCCATGGACACCGATACTCTGGATCCCGATACTCTGGATCATATCCGCCCAAAGGACAATAACAATACCATACCTGGATAAGATATGTGATCTCCCTTTACCTCTGCATCAGGGCACAGGGAGGATAATTAAATATACCAAGGTGCTCTGCTCCCTCCCGCAACATTGTCTGGGTGATTGCTGCAGTTACCTCAAAGAGAGTTGGTACACGTCAATTAGTACGCAAGACATCCTCTTAGAACCTCACGGCTTTCCCTGGCAACCTGTTGATATCGAGAAAAGAAAATGGGAGGTCAAAGTGGAAAGAAGCTCCATAAAACCTTCGGATGCTGCCTAATAGGGTTAGTATCATTCCAAAATACATTGCATTGCATTTCAGGCCTCGACT
Source organism: Achaetomiella virescens (assembly GCA_031001845.1). Taxonomy (NCBI): domain Eukaryota; kingdom Fungi; phylum Ascomycota; class Sordariomycetes; order Sordariales; family Chaetomiaceae; genus Achaetomiella; species Achaetomiella virescens. The sequence continues at coordinate 254,545 of JARNGD010000019.1, forward strand.
TGGCACTTCACCTCAACATCCAACTTTCACGCCATCCACGCCCGCCAAAATGAACGACCAAGACCTCATCACTTATGGCGGGAAGCGGCCGCTCGAGGTGACGACTTGTTTGTTCTTCTCGCAACAGACGCAACCGCATCCGAATCTGACATCCGGCGTGCCTTCCGGCGCAAGGCGCTGACAGCCCACCCCGACAAGGCCGGCGATGCCTACGATCCGGCCCTCTACGAGCGGCTCGAGCGCGCCCGCGATGTCCTCCTCAATCCGGCGGCCCGCGAGGCCTATGACGCGGGCATGCGCGCTGTGCTCCAAAAGAGAATGCAGCTCGAGCAGATGTCCCAGAAGAGAAGACAGCTGGTTGAGGACCTTGAACGGCGGGAAGCGGAGGCCAAGCGGGCCAAGACAGGCCCCGAACCAAGGGCGTACGATGCGGAGCGGGCGGCCATGGCTGCGCGAGGGAGGGCAAAGATGGAGGAGATGAGGCGCTTGAGGGAGGAAGCCGAGGTGCGGGAGCGGCTGGCGCGGGAGAAGGAGGGGCGCGCGGCGCCGCCAGTGGTACCATCAACGGCGTCTACGAGCAAACCGTCGGTCTCAGCCGCAAGCAAGCCAGACTCGGCCACAAAGTCTCAAGACGGCCAGCCCACTCCGCCGCCAACAAACCACGACAACGACTACGACGCGCAGATCGCCGAGCTTGAAAGACGTCTCAAGGAGAAACAGTTGCGCAAAGCCGAGAAGGAGCAGCGTAAGGCGGAAAAAAAGGCGAAGAAGGCTGGCACACCGGCACCTCCCAGGTCTCCGGGGGAAGAGACCAACAACGCCCCTCCACCTCCTCCCGCGGCAGAACCCACAGGCTGACGAAGTCAGGAGGTCCACACCCACTGAAGTTGCCCCGTCAGCACCTCCGCCAGCTGCCAGCAACCCGCCGAAAGCAAGTGACAGGTTTTGCGTCAACCATGGCCAGGCTCCGGGCTGCTCAGGCAGCGAAGGAGGAGGCGAAGCGGAGAAAGCCGAAGAGGAGGTGCGTGCCGCAGCACAAGCATCCGCTTCGTAGGTGAAACTGTGTGGTTATTGGTGACGATAGAGTTATGATACCCTAGATAGACTGGATGTTCAAAGTACCAATAGACCATTTCAACAGAAAGACGCAAAGCGGGGTCCCGCTAATCGCGTTCCTAGACGCCCGGTGAACAGAGGGGGCTGGATCGCCAACGGTTGTAAAGATAGACGGTCTTGCCTTGACGGCGATGGACATCGTCATACATGTCCCACATGTAGTAGTGTACAAGCATATACAGCACGCTTATCCCCTGCGCGCTCAATGCCCCTCCTTGTTCTCCAGCCCCTGCCGCAACCACTCCGGCACAAACGCCTTGATCTTGACCTTCCGGGTATCACCCTCGCCCTCCTCCCTTCCTTGGCCCCCAGCCCAACCACAAACTCATCGCCAGCAGTGTATGCCACACTCGCCGCCTCTCCCGGCAGCACAACATCCGTCATGATCTCCAACCGACACAGCGTCCAGCCCAACATTCCCCACGCCCCTCAGCCACTTCCCTGCGCTCCGGCCCTTCTTTCCAACCCGCCCAATGCTCGCCTCAGCGGGCACCATCTCAGCACTCAGCCCGCCGCCAGCTCCGGCCGGTACTCCAACCCCTTGGGCTCAGCCTGCTCCTCCGGTACAATACACAAGGCAATATCCTCTTCCTCACCACCCCGCGATGCTCCGTCCGGATCGTCAGCTCCTGCCCGACATACACCCTTCCTAAAATCCACACCCCCCATCAAATCAATATTGCTCACATGCGTCAGCGCCTGCTCCCGCAGAATCTCCCCTGCCCCTCCGGCACACCATACAGGTACCTCCTCAGACGATACACGTCCTCCCCGACCCTTGGCACCTTGTCCCCAACTCGGCCGGCTCCTTCCCACCAAACCCAGCACCCTCCACCCCAGCCCAGGCGCCCGTATCCTGCACCGCAACCACGCCTTCTTCACTCCCCTTCCCCAGCACTTCGCCAGCCCCATCCCCCCAGGCGCCCCAGACCTGCCCCTCCCCCTCCTCCAATACCCTCACATCAAACTTGGCCCTCAGCTTATACCTCTTGACATGTCTCTGCAGTCTCTCCGCCTCACCCGCATCAACCTCAATCAACCAGCTCGTCCCATGCCCGTGCTCCCTGCCTTCCACATCCCGCGGATCGCGGTACACAAATACGTCGTGCAGCACCCGGCCCTGGGCGGTCAGAAAGGCGGCGTAGAACCCGGCGTGGCGCGCAGGCGGGCGTTGTTGTTGGCGTCGCTGGGAGGAGGCGCGCCATGGTGGCCCGGAAGAGGTTGGCGGTGATGACGCCCTGGAGGAAGCGCGCTGCGTCCGGGCCGCGGAGGGAGAGCAGCTTGCGGGATGGGAGCGGGGCGAGGCCGGAGGGGGAGGGCGCTGCCGGAGGGGCGACGGAAGCGGCGTTGTGGTGGGGTGCGGAGCGGGAGAGGAGGCGGCGTTGTGGTGGGAGGTAGGCTCCGGGAACGGCGGATCGGACGGCGGAGGCGCCGGGGGGGTTCCGCACGAGGACCCTCCGTGCCGGCTGCATTTGTATGTCGTGCGAAGGAGCGTGGTTGGTCAGGTGAGCGGAGAGGGAATTTGGCGAGCTGGTGCTGTCCAATTCGAGCTCCGTTGAGCGTCAATGCGGAGGAGGAGCTTCTGGACCCAACAGTTGCCGGTGACGTCGGTGGAGCCGATGTCTCCGTCGGCAGCAACAGTTTTGCCGATCGGCAAGCGGACGTTTTGCACGACCGAGGTGGTCGGTGCGTCACAGATGATCGTCAGCCCTGCGAGTGGGTCTGGGGAGATTATCACCGAATTCTCCCCGCGGACCGGAGTCTCGGAGATATCGTCATCTGGAGCTCGAAAACACCGCGCCCGGCTCTCGCGGCAGCAGCAGAGCGTTTGGCTCCGCGGGGGTTAACGGGGTTTACTCATACGCGCTCACGTAACGCACGACGACAGCGTGTCAATTTTGCTTTGCGACTAACAGTTCTCTAAGCGCACGTCCTGAGACATCCGGTACCTCCAGGCTTTGGCCTGGCACCGCTGTCGGCGTTTTTTTTCCCCAACGAGAGTCTGAGGCTCTGCGGAATAAGATCAGCAACGAAAGAAATTCCTGCCGGGAAGTCGAGATTCGGATTCTGCGACTGCAGTCCGGAAGGGGCCGGAGCGGGTGGACCACCTGCCCTGCACCCGGACGGAGGGGTTCGGGACGCATTGTCATTTGACTTGTCTCATCGAAAATGCTGCGGACTGGGGGTTCGAAAGCTTGATTAGAATTCGACGACATTCCCCGGATCGATCCGCATGACCGGCGAGCATTCCGGTTTCGCAGTTGCAGACAAGGAGAGAAGTTACTTGGACGATAACCGGACGCAGCCATGGATCTTTGCAACGGTCCTCGCATTGCATTACGAGTGTTGGTCAACAAGTCCCACGAACCAGTTTGCGATATCAGGTCGAGAGCCTCACCGCCTTAATACCGAGCGCCAACAATTTCCTCATCCGCATTCCCGCATAGTGGGAACCAGCAAAACAGCACATGCATGAAGCGAGCCCCCTCCAATCCTCTGGCGATCCGGCCCTTACCGTAGACCCTTATCTGCAAGGCATTTTCTGTGCTTCCTCATTCTTGCTCGGGCGACTTACCAGAGCCCAGCGCCTTGTCACGGCAGTCGGGGGGTGGGTCCCCGAGAAGGTACCGATTTCCCCGCCGGAGTGGTGCCGCTGTCGAGAGATAGCTGACTGGCACATGGATGGTTATGGTTACGAGCAATGTTTCAGTGAAGCGTATCCGGCGTGGCAATGATTCATACCGACCTCGAAGATACTCGAACCGAGATTGTTGCACACGGGTCGCTAAAAGGCCGGCCCGTCTGTAAGCCTGTTTTGAAGCTCTTGGTGTTGCTGACCTGCTCATCAAGGGCACAGCGAACATAAGTACGACTTGGACAAGGACGCTGCTTCATGTGCCGTTGGCGGTCAACTGACGGGCTCGCTGTTTCACTCGAGACCCCGTTGCCGAGGCCCTGTGATACACCCGGAGCGCCGTTTCCCCACCCTCGACACGCCGTGTGCCCCTCCTTGCCGGAAGCATTTGCCGGGGAAACCCCCACATTTCGTTTCGAAGTCTGAGAACCGCAGGGGAGCTCCTCAGTGATCTGAGAGGCCCGAAGGTAGAGAGGTGAGGCTGATGGTTGAAGTGGTCGGTTGGGCCGCGATTTGCTCCCTGAGTGAGCCGCGTCAATGCATGACTCTCGTTTGGAGGCATCGAGGCTCCACGTTGACCGCCAACTTACAACACTGCGTTGACTGAGAGGGTGAATTGCACAGCTCTGCCCCCCTCCTTTACCGAGTCTCACGTTTGGGAAGGGGTCGCAATGTTGGCTCAAGCTGGGGCAAGCTAGTTTGGACAGAGGACTGCAGAAACAAAGAAGCATCATGCGACATGAAGATGATGATCCACCGCAACACCTCCCAGTAACAGTAAAATCTGTACGAAGTAATTGCGGAGGATCAACACTTAAGCAGTGGATTACGTTGGATCCCATCCTGCCCAACTTGGCGCATGAACATGAGTCTCCGTAAACCTCAACGAAGACAATTCATAGTCTGGGGAAGCCGTTGTTGGCCACTCTCCGAGAACCCCACCAAAAAAAGACGTGCTGAGCCACCCTCACCTCAGGCAGCATCCGCACTTGCATCAGAGTTGTCCCAGCAGGCAACACACAGGTTGTGACGAGAAGGCGCGCCTGAGTCAGCCCAAGGAATTAGGCACGCCCTGCAATCTTCATGCAAGCATGTCCACATCGCTGGTGCGCGGTCATCGCTGTTTCAGTGATGGGCCTAGGGCGATGAGTCGAAGATGATCGGTGTAGGTGCTCGACACTGCCAGCAAAGCAATGCGTTGTGTTCAGGTTGGTTTGATGATGCGAAGTCAAACGCGATTGAGATCTGGCCAGATCGATAAACGCAAACGGAGCATATCGGGCATCCATCTCCACAACCAGCAGCCGTTCGTTTGAAACAATCCCGTTCGCCTGTCTCAATTTCCAAGATCCAAATCGAGGGCCGTCAAACGGCCCTCGACCGACTCAACAAGCGTTGATTGCCTTGAGTCTTGGTCTTGGCCTCGGCCTCGGACATGATCCGCATGCCGCGGGCCGCGACATCAACCGCAAATGGGTGAATCAGGACAACCAACATTGGTGACGGGAACCCGAAGCGGGAAAAAATGATGATGAATCAGTTGCGCATACGCACGTGCGCACGCACCCACACACCCTCCAGGTAAACCAACACGGCGGGATTCATTCATTCAGCCAGGTCACGCCGGCTCCGCCGCCACAATCTCTGCAAAAACGCTCATCATCACCACCTGAGCGCAACGTCAATTCGCATCCTCAGCCTAGGGGGATTCGTAGCAATCTCGGGTCTTGCTCTCCTCACCAGGGACCACGTAAACTCTGCGCTGATTAATAAGCGAGAGCGAGACGAACATCTGCGTGTCTCGTTCACCAAAATCCCGAAACGCGGAGCCCTCTTGTAATTTTCAGGTCACCCGGACACCCTGCCCAGAAACCATCAGTCAAGAGCAAGCGGGGACAAAAGTCTCCGCTGCTCCGCTTCGTGCAGAGCAAAAGAGAGAAAAAAAGTCCCGTAACCCGTAACCCGTACCCGTTAAACCCGGGCGTGGTCAGGCAACGGAAAAGGCAGAAAATCTTGATGCCTGTTCGCTCCACCCCCAGACCGACACTGTCTACACTCACACCATGGAGTGGGGTGTGCGATAAGAAAAGTAAGTTGTGAATCATACCGCTCGCTCGGAACCGATCTCCCGCGATCAAGCGCGAGGCGCCAAGCCCTTGCGTATCTTGGGGATTGAGCGAGAGGGACCGATCCCGGGGCTTTTGGGACACACGAGGGACACGAAACGAGTCGAGTAGCAACCTGGGACGAGAGGCAATGATGTCAATTAGAAGCTCGTGCGCATACACTTCACTGGGCAAGCAAGATGGGACGAAGGTGCCAGATCTGAAAGTGTTGATTTCATTTTGGGGCTATCGAGGCGCGAGGCCCAAGCTCCTGTTTCTGCCACTCGACCTTGACCACTAAGTGTGGTAGGGAGCGGGAGAAGCTATCTGTGTCTGTGCGTATGTGTGAAGATGATGAAGTAGAGAATCCTCCTCCTCGGACAGTGGCAGTAGGTTAAAAAAAATAAGCAGTTGTGTACGATCCAATCCCGTATCCCTTTGTAGTCCCATCCACTGACGATCATCCCCCATTATGTATTGAGTGGTGTGAAAAGACACAGATGCAATGATGCTCATGTCTCTAGATGATCCCAAACCGATTCCCTGATCATTCCCCCTTAAAGAAAACCGTAAAATTTTTCGCTGCCATGATCGCTCTGGTATCATTCAAAGACAAGGGAAAAAGACGCCGGCCCAATGCAGAAAGAAGCAGCAAGCAAAACGACTGATCGCTCAGTAAACTGATATCGCCGATATCAGCCTCGCCGGGTTCCTCGGCGGGAGATAGTACCCCTCCTCGTAGAAGGCGGTCTTGTCCTCTGTCGTTGTTGTCGTGCTGCTCTCCTTCTGCGTCTCCTCAAACGCCGGCAGTAACGGTGTCGGCGGCGACGGCGGCATCGCCTCGTCTTCCGTCAAATCATCCAGGTCGTCGTCGAGCTCCGGCGGTGATGACGGCGACGTTGACGAGCAGAGTGTGACGGGCTGCGCTGCAGGGCAAGGTGCGCATAGTCCTCCTCGTCATCGTCCTCCATGTCGTAATCGTCCTCCTCGGCGGCGTAGCTGTACCCCTTGAGCGGTAGGAAGGACGCGTGCGAAGGTATCCTCCGCAGCGAGACGGCGTCGGCCATCTCGATGTCCTCGTCCTCGTCCTCGTCGAAATCAGAAGAGTCGCTATCCGAGCCCGAGTCGGAGACGTCCGACTCGGCGTCCTCGGCCTGCCAGTCGTGCTCGGGCTCTTCCACGATCGTGTCCGCCACTGGATGCTGCGGCTGCTGCCTCTTCTCCTCGGCGGGGGACGAGGCGCCGCGGACGGACTGGTTGAACCATGATTCTTGCTCCCGCTCGGCGTCGGCGAGCTCCAGCATCAGCGAGTCGAGCAGGTTGGCGTGCCCGACGAGCAGGCGGAGGTTGTGGTCCGGCGGGCGGCTTCGAACGAGAGCTTGGCCCGCGCCTTGTGGGCGAGGAAGTATGTCTGGGCGATGGACATCTTCTTGTTGGCTCTGGGTCGGAAAGGCGATGTCGTGGGAGCTGGCGAGGGGCTAATGGCCTCTGCTGGTGCGTGGTTCTTGTTGTCGTTGAGATGGGGAAGGAGAAGACATGTTGACAGGTCTGACACAGGCAGGCTGCCAAATAATATCTGCTGGGGGAGCTTTGGCGTTTTCTTTCTGGTGAGTCAAGGCGCGAAAGCCGATTGCGGAAAAGCCGAGTTTAAGGCAGGGCGTCGGGGTGTCGATCAAGCCGGTGGGTTGGGGGGTGTGGTCAAAAGGCGGTAACTGGGACAGGCCAAGGACCATGTGAAGTTGGTGTGCGTAATGGTACGTTTAAGTAACAACGCACTGCAAACCGCCAACGTGGATGCTGTCGACAGCAATCAGATCCTAGAGGCCGGGAAGACACGACAAAAAGCGTTTGTTGGTCTGGTCGAGGATTGAAAGTACGGCATGTGTCCGGAGGAAGGGCGGCCCTGAGTCCTTTTGTAAGCCTGGCTGTCGTGTTGGGTGTTCGGCTCTTCCAAGACAGCGAGGGTCACCAGAACCAGGGCAGGTTGTATCATCCGCAGCAGCTGACAAAAACCGAGAGTCCGATCTCCACCCCGGGACCCGCCCTTTTCGTGCCCTGCACACCATCACCCCTGTCAGGTACCTACGAAGCCAAAGCCAAGGACACGGAGGAATGATGAGAAACGCGGCCTCGACCACCTGCGCCGCCCCTCCGTCCAGACAGGAACCGAGACGCGGCGGCGGTGAAGCACCCGAGCCCCTTTCGTGATGGTTGTCCCGACGCGCTCGGCCACATTTGATCCCCGCGCAGAGCCGTCTCTGCGAGCCCAATGAAGAAGCATACGTATCACCATTCTTTTGGTGTGCTGTCCTTCGGCGGCCTGGCACTTGGCAGGACTCGTCAATGTTCCTGGCCTAGTTTTCGGCCAACAGCAGTCCTGCCCATCATGGGGCGGAGTTACAGCATGCTCCAGCTTAACCCCGTCGCACCCTGATGAGCGCGGCTTCAGACAGATTACGGACGGCCTCACCAGCATCAGGGTCTGAGCGATATCTGCGCGGCATGACATCTGTCATCCCAATGTGGTAGCGCGTCGAAAATCTTGATCGCTCCGCGCGGAGTGTGAATCAGCAAACGCCGAGCACCCCGCATCTCCGGTCGGTCGGGACTGCACGGTATCTTGAGAGTTCTCGTGGCTTCCGTAATCATCACTTCTGTCCAAATTTACCTAATCAACTACGCAGCTTGCTCATAAGCAGTCAGAATGGTGCACACATTCCCTGCAGGCAATCCCATCATTCTGGGACCCCACGGCAGAGACTTTGTGCCTTGATTTCTAATGATTTCCGAAAGAGTGACCCCAATATTTTCGCGGTAAGAGTCATTTTGCATCGACAATGCGACTACAGCCATCCGCCCGGTTCAAAATTCAATCTACTTCAGTGGCTCGACTCGGTAACCTTAGCGTCGCAAGCTCGTCGTGGCCCGGCCCGGAGGGCAACGACCTCAGCCCGTCGCTTTCGTCGCTTTTGGTAGTGAGGCAATGCACCACCTCCCTACACCTCGTTTATGCGCCACACATATGCGACGACGATATCGCAGGGCTCGAAGTGAACCAAACCCCCAGTTTCCCATTTGAGTCCTTCATCCTGCAACAGTATTCTGAAGCATACCCAAAATGCATTGCAGCTCAACCACACCGCCACGCTTGCGGGTCGAGTCATCGACAATGCGAACGAACCGAACCGCGTTCCTGGGGATCCCAGCGGTGTGGAATCGATGTGCTCAAGGCACCTTAATGGACAAGAGCGAATGAGAGTCTGCAGCGTCTCACCGGCGTTTGCACCGCCCCCGATGCCTGTGGGGAGCAAGGGAAGTTGACACGGGTTCGGGCTCTCGGTAGGGCCTTACTCTGATTCGCCAGCCGGGTCCGCCGCCCGTAGGGCTGATTAGGTGAGCAAAAACCACATGGCGGTGGTGGGTGCGCTGTCCTGACCCGATGGAGATGCCGGAACTTTCGATGGGAGAGACAAGACCTAGGCTCTTGCGAAGTCCTGTGTACGGAGTACAAACCGCAAAATTTCCCGTCTGTCTGTCGTTTTTGTGCTTACTTGCAGTTTCGTGGAGCGGCTTGTCATCCCACGCTGGCAACGTTATCATCAGGTTGCATCTTTTTGAGAAGGCATGCGCATGCATTCTCTTTCGTCGCTTGCCTCCCCAGATCTGTTGACCGGCAAAGCGAGCGGATACGACAAAATATGTCGGGCAGGGCAATTACGCAGCATCAGTCCCCAAGCCATCATGAGGATTCCTGTTTCAACAACAGCCTCAGCTCATTGCAGTGTGGATGACGAACGCTGTCCTCGCTCATCAGCCAATCAGAACGTGCGGCTGCCTTGGGCCCTTTCCAGCGGTACGGAAATGACCCACCTTGGCTTGTATGTGGTCTGGATGATTGACCGGACAACGGCGGAAAAGGCTCCGTGTGCCGTTACCTGTTCAGAACTTTGTCCAAATACTGCCAGCGTGTCCACAGTAATCGATGAAAGGAGGCGGTTAGGCACTATACATGTAACGACATCAGCGTCACGTCTGGGGGCTTTCATGTCTGTTGAGTGCTTGGAGGACAAGTGCCTCGACCCCAAGTCTCTCAGACTCTTAAGTCACCATGTCCCTCGGTAAGTATCTCGGTCCCTTGACGAGATGTCACGGGATCTTGGTAACATCACGGACAGCTGCCCATGGTTACAGATCTTCAGTGCGAGAGCAGGAGAGAGCTGCCAGCGGCAGTTGCAGTTTGTCTGCTTTATTGCTCATGTGAAGTCGTTGATGCCAATGCAAGACCGAGACTAGTATGACTAGTAATTAGTATAGAGCTGGAACTCTAACGTATATTATCAGTGAGTGGTCCATATCAGTGAGTGGTCCATATCAGTGAGTGGTCCATATCAGTGAGTGGTCCATATCAGTGAGTGGGCCACTCGAACAAATTTTGGTGGACCTGTAAGCCGCCTAACAATTTTTTTAACAGTTTTCGCGGTGTAACTGACCAAAATTTGTTAGAGTGGCCCACTCACTGATATGGACCACTCACTGATAATATACGTTACGGAGTCACTACCAGTAGTACGATTACTTGTATTTACAGGTTGCCAGGACTAGGCTAAGGCTGTGGAAAACAAAACCATGTATGGCACTGGAGAATGGCCAGCTATCAATTTCTTAAGTGGTCTAGGGGTACAAGCATTTCCTCGCCGAGCCCTTCCATCTCTCGTCCAGACTAGCATTTTCACCACAGCAAGCAGGAAACAACCGGTGGTACTAAAGTATCCTCGGCCTAGTCCCGCAACAGTGGCAAAGCTGCCACTAGAACCTCACGTGATGCATCATCCCAGACATATCGCCAACAACTATGCCTTGCAGTTTACTGCTTTTCAGCAGCAGCCTCCTCCTGGTCTTCGTACACGTACCACCACGCCGTGTCGGTGGCCCCGCGCTTTGCTTCTCCTCGTCTGCGGTCTTCTTGTGTCCGTAAGAATACACCAGGTCGTGTCGGTAATAGGCCTCTTGACTCCATCACGAGCTCGGGGGGCGCTGGTCGTAGCAGCCCGTGCTGGTGTTCGCCCTGGTGGGCAGCGGGGGCGCTGGTCACTCCGGAGGAGAGAATGGCGGGAACCAGGAGGAGGATGGTGTTGAGGTGCATGTTGAGAGACTGTTCTTGAGGATGCGGGTAATGAGGAAGGTTGGCTGCCAGAGATGGATTGGAATAGACTGAGCGGATGTTCTTGAAGTTTTGCTGTTTCGGTGATGGCGATTTAAAAGACGGGTGCAGGTTGGAGAAACATATCTGTGGTATTTATCCTTCAATGGATCGGCACATTCGCGGGACTAAGACTGCTCCCCGCCTTGGACTTCAAAGATCCAAGGTGCTCTTTCTGATCACGGGCTGGAACTCGGATCCCTGACCAGATGTCTACCTGGGCCTTCCTCCAGATACAGGGTCTTTCACTGACATCCTATGTCACCGCTCTAGGAAGTTCGTCTTCGTCTGTGACCCTGATCTTTATTGAACTCGGATCCTCGTCGGGCTTTTTATTACGGCGTGGTGATTACCGTGCGCTGCTCCTAGTGGTTTCCTCAATCGTCATGCTGCGCGACACTGACTCCCGCTTACCTCATGCTATTACCTAGTTTAGCCGACTTCAGTCGCTAATTGTCTGTGGCGACGTGAGGGGTTCGCCGTAATAGATCCGAGTTTCGATGAACGTCGTACAGACAGGGCATTTTCTATGCTACACTTGGTGATGACGAAACAGGGGAGGCAGGTGAGTTGTGCAGAGAGGAATACGTCCTTATATGAGTCCTCTAGCTGAGAAATGACTCGAGTTCTCCTCTTCCTCCTCATCGTCCCTGCGGCAACGAAATGGCTAGCCAAAACAAATATACTACCTCGAAGCCCTTATACAATCGGCTTGCCGACGTCCATGAAAATGACGAAGTTGAGCCGCTGGCCGTGGGCAGCCAAGGATCACCACTCTATCACTCTCGACGAGCAGATTTCGAGAAACCCCCTTATACTCTCCATGGCGCTGAATTTGGCGTTATTTCTCGCTCTGGTGGTCTTGGGGTTGGCATTCTATCAAAGTGTGCTGCATTATCGCATGCCAACTTATGAATATTCTTAGGTAAGGTCAATCCCATCTCGCCACCCGTTTCGTCAGCTCATCTCCCTCTTCTCTTGAACCAGTTCCTCCGACGTGCCTATCGAATACCAGAGAGTTCGTTTCAACGCAACTGTGCCAGGGACAAGAGACACGGAATGGCTTGGCTCTTCGAATGAAAAGACGGACGCCCTGTGGGACTCGCTTCTTGACGGTGAGAAAAACCGAGCACAAGAAAGGAACGTGTTGACTGAGTGTTCACATTTAGTCGGGGTCATCGCCCTCAACGCAGCACAAATCAGCCATCTGTCGCCGCCGCCAGCCCGGCTTGCCGACGGCCAGGACGGCTGGGCCGGTACGTTCGAGGTGTTCCACCAGGTCCATTGCCTGAACCTGCTGCGCAAGCGCTTCTTCGCGCCCGAGCGCAACGGCCCCACGGATTGGCAAGAGACGGCCGATCTGTGGGAGTGGCACAACGAGCACTGCTTCGAGTACCTACGCCAGACCATCCTCTGCCACGCCGACGTCAGCATCTTCCCTCTCGAATACGACGCCAAGCACGAGGTGTACGTCCCGAGACCGAGTGCTGAGAAGAGGTGCCGGAACTGGGAGGTCATTCATGAGTATGCGAGAGAACATATGGCGACGGATATTCGAAAGGGAGTACATCATTAGGTGTAGTTCAAAGCTGCTACTACTAGTAGGTGTAAACGTTATGTCTCCTGGTTAGTTTTGCGGCAGAATTGCTACATGACTGTGTCGCAGAAAGGGCGATAGATCAATTCCGGCTCGAAGTCCAGTTGCTTTGCGGTTGTCGCTGTGCCCCTCGGCTATGTACTGCGCACTGTGCGCATTTAGATCTCCTCGTCAACTAGCCGTCGACTCTGGATAAATAAGGAGCTGAAAGAATGACAAGCTGTGGGATAGTGAAAACAAGGAAGTTATTGCGGGACGCTAATTATCTCCAAGTCGAACCCCTGCTTGTCAGCCCGTCCCACACTGCACCTTTTACGGGGGATTGGGCTCAAAATGTAGGGAAAATTGGGAATCTGTGTATTGACTTGTTGGTTGAAGTTGAAGTTGTTGTTTTAGAAGTGGAAGAAGTGGAAGATGGGCGCAATGGCTGCTCAATAGCCATTGCGGGCAACAAAGGCAGGCAGGGGCGGTATGCAAGTGTGGAAGGTCGCTCTTGCAACAGCACCTGCCTCGAGACCAGGGCCATCCCCAAGCGCCATAAAGCGCTCCGCCTGGCGCGGGGCCTCAGGGGCTGCCTCCTTTTGACTGCAGCGTCCAGGTCTTTTACACCGGACGACTTCCCATTTCTGTCACAGTAGGTTAAGCTGATGAGGTTGCATTTGCGGCTAACATGGCGTGTTTGTTGCACTGAACAATCACTGCGATTTCCAACAGGGCCACCACGAGGACATAGCGCAACGATCAAGATGATGACGATACAGGCGACCTAACACAGACCGACAAGACGAGACTCAGCCAAGGCAAAAACAAGAGTCAAGCACTCAACTAATAAAACACAAGAACCGCCCATACCCCTACTTCCAATTTCCAGATGCAATCCGGTTCAAGATCGCAAGTTACGTCTTGCAGAGCCTTAATTAGCAAGCACAATAAACCCATCCGCATGAACAATCCCGTCTTTTTTGCGGGACACGTGGCCCCTCAACAGCCTCAGAGAACCTCCTATCTGGTTAATAGAGCACTTTGAGAGCCTCGAGAGCGTCCTCTCTTCCCTAAATCGCTACAGGTCTGTTTACACCGCCATGCCCGCTGGCATGCTTACAACGCTTTTTCTTGCTCGACACTTCCACGTTGACTTCCACGTTGTCTACGCTCCCAGAGTGAGAAGGTTGCTACAGCCTGCGGCAACGCAACACGGGGACTATTTTGGACCCCTGATGTGTATAATAACATTCGAGGTGGACTTCACCAAGCTCGACGGCAACTGGGACTCCGCAGACGTGAGTATCAGCACGTTGGAAGCATGAAAGTACTGGTAGAACAGTCCGTCGAAAGGCAGCTCACCGGCAGGGGACCAAAATCCGCCATCTGCGGGTGCTCGTGATGAGGCACTACGGTGTCCGGCCTGTGTAGATCGACTTTAACCAGATAAAAATCAAGAAATCCGCCACCATTGGCTACCAACCACTCTCACAACGAACAACTAATGAGCACATCCCCCATCTCCCAGCAAGGGGAGCCGCCGACACCGCATCCACGCACCTCTTCGACGCCGTCAACCCCCTCAAGCGCCTCGCCACCGTCATCGACTCCCTCCCGACTCCCTCCCGACTCCCTCTTGACTCCCTCCCGATAACAGGTGCTTTCAAATCCTTCACCACCGATCTCTTCTCCCTATACAGCCCGGGCACCGACACCAGCCCTCAGCACCCACTCCGGTAGAGCACCTGCACCCAATCCCAACATCGATATCCGCACTGACACCAATACAACGTAAAGATCAGCAACAATACCCATCGGATGTTAGGATCTACCACCCATCGTGACGGTCTACCCGCTTCTTCCCCTAGCGGGGCACAGTGCTGTAGTGGACTATGGCGCGGACGCTGGGGTGCTGCGGGTGGTGAGGTACGAGGGGGAGCCAGGGGAGTGGGAGGAGTTTTAGTATGGCTGTCGGTTGTTGCTGGGTGGAAGGGCGGAGAACACGGGTTTGGGGAAGGTTGGGGAAGGTTGGGAATTGGTGGGAATTGGTGGAGGGGATAAAGATGGGGAGAAGCGAAGGGAGAGATTGAAAAAGAGACTTGCCAGTCGGGTGCTCTGGAAGATTTTGGATGGGGGAAGAAAGGATTGTTTGGGCAGCACTAGGTAGTCAGTACGGATTTTAGGGCAAACGGGTGCTAAAGACGATCTCCAGATTCGCAGTAAGCGAGGTATTAGCAATGAGACAGCCTTTGATACCCTTATGCCACTCAGGGACTATCCTACGCCAATGGAATAACGTTATAGAAGACCGGCAAAACCACCAGCTCTACAAAACCGCAAAGATGACAGCCAAAGCCAGCGTGAGCAACCTGTCTAAGCCGCAAAAGCCAGACCCCCCGAGTCCTCTTCCTGCTCCACTCGGGTTGCTAATTCCTATTGACTGCTCGCAGGACACCGCGAGCCATCCAGATCCGAGCTCGTCGCAGTGACGACTACACCCGTGCCGGGCTTGCCCCCGGTGCAATACTGAGTGCAGCCGTTTAACTCGCCCGCGCCGCCCTGAATCTTCAGCACCGTGCTAAAGTCCGCGTTCCCTTTGGTGGCATCGCACGAGGCATCGTACTGCGCTGCGCTCGCGCCACCGGTGTTGCATGTGCCCGTGTCCTGGTTTCCGAGCGTGGAGGGGTACTCGATACTGAAGACTGGCTTGCCGGCGGCGATGTACTTCTGAAAGTCGCTGCAGAATGGCGAGCCCCGGTTGCCGTTGAGGTCCTTGCAGTCTTCGAGCACAGCGAAGTCAAGCAAAGCGCCGCTCCCGCTGAATTTGCCCACGAGCTCGCGCGCGTTCTTCTGCCCGACAAGCATCGTAAAGCCCTGCTGGTCGTCAGGCTGTGGGCGTGCGTGGCAAGCTCGTTGACGAAGGAGATGTAGTCGCTCTGCGAGAGACCCAGCCTGTGCCGTTGTTGCCGTCCTCGTCGTTGAGGTAACCGTCGATGTTGTCTGGGTCGACACCGTCGCAACCGAGCTGGTTGGCCAGCGTGATGCGCTGCTTCATCCAGTCGCGCGCCGTCTGGTTCTTGATGTTGACCCAGCGCTCGTCACTAAATTGGGGCTCGTCCGGGTCGTACACGTTGCCGAGGAGCCCGCTATTCTTCCACCGTGTGTCGTAGTCACAGTCGCTCTTCTGGGCGAGCCGGCGTTGAAGTAACACAGAAGATGGCATTAGCGTCATGGCCCTACTCACATCAGTATCTGCTAGTGAATCAGAGAGGTGCCGCGGCAGGTCTTACTCGGAGATAATCGACGATCTCGGGGTTGCGGGCGACATGGTAGAGGTCAAGATCCCAGACTACTGCATCTGCTGGTTGGAGGGCTGCTTTGGTGTCGATGGTGTTCTGGATGTCGATCTGCCACTTGACTCCGACTTTGAAGTTTGGTGGAACCTGGCCCTGGGCCAAAGCGCCATGGATGGACAAGCCAATGACACAAAGAACAGGTGCGATGGACTTCATGATGAAGGGCCAGCAGGGGGTTTGTCGCCTTGTCCTCAGCTTGGTGTTGTGCTGCCGAGTGGAGCTTGTTCCGCTGAAGCTATGTAAATTCGAAGCAAAAGGCTTAGATGACGCTGCTACTTATACTTTCGATTAATTTGAGGCAAAGGAGTAAGCTTGTCTCAGTTGTCTGCTCCAGTGCCTCCATAATATTCCGGCCCATCCGACTTGGCTGTGTTTGAGCTCCACCCTATCATGGCTGGTTTCACGGAGCTGGCAAGGGCAGCAAATCCTTCAACCACTCTGTGAGTCAACCGAAAAACTGTAAGCGCCTAAGTTGAGTGGCATATGATAGGGGTGAATCTGGATTCACTTGGTCTAGTCATGTTACAGTTATGCGTAACCTTAGCTTACTATGTGATCCATGTTTAATACTGTGGAAAGGAGCGAGGGAAAGCCGGCGATCATCTTTCCTGTCTGTGGCTTTTGTGGTAATTATGTGGCGGGAAACGAAAATGGCCGGCGACGGAGGAGCATCCCTTTTCCTTGGGATCGGCAGGCTTCGCCTTCCTCCAGTTCCAATGAGTCCATGTTTGTTCGGCGGCCGTCGATGGGGTTGACCTGACAGCGAGGCTGGCTCAGCCCATCGGCCCCGCACGCCGGATGATAGGATTCTGGCTGGGTGGAGACAGACCTGCTGGAATGCGGTACTGTAATTATGCCCAGGCAGAATTACACCTTTCTCGCCGCGCGCCCTCAATCCTGCACGTTGGCCAGGCTGCCAATTGGGGGTCTCGTTCTACGAGATGGCCGATCGGTCGCCGTCCGTGACATGGAAGAAGGGATATCGCAAGATCCTCGATTTCTGTCGCATCGCTGCAGCAGCAGGTTACGTCTGGGCTTGGTCGACACCTGCTGCATCGACAAAACGAACCACGCCGAGCTGACCGAGAGCATCAACTCTATGTTCCGCTGGTATCAGGAGGCTGCTACCTGTTACGTCTTCCTCTCAGATCTTCCTAGCGACGCCGAGCTAAAAACCGCTCTGCCAGGCTGCCGCTGGTTCACCCGCGACTGGACGCTCCAGGAGTTGCTAGCCCCAACAACCGTGAAATTGTACGACCGAGACTGGGTTATGCGGGGGACAAAGACGAAACTTGCCACCGAGCTTAGCGACATAACCGGTATCCCGAAGCGGGTTTTGAATGGGGTCGTTCCCCTCCATGAAGTTAGCGTAGGGACGCGGATGTCACGGGCCGACAACCGTGAGAGGACAGGCCTATTCTCTGCTCGGTACCTTTGATGTCAATATGCCGATGATTTACGGAGAGGGCAAGAAGGCCTTTCAACGCCTGCAAGAACGTTTGTCAGAGCAACGATCTGACTATTTTCGCATGTTCTCCGGAGCTCGATTCAGCAATCGTAACAAAGCCACTTGCCGATGTGATAACTCTTGGTGGGCCACTGCTCGCGTCGTCCCCTCGGGATTTCAAGATGCACTCCGGAGACAAACACGAGGCTTACCGTCAACACTGGGAGCTGGGAGCATAAAGTCGGAGGACAGCCCAGAATACGCTATCACCAACAAGGGGTTGCGAATCAGGACCTCCTGATCCTGCTTCCGCCCGAGGAGGGAGGTGATGATGCGGAGAAGGGGCCCCTGTATTTCCTTGCGCTCGGCGAGATCCGATTCCCCGAGCGCACGTTTGGCTTCCGAGGATTATCGGAGTGATTCTGCACAAAGTTGGACCGAACTTGTTCTTGCGACGGCGGGGTGCTCCCCACCAAATCCTTCGGGCTCCTGATGTAGAGCCGCAGTCGCTGGCTTTGATACCCTCCCAGGACTTCTGCATTGAGTTGGACGGTTCAGACTGGGGCGTCCAAGACCGTACGAGATGGATTTTCTCGACCGAGTAATCACCGTTCGCGGAGGGCGTGTGCCGGTACTCGCCGATGCGCTGGAGGCAGCCCAGGGTAAACCCAGCCAAAGTTCGTCGCATGCCGTGATCGAGGTCAGGAGAGCGATTCCGGAGAGCCATTGGGATCGGACCAATCGCCTCTTCTTCCGATCTTTTAACAAGCACTTGGTCTTCGCGGTCTGTTTTACTGTGAGACTTGGTCAGGAAGTCGTCAAGTTGCTTTGCCTCATCGACCAGCGGGAGGCTAGTAGTCCGTCCTCGTTGCTGCTCAGCTACTCAAAACACTGCAAATTCCACCAATGGTTCCACCGCAGGAAGTCTGCAATCGAGTCCTCCTTCTGGGACGAGCTTCCCAGTGCACACTCAAACAAGGAGCGTTCCGAAGCTAAGTCCGGGTTGGATATCGTGCTCGGCGAGGTTTCCTATACATTTACCGCCAAGCTCGCAGAGTGTGGTGATCTACCAGGACACCGCGCTGCTACCGCGTCATACGAACTGTTTCTTGGGATTAGGCAGCAAGACACGGCAGATAACACCCAGGAGCGATCCCGTCTCAAGAAGTCTCGACAACATTACCGGTCCAAGCGTGAGTTAAGTTCAAAACGTTCCGGGGGCAAGCGACGTTCACCATGTCTCACGTCTCCGGAGTACAGCACCGGCGACCTACTAGCAGGTCTCTAGGAACCTAGCAGGATTGGGGAGGAGGGGGGGGCCGCGTTGGGGGAGGAGGAAGGATATCCTAATGGCCTGGGAGCTACCAGACAGTCCAGACTATTGACTATTCCTTAACTGAACTTTTCACTTAGAGCTAGCTGTCGTATTTAAGTTCACATGGGCTGAGAGCCTAATATAGACAGCCTTAATCTCAATACTTAACGTACATTATAAGCGAGTGTACAATTTCCCATGGACGCGTCACCTCTCTCATCAATACTAGTTTCGTCTATCATCTAATAACGTTATGCCCACTACTTTAGACGAAAAGGGGTAATTTTAGCCCTCCAGTGCTCTTCAAAACGAAAAATGTAAGTGTTTCAGCTGCAGCTAAGATCTACATGTCAACTCTATGACCTTAACCCGACAGCGCGCTAGCCGGCTTATAGATTTCAAAGAGAAGGCTGTTGTTTAATATATTATTAAGCTATCTATGTAATCTTTTCTGCTAAGACTACATATTAACGTACCCTATACAGGAATGCTCTACATGGGCGAACGCTCTCTAGAATCGCAACTATGTGTCTTCAATCCTCTTTTCCCACTTTCCTTCTACAACGCAATATACCCTTAAAAACTAGCGAGGCCTAAGTGTCGTTAGCTCTTCAGACACTAGAAAATGATCCAAGACTAAGCTTAAGTGCTATAGCTAGGATCAATTCTATAGGTTTAAAGGTCTACTTTTCTACGTCCTTCTATTAATAAACGTAATAACTCTAAAGATGCATACGGTAAGTGGGTCCGTTGCGCTTCCCTTAACTGCTGGCCAGCATTACAAAGTACAAATTCAATGGCCAACAATAGGAGTTAGCCTCTCCTGCGACTGCGTTCTCACCTTTGTGCTCGTTCCTCGCTGCAGGCTTCAGCCATCGGCTTTTCCCCAAGTCACCTCGTCTATGGGTATAAATTCTGCGCGATTTAGAGATGTGAGTGGAACGAAAAAAGATCCGCGACGGCATCGGCTTACCAGCATACCGCCCAGGTCCAGCAACGTGACGCCAGTGCCGTACCGGGCAGGACACACCTTACAGCTACAGGTCCTAAGCGTTGCTACGATCTCCCATTCTCCCAGTCAGTTACGGCACTGATTCGCAAAACATCGGGCATGACCATGTCCCCGGTGATGGAAATCGCCATCAAGACACAGTCGGGCTCCGAATTCCGGGCGGTCCTCAAACTCTACGATCGCCGATTCGGCCGAGATCTTCGCGAAATCCGGGGCGAGCACATGCCTCACACGGCTGCTGACGAAGTCGCATTTCAGTCCTTTGTCCGGCAAGGAAAGATGGCACCTTTCCTTCGCGCGCTGGAGCACGATAAGAAGACGGAGGACATTGCCCCGACCCCCTGGCAGTACTACGACAGCACTCCGGAGGGTAAAGCGAAGTTCGAGGCTGCCCTGTGGCAAGAATGCATTGAGCACTTCGAATGCGAGACCGAGGCCTACGCTCGGTTAAGGGATCTCCAGGGCAAGTTGATACCGCGCATGTACGCCCATGTCCGAATCGCGCCGTACGACTCGGGCGTACCTGCGGACCTGCTACAGTCGCAAATGGCGCCTTACTTCGAGGTCAGGGGCGCTCTTCTAGAAGTCATCGACGGATACGGGCTTTGGGATATAGCCACCTCACCAGGAGCCCCTGCGAACCCGGAGATATGGCCAGCTATAATACAAGCTGCGGCCGACTCTGCGCACGAGATCAACAGGCGGGGCGTCCTCATGGAAGATTTGCGCACCGCGCAATGTCATGGTAGACGCACATGTACAGAAGCCCTTCATCATCGACCTTGCGCAATGTCTCTTCCAGGACAAAATGGTAAAGGAATGGCTGGAAATGGGTGGGCAGATGGCGATGACGATTGGGATCCCGATGTAGAGTATTGGGAGCGGGTGCAACAGCAGAATAACCCTGCGGACATTGGGGTGGTAATGAGGACGCGATTGCTGCAACAGAAGGGTATGAAGCTGGACATCAAGCTTCCGGATTACGACAAGATCATGAGGGAAGTCAAGCGCAGTAAAGAAAGGGCTGGATCAGCAAGGTAAAGTGAGCTCTGTCAGGACAAGGTAGTTAGGGTTCGGTTTAATGAGTGTCCGACAAAGAGAAGGCGAGATTGAGAGACTTTTATATAGTGGCCCCTCGCTAATTCGGATATCAATAACGTTATGGATGATACGAAGAGCGCATGGATCTAGACTGAAGCGACAAGGTCTTTAGCACAGACGTCTTTCGTATCAAGATCTCGGGCCTATCAAGAGTATACCTTACTATAATCGACCTTCTAGTCTCTTCTTAGCTAGCAAAAGACTAATCTAATAAAGATACGGCCTTTGTTGAGGCACTTATACTCCTATACATAAAGAAGCCTTGTACTATTACCTGCGGTTGTCTCTACGAAGAGCGACTTTATCCTCTAGTAGGTAAGGTGACATGTTAGGGCTCTAGATCCCGAGAACCCACACCCTAGACCTCATTACTAAGCCGGATACCCTAGACGAAGGCTCTCAGAGCGAACGATTCTGCGTCGAGCTCGCCTAGAAGAAGGACGTCCACTTCCGTCTAGACTAGCACCTACTACGCAATAGAGAAACTATGCAGGGCGCGACAACTATACTACTGCTCGCCATATGGCAGAAGCCGGCTTCTTCTCGAAGTGTATCTGGACGACGCTGAATGGGAGAATAGGAAGCGAGCCCTACCCATGCCAGCTACGAAGACTCCAAGATCTCTATGGGTGCTGAGGCTAGATAAGGCTGCGACGTCTCCTTCGCAATGTCGTACAAATATAAAATATATGAGCTAGTATAGTAGTGTGCTATCGGCCGAGTAGTGTAGTCCTTGCTAGATGATCTAACATAAATGAAACGCCAAAACATGTCCGCCCATGCCATCCTTCCCCATGACACCTGGTTTTCTCTACCTCGTGGGAGAAAACACAGAGAAGAGTCAAAGTCGGGCAAGCCGTCCTGCAGCAACACTGAGCGAAATACTCCCCACCCAGGGGGCCACGACGCTCCTAGAATAACTATAATCACCATGCACGCAAATCCCAAGACAAGACCAGCATATCTCCCTCACTTGTCCACCCATTCGACGACCTTCAGCCCCTACCGCCCTACCGCGACCCAAACCAAAAGCGCTCCCACTCCCCGGCCAACCACCCACCGCCCTGTAAATGCAGGTAATGCCTCGTCACCCACAACGCCAGCCCACCCAGCACGCTCAACCCGCCCAGCACCTCCAGGGCAATCAGACCCTTGTGCCTGAGCTCATCCGCAACCTCCAACAAGCGCAGCGGATCCTGCCTCTGCGGCCGATCTTGATCCGGCCTCCCTTTCACCCCACGCCTCTCCCTCCCTCCCTCCAGCTGCTGCAGCCTCACCCCCTCCGGCGATGTCGACTCCTGGTCCTGCCCCTTGGCGACGCCGAAACCAAAACCCCCTCGTCAACATCTCCCCCATGTTGGTCCTGCAACCTACTCCGCTTCGCCGGATCAGCAACAACCAGCCCGCCCTCCCTCACACACTCCCCGATCCGCTCAGCCAGCCACATCGCCTCTCCCCTCTCGCCAGCTGTGCATACTGCTCTCTCTCCCTCTGCAGGCTCTTCTGCAGGTCTGCCGCCCAGTTCGCCAGCCGGACCTGTGCTAGGCGCTCCTCGCGCTGGGCGTGGTCCTGCAGCCGGGCGAGGGCGTAGCTTGATGTTGACGTGGTGCTGGGGAGGGATGGTATGAGGTGGGCTTGGTTTTGTGATCCGGGTGGGGATGGAGAACGGTGGGAGGGACTAAAGCGGTTGAACGAGGAGGCTGTTGAGAGAGTTAGGGGGAGGGTTTGGTTGCGGGTAAGGGAGGAGGGTCGGGTTGAAGAAGACGAGGAGGTGCCAGAGGACTTGCGCCATTGGACGTATTTGCGGGCGACCGAGTGGCGCAGCCAGGACATGCCGTTGCTGGTGAAAACTTGGGAGACGAGGGTGGAGAGTTCAGTGGCGATGAGGGGCTGGACGTAGTCCGGGGACATGAGCAGGCTGGCGTCCATTGTGTCGTGGTCGGAGCCCGCGGCGCTGGAGATGGCGTAGATGCCTTGCTTGTCGGGGTCCGAAGAGGCTTGGAAGCTGGGGAAGGGCATAGAGAAGGAGAAAAGGCGGATGTTGGCTTCTTTGAGTTGGCTGTAGATTTGCTCTTTGCTCGCTGCTATTTGCTCGGCGGACATCAGATCTGCTTGGGCGAGGAGGATGATAAGGTTGGTCAAGGGTGAAAGTGGCGTAGATACTCTATATCAACGGGACAGAGGCCTAATCCACTGTCAGCGCTACAGGGCCTGAAGGTTTGACGGGTTACGTACGGTTAGACACCATGTAAAATACGGCGTCAACCTGGACGCCACCCTCACCTCCCAGTAGATTCAGGAGGTCTCCATCTGTGAGCATATTCGAGTGTATGCGCTGCAGATGGGCTTCTATGTACTGTGTAACCGGCATTATTGTGTCCATCGCCTGGAGAAAGTTAGCACGCCGTCCCACATCCATGAGAGCCAGACTCACAGATGACCCGCTACCATATCCCGGGGTATCAACAAAGCAGATATTCCGGTCCAGCACCGCATCTCCCAAACTCTTCCTCCGTCTCAGGACCCTAAAATCATCCACCTCTGACCACCACTCAGGATATGGCTTCGTGCTCGCATAGATCTCTGTAATCTCCTTCGTCCCCGTGTTCTCCCTCTCCGATTCCCTCCTTCCCCCCTTCTGCCTGCTTGCGGCCGGCCCAATAGTACTTGTCACGGATCTCGCCAGCGACGAGGCCAGCAGCCCTGAAGGGTGATGGGATCCACGTGCACGATATGCTCGCACGACTGCACGATGGCCTTGACCAACGACGTCTTGCCCACGCCGCTGTCGCCGGCGATCAGCACCTTCAGGCGGCCCATGCGCTTGCCCTCGTCGGTGAAGGGTCGGCGGCTCGGCATCTTGATGCTGGGCATGATAAGCTGCGGGGCGCTGCCGCTGTCCATCATGGAGGAGCAGCCTGCGGCGTTGGGTTCTTCGGCCTGCTCTTCTTCTTCCTCGTCATCTTCTACGGCGACGTCGCCGCCTCTCATGCTCGGCGGGCAGCTGGGGAGATCGTCAGAGAGGCAGAGTGAGTTGCGCCGGGAGGAGACGCTGCTCAGGACGGAAGCGGGGCGGGATGCGCCGAGCAGGACGGGGGTGAGGGGCTGCGAGAGGCTGGGGGTGTCGGTTGATCGGGGGAACGGCGAGACAGGCCGTGACGGGTCGAAACCTTCGTGTCTAAGGGTGTCCATGGTGCCCTTGGAGCTCGAGGGCCGAGCAACAGGCTCTCTGTCTTTTTCGAAGTTGAGTTGTGACGGGGCTCGCTTTGGTGCTCGGCAGGTTCGGGGTGCGGGACTGATCGGTGCTCCTTTGCGCGGTGATGAGCGAGCGGCGGCTGCTGGGATGAGGAGCTGATCGCAGACTCCTCGCCAAAGAAATAAGTCATTTGAGGAGCCGCAGGCAGTCGAAAGGCTGAAGGGTCATCGGGGTGGGATGTTCGGGGACGCCCGTGAGCGTCATTGCCAGGAAGTGGTCTCATCTCGCCAGGAAGCTGCACGGAACAGCCACGTCGACAAGGCGGTCAGTCAGCATGGAAGATGAGCGAGCTGGCAAAGAAGATGTCCTCGAGAATCTGACTTTATTGTGCTGTCGAGATGCGCCTAGGTTGGAGCCAAGATGGAGGCACCTTAAGATCTGTGAAGTCGGCAGGTGGCAGGACTAAGGCGGGCGTGATGCCCACGCGGACGAGGGGCCGTCCACAACCACCCCCCGCGGTGCTCGTCAACCGGCCCGCGCAATCAGCCCAATGATGACATGGGATTGAGGTGTTGCAGCGATGATCGGGCGACTCGACCCCGCCTTTCCCAACGCTGTCAGAAACCAAGGCAGGAGCAGGCAAAGTGGAAATGGCAGGGTTTATTTGCAGCCCAACAAATGCGACAGTCTCCAAGGTCCAAATGCACGGGAAGACGGCCTCTGAGAGCGATCCTCGTGGCCATTCTGTCTGCCAATGCTGGCATAGCTTGCGCGGGGGTTCAAGTTCCCCAACATGCGGGCGGGAGCTGCAGCAGCAGGCTCCACGGTGGGGCATTCTGCAGCAGCCTGCAGTGGACCCGTCCCCACCGCGCCGTCCCGGGCGATAAGATAAGGAACCAGTCAAGCAGAAGTTAGGTCTTGGGCTGACGGGACGCTTCTGAACACGGTTGACGACGAAGGTGAAAGTTGCAGATGGGAGAGAATACAAAAATGGTTTATTTCTCTTTACCTTCCTCTACTTATTCGCCTGAATGGAAAACCAACTAACAATCCATGCAGTTTGAGTTAGACCTGACCAATATCATACCGGTACAACTTGAAGTGGTTGGTCAAGCCGGGGGATGGGGCTTAAAACGCTCAGCGGAGACCATTGATTTTGTACTCTACGACAACCATGCCATACACTCTGCATATACACCGCCCACAGGATTCTCTGTACATGTTACACATATCCCGTCAACTAACTCGACTCGATTCCAAATGCTGCCTCTATTCACTCTCCTCTCGCATCAATTACCTCCTTCCCCTCCCCTCCCTTCCCTTCCCCTCCCCCCTCTTCAGCCCCCAAATCCCCTATACTCCCCCTAGATAAGTAGTTCACTCATACCTCGCCCTCTCCCGCTCCTCCTCTAACCTCCTCATCCTCTCCTCCTCTCCCTCACCCCCCTCCCCAACACCGCCCACCACCTCTCCCCTCCGCCCCTTCCTCCTCAAGCTCTTCCTCCCATCCACATCATCTCCACCCTCGCCACCGTCCCTTTCCCTTGCCCGCTTACTCCCGGCGGCGGCAAGACCAGTCAGACTTGCCATGCGCCGAGTCTCACGCAGAAGCCTCTCACGGTCGCGCGCCGCGCGTTCTGCGGCATGCGGGTCCAGGGCGGATGAACCTGTGACGGTTGCCGGGGTTGAGGTGGTGGAGGAGCGGCGGCTGGAGTCTGCTGCAGCCGGGGGTTGTTGGGCTGAGGAGGTGGTGCCCTTGATTTCGAGGCCGAGAGCGGAGCGGGAGGTGTTTTGAGGGGGAGGAGGGGGAGCGGTGAAGTCATTGTTGTTGTTGTTGTTGTTGGAGTTGGGATGGTTGGGATTGTTTTCCGGGGTGTCGGTGGTAGAGGAGAGAGGTTCAAGTGCAGAGGAGGTGGCCTTGCTGCTGCGGTGGCGGTGCTCGCGCTCCCTTTCCTTGTCGCGGTCGCGGCGGGATTCTCGGTGGCTGTCGCGCTCTCTGTCACGGTCACGGTCGCGATCTCGATCGCGGTGGCGCTCCTTGCGGTCACGGTGGCGGTCCCTGTCGCGATCCCTATCACGATCTCTGTCACGGTCCCTGTCCCTTTCACGGTCGCGGTCTTTCTCCCTGTCGCGCTCTCTGTCTCGCTCCCGGTCGCGATCATAGTCCCTATCACGATGCGACCGGTGCGACTTGCGCCGGTGGTGATCGTCCCGGTCTTTGTCGCGGTCGCCCCTCTCGCGGCCCTCTCCGATTCGCGCTCCTTGCGGCTGCTGCGGTGGCTGGAGCGGCGTGTCGGGTCATCGGCCGGCGGGGACTCTGATCTTGAGCGGCCGTCCTGCTCCTGCTGCTGCTCATCCCGGCGAGAGGATCTCGACTCTCGCTCGTCAGTACCATACGAGGAGTGCTTCCTGCGGTGTGACGACCTGTGGTGGCGGCGCTCGTCGCCGCTGCCCCTCTCCTCCTCCTCGGCAGGCGAGTATGACCGCTGCCGTCTGCTGCTGCGGTGGTGGTAGCTTCGCTCGTAGTCTCGGCTGCGGGAACGGCTCCTGCTCTCTGAGCGCTCTCGGTCCTTGTCCCTATCTCTGCCGCGCTCGCGGTGCCGGTCCCGACCGCCGTACTCACGGTCCCTGCTCCGGTCCTGGTAACGCTCGCTTGGGTATCTGCGGTGCGAGCCGTGCATCGAGCTACTCCGCGACCGCCCGCGGTCGAACCCGGTGCCGGTGGCGCTGGTGGGTGTGGGGGGTTTGTCATCATCGACCCAGCCTCTAGCCTGGAGATGTTTGTAGCTCGTGTTGGGCAGGCCGCGCAACATCGCCTTCGGACCCTTGGGTGCGTTCAAGGGAACGTCTGGGTTCGGAGGGGGGGCCCTTGGCCGTCAAAGCCCTCGCCGCCGGCCTCAATCACGGCCTGGTTTGCCATATCCGATCCGCCCTCCCCTCCACCCTGCTGCTGCTCGGCCCCTCCTTCCTGCCCGGCTTCACCGCGGAGTTCGCGACCGAATTCGTCGACTGTGGCATCCGCATTCCTTCAGCGCCGCTCTGGAAGTCGCATTGGCCGTTCTGGTACGGCTGCCCGTCGTAGCCCTGGTCGTTCCAACCACCACCGCCGTATCCGTGCTGGTAGCCCCCGCGGCCGTACCCGTACCCGTAACCACGGCCTCGACCCCTACCGCGGAATCCGTACTGATTCCGGCGATAGTCATTGAACTGGTTCTGGTGGCCATAATTACCTTGATTGAATCCTGTCTGGAAGCCAGAGTTAAACGAGCCATAATCACCATTGCCCATGCCAGAAGCGCTTGGATGATTGTAATATCTTGGCCGACATTCCATGTTTGCTGTCCGTTCCAGTTATCGGCTTCGCCCCCGTAGCCTCCCATACCCATATTCATGTTCATGCCGTTCATGCCCATGCCTTGAAACCCCCGCTCATGTACATCTGCATCGTCATCGGGTCCATGTTCATGCCCGGCATGCCTGGAAAAGTCAGTCAAGCGTACTGAGACATGAGAGAGGGAGTGAACTCACCCATCATCGGAAAATTGCCAAACCCGTTTTGCATGGCCATCATCATTTGCATCTGGTCGAATCCAGGGGCAAAGCCGGTCGTCGAAAACTGGGGGTCATGCCCTCCGATTGGGCAACAGTTTCGTCCGCGTTCTCTTGTTCATCGCCGTTTTCGTTACGGTCGTTTGATTCTTCGGGGTTTTCGCCCTCGACAAGTTCCGAGACTTGCTGGGCTGGGACTAGCTCGGTCGAGGTATTCGCTTCAGGTTCGCCGTTCGCCGTGTCATGCGCTGGTTGTTCCTGCATCGCAGTCAGCAAAAGAGCGTCATCATAGGACAATCGTAGCGGATCCTACGGCTTCATCTCCAGCGCTTCCCCCGCCCCCCGCCGCTTCCTGTTCAGGGTTTGGCACCTTGCGCTCTTTCGCCTTCCACAAGAGCGGCCACACCCTCTTGACCATCCTGCTCGACAACCAGTTGCTGCTCCTCAGCACCTTCGTTCCCTTCCGCCACCGGCGCAGCCTCCGGCAACGCTGGCATGCTAGCCGTAACTGGGTTCGCATCAACGGGCGTAATCGGAGTAGTGGCCTCCTTCGGGCGATTCGACTCGCGCTTCTTCTCCTCGGTCCGCAGGAAAACCCTGATGGTCGTGCGCAGCGCCTTGTGCGGCTTGCAGTCGTCAGCCGAAAGCGGCGAGTGCTCGCACACGGGGCAGGAGGCGGGCAGGGTCGAGTGGCAGCTCTCGCAGATGGCCTGCTCGCAGCACGGCAGGCGGAAGGCGTTGAGCGCCAACTTGCTGCAGATGGCGCATCGCAGCTTGGCGGGGATGTCGTCTTGCGACAGGGAGCTGGGAGGGTTAACTCGTCAGTGATGATTGATGGAATCTGACAGCGAGGCAATTGATGTTTACCTGATCAGCTCGGCCTGCGTGTCCGTGATGGTCAATGAGGCAGCCATCTTGTCCTATTGTCCACAACAGACGCGGTCCGCGCCCCGATTATGGGTAGATGGATCTATGAAGTCGAGATCATCGAGCAGTGAGCAATGGCGAAACAGCGCTGAGACAAGGAGGCGACGTCACGAGTGCTGATCGATCGCGATTCTGGTCGGTCGGATGACGGAGGCCGATGTAATGAGATGACTGCGGGGAAGCCGGAGTTCGCGATAGATTCGAAGGGTCGTGGAAATCGGTATTGCTCTCCACGAACGCCCTGCAGAATGCGCGTCGAAGGAGCAGATGGTGGCGGGCCCCCGGTCGCGTTCTCAGGACTCGTCGGATGGTGAAAATTTGGCGACGCTTTGGAATCGCACGTGCGCCACTTCAAGTTGAACTGGCTCCGGCTTACGTGGCCGTGCATTGTACATTTTTAAAGTCCCACTGTGTAGCCGCCCCTTAACTGCACCAACAGCACCGTGCGCGAAAAGGATGGCAGCGACATCTGATGGAACGTGATGGCTCATCTTTCTGTAGAGCCGTTCGAAGAACAAATACTTCACATTAGTTGCTGTTGTGGGATCTCTGGCGAGGGAAAAGGACAATATGTTCACCGCAAGTCGTGGGTGATGCTGTTGTAGGACGACAAGGAGCTAGACCTCGCTGGATGGCGGCTGCCTGGCGCAGGATTAGAAGGCTCTAAACGAAGGAAAACACCAAAGCACTATTTACTCCTAACTACCCGCCTGGCATGACCAATCACCGCCATAGACCGTGTAAGAAAACCAGAACTGTTTAACACAACCCGCCTCGACTCAAACCCCTCTCCCAACATCAGCAGGCACAGCTCTCCTTGGCGATCGAGTCCCGTGGCCCATTAAGGTTAACCCTCTGCTCCTCCGTCCGGCTAGCCGCATGTGATGCCCCGGCCCACGGGCAGTTTGAGTTTTGGAGATGTCTCGGGGATTGCGTTGGCGATAGCCGTGAACACCTCGGTGACGTTGTAACCCGTCTTGGCACTGGTTTCGAAGAACAGTAGCCCTTCCTCCTCCGCATATGTCTTGGCCTCCTCAGTCGTGATCTTCCTGGCATCGCCCGAATCCTCAGCCCCAGTATCCTCCACATCGCCTGCGTTCCCAGCGCCGTCGTTCGTGAGATCGAGCTTGTTGCCGACGAGGGAGATGACGATTCCCGGAGAGGCCTGCCTTTGCAGCTCAGCAACCCAGTGCTTCGACCTTGATGAGGGAGGTCGGTTTCGTCAGGTCATACCACCAGCGCGGCCTGGGCGTTGCGGTAATACATGGGCGCGTGGGAGGCAAACCGTTCCTGGCCTGCCGTATCCCAGATCTCAAACTTGATGGTCCGCGTGGGGAGGTTGCACTTCTGCGTCAGGAAAGCGGCTGTCATGGTTATCAGGTTAGCGGGCAATCATTCGGGAACAGTCGGGGCGGCGGAAGATGCACCTCCTATTGTCGGCTCCTTGTTCTCCTGGAAATCGTTGTTGACAAACCGAAGGACAAGAGAAGACTGCAGAAACCAACTCGTCAGCGCGGATATAGGGCAGTGGCGGGGGAGCATTGGAACCGACCTTGCCGACGGCAGCTTCACCGAGCAGCACCAACTTGACGCTGCTGCTGGGTTTGGGAGCGTTGGAGTCCGCCATTATGATGGAACTGTCTCGCGAGGCGTCTCGACCGTTCGGAATGGGAAAATCCAGGTTTCTCGAAGAGTGTTTGCCGGTGTTGGGGTCGGGCTCTGTGTTGCGTGCTCGTGCGTTGCTTGGAGATGGATCGGAGTGACGTGATAGGCAGACACACAAGTAGAAGTCGGGAGCCAGGGTGCTTGCGACGACACTCGCACCAACGCCAAGGTCGGACTAGCGCCAAGCCGACTGCAGCCGCCGAACGCGCACGAGCCATCTGCGGGCCGAAGCAGCACTGACAGCCAATCAGAGGCGCAAGCTTGGTATTCTTTAGAACCCACCGCAGCCCCACTAAAAAGTTCAAATCGTCGCCAAAAGTTCATCACTTTCTTTTGTGGAATGCTTACTCTTCGAAAATCATCCTCCAGACGGTCTCCTTCCAGCGTTGGACTGGGAGACTTGAAGCTTTCTAGTTGGCGTCGGCTACGACAAAAAGCGCCAAAAGCGCACCAAAAGGCGACAAGATTGTCTCCAAAAAGGCGCTCTTCGACGATTCGGGATCCAGCAGCGAGGACGACCAGGAGGATGGCGGCGCACCCCTAGGCCCCTCGGCCGAGCTCAAGATCAATGAGGAGTACGCTCGCAGATTCGAGCACAACAAGAAGCGGGAGGAACTCCACCGGCTGCAGGAGAAGTACAAGGCTGGTGGCGACGCTGAGGAGGATGAGTCGTCGTCCGAGGACGAAACCGAGGACGACGACGCCGCCGTGCTGGTTACTGAGGACCTCGATGCCGAGATCTCAGCAACCCTGCAGGCCATCAAGAACAAGGACCCCAGATCTACGACAAGAATGCCGTCTTCTACAAGCCTTTCGACCCCAACGCCGCGCCGAAGAAGAAGGAGGAGAAGCCCATGTTTCTGCGCGACTACCACCGTGAGCGGTACTTGAGCGGCGATGTTGGCGCTGACGATGACAGTGCTGCCGCTGCCAGCGTCCCGAGACGTATGCGCAGGAGCAAGACGACATCAAGAAATCCATTCTCTCCGAGATCAACGCCGCCGCCGCCGCCGCTGCCGATGACGAGAGGAGTGGAGCGACGACGACGCCTTCATCAAGCCCGTCAAGAAAGATGACGGCCGGCAGAGAACGGCATCCACCCGTCACGCGCCGCCAACATCAAGCTCACCGACATCGACGTCGCTAACGCCGATAAGAACCCGGAGGAGTTCCTGAACAAGTTTATGGCGTCCAAGGCTTGGGCGACTGAGGAGGGCGCCTCCAAGTGGCAAGCATTTGAATCTGACGACGGCGAGGACGCGGACGACCTAGCTGACGAATTCGAGCATGCCTACAATATGCGCTTCGAGGACCCAACCAAGAGCAACGAGTTCCTGAAGACGTACTCGAGAAACATGGCGAACGCCCGCTCTGCCAGAAAAGAGAGCTCACCGGCAGGAAGAAGCAGAGAGCACTCGAGAAGGAGCGCAAGGAGGCCGAGAGAAAGGAACGCGAGGCGGAGCGCGCCCGTCTGCGCCGCCTGAAGATCGAGGAGGCGTCGGAGAAGCTGGCCAAGATCAAAAAGGCTGCCGGCATGAGCGGCAAGACTCTGAGCGAGGAGGAATGGATGAAATTCCTCGAGGATGCCTGGAGAACGACAAGTGGGAGGAGATGAAGAAACGGTTCAATGAGGAGTACTATGCTGAGGCGGACGACATGTCTCTGGACGAGGATGAGGATGATGAGGAGCAGGGTGGGGACAAAAAGAAGAAGAAGAAGCCAAAGAAGCCCAAATGGGACGACGACATTGATATCAAGGATATCATCATCCCCGACTTTGACGACGAGTCCAAGCCAGCCATCACCCTCTCGGACATCGACGAGGCCGCGGAATCTCAACCCGCCGGTGACGTCTCCGGCTCAGACTCAGACTCAGACTCCGAACGCCCCGCCAAAAAGCGCAAGACCTCCAAGGACATCAAAAAGGAGCGCATCGCCGCCAAGCGCGAAGCCCGCGCGGAACTCGCCAAGATCGAAGCGCTCGTCGACACCAAGATGGAGCTCGAGAACCCGCGCGCTCTCGCCTCGTCGTCCAAATCCACCGGCGGCTTCCGGTACCGCGAGACATCCCCGCAATCCTTCGGACTCCACGGCCCCCGACATCCTGCTCGCGCCCTCGGACGCGGCGCTCAACGAGTTTGCGGGCCTCAAGAAGCTGGCCACGTTCCGCGACGCCGAGAAAAGCGCAAGGACAGGAAGCGCCTGGGCAAGAAGGCCCGCCTCAGGCAGTGGCGCCGCGAGACGTTTGGCAAGGAGTACGAGCAGAGCGGGCCCACGTTCGGGTTTGAGAAGCTACTTGG
Organism: Achaetomiella virescens; assembly: GCA_031001845.1. NCBI lineage: Eukaryota > Fungi > Ascomycota > Sordariomycetes > Sordariales > Chaetomiaceae > Achaetomiella > Achaetomiella virescens. The sequence continues at coordinate 287,048 of JARNGD010000019.1, forward strand.
AGGTGAGGAAGAGGCGAAGGGGAGGGGGAGCGGGCGAATGCCGTGAGGAAGGGACAAGAGAGGAGAGAAAAGGATAAGAAGAGCGAGATTGCGGAGAATAGTGGAATTATTGAGGTGAGAGGAAAAGAAGAGAAGAGGAGCAAGGGAAGAAGAAGGGTGTCGAGGCTGAGAGGATGAGGATTATGGAAGAAAATGTGGACGTGTGATAGGAGTTAGGGCATTGGGTGGTGTTCTTGTATGGAATGTGGTTACTGGTATAACGCATTGAAAGGTCATGCCTGCTGTATATCTGGCTCGTTGTACGTATGGATATTTGCGTGCTGGAACCCGTTTCGATCCCAAACGCTCTTGAGTCACAGACAACTTGAGCACAAGACGGTGCCCTGTGACCAAAGTAAAAGGAAACCAAATGGGGTTCGGGGTGCCTCACAACCCCTCCTGACATAAGTACTCATCGGTCACCACCTCGTTCTCGGAGAGGTCATAATCGGATCTGGTACTATAAGCATCAAACTACCCAAAAACAACTCGAATCCTCGACAAGCAAGGTTGCACTAAATTCAAGGCTATCAAATCACCATCTCAACGCCAGTGCCACTCTAGACTACTCCTTCTCAATCATGCCGCACCGACTCCCTGCTTTCACCATCTTCTTTCATGCACATAACTCCCTTGTCATGCGCTGTCATCGTGTCTCACACACGGCTGTTGGCATAAGCCTGCTGCAGGAACCCGAGGAGCGCAGGGCGCATCAGGTGCGAGTCCGTTGGGGATGTATGTCATCTCGCAGTAGCGGCCAATGCCTGCACGTTGGCAATCCGCCACCGTCTTCGTGGGGTCGACCTCAAGGAACCGCACCAGGACCAGCGCATCCCAGTCGAACAGGCACAGTAACTGGGTCCGGTTGTTCATGGCATAGGCCGAAATCTGCTTCAAACCCTTGAGTGAGTTGTTGACGAAAAAGGTATTCTGTCCGGTGGTTGCCTTGGCGTCGTTGACGTGTTTATTGATACTGGCATCCCTGGTGGTCTGGTTGCTGTTGTTGATGGCTTTGACAGCGTGCAGGAAGTCCGACGGATTGAGGATGCCCCGCCGCTTGAACTCGATGACAGCAAACGGCCGGTAGGTCCCGCTGGCTGCGGTGGATTTGTAGTAGGTGAGATCAGTACGCAGGCGGTTACTCTGAACCTCGGCCTGGACTCGGATGGTGCCGTGAACGGTGGGCAGCGCATCAAGTGCCTGGTGCACTGGGTGTAAGAGGTAGATGCCCGAGGTCCGCACCACGTCCGCCTCGCCTCCATGGTAGACGGACCTCTCTTCCAGGCTGACATGCTCGTCATTCAGGGGGTCGTACGGGGGGCGAGCCATAGCCACGTGTGTCGGATCTCGTTGACCACGTTAGCCGCATGAACTATCCAACGTATGGCTGGCACGTCCTCAGCAAACTTGGGAGGGGCGATCAGGCTGGTGGTCGGTCCCAGTTCGGAGGCGGCGACCCAGCCGTGTGGGTTGACATAGTCTGGGAGTGGAACTCCAGGATTGTGCGACAAGCACTGGCCGATGGTACTGGTCCGGGATGCCATCGCAGAGATCAGGCGCTGGGGCTATTAGGGTGGATGGTAGGGAGGGATAATGAGAGAAGCAAACGAAGCAAAAAGCGACGGGCCAACGAAGACGAAAACGAAGACAGAAAAATCAAGGGTCAAGGCGGCAGAAGAGACGAGGACTCAACGTGGCCGTACAGTTGTGGGTTTGGGGTTTCCAGTAATCCTCTTCCTAGAGGTGCCTACGGACTCGGGAGAACTGCTGCAGTTTAAATCTTCAACACTTCCAAGCGACGGCTTGTGATGCCTCGAACATCAACCTCCGATTGATGATCTGGGTTGTCTGGCCTGGCCCACACGAGAGTCTCAACTTTCAAACCAAAATTACGATTCCATTGACCAAGCCGGTTCTCAGTACAGGTGTCAGCTTCGTCATATGAAGGTGGCATTTGCCCATAGCTTGCTTCAGGCCTCAACCGTGTGGCTCAGTCTTCGCGGCACTGGAACTGCTTGTGTTCCCGGCCAGACGTGGCGCAGGGGGCGAGAGTTGAGGCAAATGGCCACTTTGGACCAGAGAAGCCAGAAGACCGAAGATCTGATTCCCTTGGTCAGGGCCTTGGCCTCTCATTCTTAGCTCTGGGTGTGGTTGATTCCCAGGTTGGAGGCACATGTGTTTTAAGTTGCATGACCTGGAGCCTGGGCCATGTCCAAGATATCACGATGCTATTTCATTTAAGCGTGGTTGGTTCCATGGAGTTGTGGGCTGGATGCAGGCACGCACGGCAAGCAACAACGGACTCACACATAAGCCCCGCTTGGCGCCGTTGGCGGAAACAAAGGAACCACAAACCAGGACCCGGGCCCCCTCTACCTGATCTTTCATCAGCTCTTCACAAGTTCTCATCCTCCACTGAAACACTGGCAGCCACTGGATCTTGCAATTCCCATCCACCCCGAGAACTTGTCTCGACACGGCGCACCATGAACCGACAAAATGCGGGCCTGCAGTGCGCGTTTTGGAGCCCGCCCCCGGACCCCGAGAAACCGCGTTGTCCATACCAGCGGCGGTTTACCGTCAGCATTACCGAACACGTTCCTCCGCCGCCGTTTGGGCGTCCCGAGTACGCGCCCGGGGACTGGCCGTACGAACCGATGCTGAAGGAGATCACCCAGACGAAACTCGTAATGACATGCCCGCCTCTGGATTCCAAGACCCAGTCCGGGCATCGCGAGACAGCGAGACCGCCTCGACAGGCGACGCTTACGATCACCGACACACTCGCTGTCGGAAATGACCGGGGCCCGCAGCTGGCCGTCTGCTCCATTACCCCCATCGGCGAGCCGGGCAGTCGGCCCTTTGTGGCCGTCGCCAAAATCTTTGACCCCCTCTACTACTCCTTCACTCTGACAAAACACGAACCCGCTGACGTCGCCTTCTCGCCGAGGTGGACTACTGTAGTGAGGCAGCCGCATACGATCATCTCACGCGCCAATGTCAGGCCGGCCATCTTACGGGCACCATGCGATCCATTGTGCCTGCATACTACGGCGCCTGGACTTTCACCCTCGACATCCTCTACGAGGGTGTTCAGCGCCAGCGGAAGGTCCGCCTGCTGCTGATTGAACACCTCGAGGGGGTCTGCCTGAGCGACCTCTGCCGCGAAGCATCCTGTGCGCTGCGCTACGACAAGTCTTATCGCCTCGGCGTCCTTGCCAGGATCCTCGACGGCTATGCGAGGCTGAAGCATGCGGGAGTTGAACACAACGACCTCGCCGCCCGCAATGTTATGCTCCTACCAGGGCCTCTTGAAATCCCCCGGCCTCAACCCATCCCTCGGGTAGTTCTCATTGATTACAATGCTGCCGTGGTGTATGATATATCCAAAGAGGTAGAAGCGAGTTCCAGGAGCATAAGCTGCCGCCGAGCCCGATGTTTCTTTTTTGGGACTTTTCGCTGGACAAAGAGAATTTTGGGTACTGGGTACCGGAGGAATGGAACTACAACCCGAGAGCTCGGCAGGAGTGGTTGCTGGAGGAATTTGGGGGGGAGAAGGCCGAAATGTATGAGCCTCCACCGAGGAAGCTCGAGTTCCGACACCCGAATTGGTGATTCATGAGAGGCCGCAAGAACTATTCCAGGTGCCAAAGCAGCGACCATGCTGGGGTCGAGCAAGTTTATGGTTTCTGTTGAATATCTAAAAGCTACTACTAGAATATTGGTCTCTTTGAAGTGGTTAAGTGGTTATGAAACGCGTGTCTACCTCCAGACGAAAGCTTTATGTCCTTCTTATCAAAATCTTGGTTTTACGCTAGGTTTGAATTCACAAGTACTTATACGGTTTGATATCACATATGGTGAACCCATCTCTCGAGTACCTACACCTTCAAGTTCTCTCCTTCTCGCCTGAAAACAATGCGACTTGTCTCCTGCATAGTTAGCACACAGTCTTAGGTACGATTCTACTCGAGTCGTATCTTACCCTGGTCCGTGGTAACAATTCTCTGAGGTATTTGCGCCGCTCTCGTTGGCCGTGGTTGTCCATTTTTTCCTCATGAAACAAACTTCGTGCGGCGAAGAAGAGGCGGGCCGGTCTTGTAAGTTGCGGCCCGTTCCGGTGAGACTAGTTGCCGGAGCTTTCGAGTTGCACGAGATGTGCCGCGGTCGGGATGTGACCATCTCAGAGTTCCAATTTTAGCTTTTCAGGGAGGCCAGTTCCGTCCAGGACTTCTGGTGGCCAGACGGCCTTGCTGAACCCTGAGAGATGCGACGGCAAGAGCTGCCTAAGGAGATCGTACTTGAAAACAGGCAAGGCAGCAAAACATACTTAAGTATTGCCATCCACGATGCAAGCCGTGATGTTCAGATGTTCCGTTGCTCTCATCGATTCTCTTTGAATCTGCACACGCCCTCAACCAGCCAGTTTATCTGTTCTTTTCTTACGCCAAAGCCTACCACTTCAGACTCCTGACCCCTCTGAAGCTTGAAAGCACACCATTCCATCATACAGACAAAAGATGCCTCCTCCGGCCAACACCGTCACCAGAACCGTCATCGCACCGACGCAGTCGGGCGCCCATCACCAGCCATCCCAGCAGCCGCCGTCCAGCGGCAAGGGTGTGCCGATTCGACCGGCACAGAAACCAGGCCTTGCTACCAACACATCGACCAACAGTACCAGCACAAACGCCAAGCTCCCGCCCAAGCCGACCGCGCCGGTTCAAGCCACAGAACCACGACGACAGCGAAGATTGCTCCCGCCGCTGCAAGAGTCGCTGGCGACGGGCTCGATCGGCAAACAGCCACAACCGTCAGGACCAGCACTTCGACCTGGATCCCGCCGCCTAAGACTCAGATGGCCCCTCCCAAGTGGATGAAGGGCGATCGCCCCTCGCAGTGGCCGTTTAGGTACAAGTACATCAAATAGACGCCCTCGGGGAGGTCTGGTAAAAGAGTCGGTCGGGAGGATATCTGGACTTGGTGTGGAGTGTCCGTGGTATTGTTGTGTGCCAGTACTTACGTATTGCTGAGCCTGGCGAGGAGTCCGACGCCGGGAGTGTCGCGTCTTCGTGGTGCTGGATGTTAAAGTTCAATTCAAGTTTGTCAGAACCAACGGGCAATTTAGGCCATATTGCGGCTGAGAAATTGGCCCCACCCACATGCAGTTAAACCTCCTGAGGGGAACACACTCCTCCAACCTTACACAGAACAATCCAATCTACACCCACAATTGAAGCCATCGCCAGTGCCTATTTTGAAGCCATCAAGCCCATGGTTTCCAACAAAGTTCAAGTCGTCAACATGGTTCATGGAATCCTCGTACGAACGGGTGACTGACTGCTAGCACTGCAGTGGCTCAATCTTGTGGTCTGAGCGTCGATTGTGACAACTCGAGCGGCGCCACCGTCACCCAACTACATAGGAGTCTGTGTACATTGTGCTACCCTGATTGCCTTCAAATCGGTCGATTTTCCATTTCTCCTCCACCTCTAGTTCCCTGTGTCACCGGAAAGTACCCACCTCCATCTAAGTGCTAAATTTTGGATCCACACCTTGGTGCAATGAGGCCAAAATCAAACAACGTACGTGATAAGCGAGCGACGCAGACAAGCGAGCGACGCACTCTACCAGAATTTGGTAGCCTGCGCACGGAAGAGTGCTAGTAAATTGTTAGAGCTCTTAACAATTTTAATATCGTTGTTTCGCACGCAGCGCCAGCAAATTCTGTTGGAGTGCGTCGCTCGCTTGTCTGCGTCGCTCGCTTATCATGTACGTCATGTTGTCTGGTTTTCGAGTTACTAACCCAGTGCTAGCAATAGGCAGCATATTGTACAACCACTGCAGTTATTTGTTCGATCCTCGGGTCTCGCGCTCGCATTGATGCCGCACCAAAGAAAGTAGGTAGTAATTACAAATCTCTAGATCCGCATCAGATGCAACGACAGCAGATATTCCCATGTCCAGAGTACTGCCTAAGACGGAATGCATCCAAGCATATTTACAATGTCCCGCCAAATGTTGAGCGTACCTGACCCAGCAGAAAGCCCCCCCAAATCCAAACCAGCCAGCAATTTGTACGCCGTGTCCTGCCTTGTCCAAACCCATCCGATATCCGTCCTATCCATTTGTAATGCCCGAGTTCGCTCGCTCGCTTAGCTGAATGCGCTACTTTTCCAATGAAAATTCCCCCGATATACACCGTCCGCTTGCAAGGTGAGGGCGCACGGCACTCTGCCATCTTAACTCACCCATTCCTGTCCAAATGCAACAACCAACCTCATCATCCCACATCATCTTCAAACCAACCGATCTCGCATCTCTTTCTCACCCCATTCCGCCTCGTTCCGGGCTTATCACTTTTCCCCACCTCTACATCCCACTCTTCAAGTCCAATCACAGATCCAGAAAACTAATGATGCATCCCCCCGCCGCCAAACATCCCGCCAAACCCATCCAGCCCCCCAACAACCCCAAGCGCCGCCTCCGGCCCCAGCTCCGGCGGCTCCATATTAAACGGCATAAACCACGCCGAGCTGGGCTCCCCAAACGCCGCATGCAGCGCCGCATTCGCCGGATGCTGATGGTGGTGTCCCCCGGCATGCGGGTGATGGCCATGACCATGTCCTGGATGGTGTCCGGTCGACCTACGATGCGGATCCCGACCATCCGGCCCGTCGGCAGCGCCGGTCCAGCCTGCCAGTGACCCTGCTGCGAGACTGGAATGCTCGACGGCGTGAGAGTGCCCGCCATAAGCGCCAAAGACGAGTTGTCGATCGAGGCGGCTCATGCCGTGCGGTGAGACAAGCGGCATGGCGAAGGGGTCACCGGGGAAGAAGGAGGGCGGGGGCGGCGGGTTGTGGTGGTGCGGGTGGGAGGAGAAGGCGACGGGGGAGACGGGGGAGAGGGCAGGGTGGTAGCCTGCGCCTGGCGTGGCGACTGCGTTGAAGGAGGCTCCGCTATGGAGAGGAGCACCGCTTGTCGGAGCGCCGCTGTTCGCGGAGGAGAAGGAGCGCTGGTGGAGGCGGGCGGCTTGGAGTTGTTCGGCGGTGGCGCGGGCGAAGTCCGTTTGGAGGGGTTCGAGGGACTGGTCGGATCCTGGGGCGCCGCCGCGGGAGGCGGTGCTGGCTTTGCGGACGATGGGCCTGCGCTTGAGTTGGGCCGCGTTGGTCTGGCCAGGTCGGGGCATGCCGTTGACGGCGTTCTCGGCGGACTGGGGGAGAGCGTCGTGAAGAACTCTTCCACGGTGTGGAGCTCAGGTTTCTGCTCGAGCACGGCATCGTCGCCCTTCTCTTTCTTCTTGTAGGTGGCAGGGTCGAGGAAGTCGGACTGCGACACGCCGTGCGGGTAGCGGTCGAACCAGTCGCCGTACTGGAATATCGGCGACGCGGCACTCTCGCTGGCGGGGTTGCCCTGTCTCGCGGCATCGGCGCAGGTGCGGTATTGCTCGCGGAGGTTCTCTGACATCCAATGGAACATGCCCCAGTACCGCTTCATCTTGGACAGGAACCGGACATTGGTGGCCAAATTCCGCTTCGAAGTCGCCTCCATCGTGGGATTACCCGAGAAGATGCCAAAGATATGGACGGTACTGGACAGGAAGGCGCAGTACCCCGTAAACGGCGCCGTGATGAAGTGCGACTCGGCGTCCTTGAGCAGCTCTGATATCCGGTTCGCAGCCGCGAATGCCTTGGCCCCGGCCTTCGTCACGAATGCCTTTGGCACGTCCTGCAACGAGTGCCCGCTCGGTGACGAGACAGCAAAGCGGTTCATGAAGAGGATGTTCTGTTGGATCGAGATGTGCAGGAACAGGAACTGGTTCGCCATGTTCTCCGTCTCGTGCACCTTCAGATTGTCTGATGTGTACGACAGCGATTCCGGAAGCTCGGTCACGAAGTCCTCGGTCTGCTTGAGCAGCTTGGTGTACTCCGAATCCGGGCTCCACATCGGGTGAGGATCGAGTTCCTTCCCGCCCTGGTTTAGGTACCCGATGATGCGGCCCCATAAGGCAATCGCCTTGATCATCCAAGCGGCAACCCCCATGTTGTCCTTCGCCTCGTTGGGCTGCTCCTCGGAGACGGGGTCAAGGACCTGCCCATTGAGTGTCTCGGTCGGCCCAGGGATGTCGTACTGGAAATTCTTCTCTTTGATCGGCAGCGGAATCTTTAGCGTCTCCTCGCGGATGAAGGTCGGCCTGTCCGTCCCTGAGGAGTTGAACCGGTCCATCAGGAAGCAGGCCCACATTGTCCGTCTCCGAATCTCCCGGTCGATGAAGCTGAGCTGTGTCTTTCCCGGTATTCGGAGAGGATCATGTTCCAAGTCCTTGTGAAGCTGTAAGGCGAAAGCCATGCGGATGGCCTGCCCTCCCAATGACCAGCTTCGCCCGCCATGGCATGTCCCAAATTCGTGCAGACCGAGAATCAGCAGGCACGTCAGGATGGTGATGTTGGGCCACTCGTAGCGCTTCGTCAGGATATCACGGGCCGCCGACGCCCATTCCTCCCCGCGGAGGAAGTTCGGATTTGTGTTGAGCTTCGGGTGGTTGGAAAAACGTGCCGCTATGGCGCATACTGAGAGTATCAAGACTGGAGGTAGTGTGCCGGCTCTGGTGAAGCGCATTGGGTTAGTATTATTGCGGCAAGGCAAAATCGGGGTTGGCATACTTCAGCTTCCTCATAAAGCTGGGCTTGTGGAGGAGGTGGTATGCCTGGCCGTAGATGTTCTCGAAGAAGACCTCGGCGAGGTGTTCCTGGATGTCTTTCGAAGGCAATGCATCGCCCCCTTCCAGCAACAGCTTGCTCTCCTCCGCCTCCTGAACAAGAATCGTCGAGGGTTTGTTGGGTCCGTCGAGCTTGGACCTTGACGGGGCATGAGCCCAATGGTCCAAGTCCGGTCCAAACGCCTCGTCAGCGCCGCGTTTTTTCGCCGCTGCCTTTCCGCCGCCCGGTAGGGTGCCTGGAATCGCAGGCTTCACCACCGCTCTGGTAACCGCTGCCGCCATGGCATCCTGCTCCGACTTCGGCACAACCTTGATGATGCGCTCCTCCATACGCTTCAGCCGCTTGTCTAGCATGGCCATGTAATCCGTCCTCGGAGCGGCCTTGCGAGTCGTGACTTTGTACACGCACGGGATGCGCGACCGCAGGCAGTGCTTGCAGGCGGGCTTCTCGCCAGAGCAGCGGATCTTCTTGCGACGGCATGCGATGCAAGCCAGCGGCAGCCGCTTGCGCTCCTTCCCGGCTTTTGTCTTTAGCTCGCTCCAGGCCGGGGCAGTATCCGACTTCTCTCCCTTTGCCTTTCCGCCCAGGTCCGTCCCATCTGCCATCCGGCTTGTGGCGAGACCAAACTCGTCAGACACGGGTTCCTCGAGCGAGTTGGCGCCGTTCGCGTTACTCTCTGGCGTGCCATTGTCGGATCCGTCCGGGCTCGGCCGTTGTGCATTGACGCCAAGGTAGCCGGTCTGGACGGTGATGGAAGCTACTGGTTCCTGTTGGTCCTGCATTGGCGACATTGTCGTCGGTTGGGGCGTCGTGAACAAGTCCGGGCCATGGTCGTCGAAGGCGTGAGGCACTCCGTTCATGGGTGAGTCCCCTAGCCCGTTCTGATAGGAGAACTGAAAGTCAGTAAAATGCGCGGCGTCCGACATGTCGTGAGCGGCTGCTGTGATGCTGTCTGTTGTCTCATTGGCACCTTCCAGCTTGAGGTCCGGCTGAGCGAGGTGGGCTTCGGGGTTGGCGGCCGGAGAAACCTCGAGCTCGAGGGAGGGAAAGTTCTGAAGACCGGTTTGTGTGTCGCTTGATGACATGGTGAGAAACGAGGATTAATACACGCCTCCCCGTCGCTGCACAGGGCACAGGCAGCAAAGCTGGTGAGACGGTGCAGGACCCCCACACGGCCAACCCAGGGCGGTCGGACGCTCTTCTCCACTCGATCCGACTCGTCGTGCAATGGAGATCAGGGCGTCGCATAGAGATATCTCATGGTACTGCTCGTAGAGAACGGTGCGTGAGAGGGAGTGAGTCGGTCGTGGTTGTGTGGTGGGTTCAAGAGCGCTGGTTCCTGGTCTCCGGGCGCTTCCCCAGCCGAGATGGGTCCCGGGTGCTTGTCTCCAAAAGTTGATGTTTGGGGGAGAGAAATCGGAGACGGGAGGCAAAACTGGGGTCGGAAGCTGCGGCGTCCCAACCTTTCAGCGGTGGGTCACTCTGGGAATGGAGCTAGCCGGCTAGCGTCGAAGCGTTTTCGCGTGGTTGAATCTGTGGGGTAACATCCCCGTCGTGTGTCTGGCGGCGTAGGCGATCCAGAGGCTAGCCTGTCCGGGAGGAGCGCAGGCTGCGCGAGACAGCAATCGCCCGGTTTGCGGTTCAAGATGTCGAGGCACACTCTCGTGACATGGAACCTGCAATGCTGAAAGTGCAAGCGGTCCGACCAGCGGAGGGTGAAAGGAAGCGCGGTCTCGGCTCACCCGCAGCGGCGCATGCAGGCAATTTACTACATACATAAGCGGGCGGGAGGTAGCATCGAGCGCCGGTGAGAACAAGGAAAGAGGTTGTTTTATTTGTTCCATGGGCCGAATGGATTTGGACATGGGGAAGGTTGGCAGGTCCCTGAGAACCCACAAGATCGACCGGCCTGATTGAAATTGCCCTCCCCTCCACAGTGCCCTCCTCTTCACGATGCGGAGAGCAGTTATTGAGAAACAAGGGAGCCGATATGCAGCCCAGCTGGCGAACCCATACCGGTTTGTCGTCTGGGTGGGGATGCAACCCAAGCGCAGCCTGTGGATGCGAGCTGCATGCGTCAGTCAGGGCAAATCGGGGCCTATCTTCTGTGCAGCTGAGGCGTGCGACCCATGTCAACATCTATGGACCACGAGTCTGGCCAGCGAGGAAGGCTTATTATGGTCTCTCCTGTTCCACCTTCAATGTGCCACACACTCTGCCCCCTCCCTTGCGGAGGAAATCCCCTTGCGCTCAAACAAGGTTGCCCAATGCGCATGGGAGCCAAGACGTGATTGTGCCAACCATGGCAAAGTCCGAGAATTCGCCGGTGCGTAAGAAACGCGGAGACCGGTCCATCGCAACAAGTATTGTTCGGATCTGCAATCCATCGGATATTTGCTCCCTCATGGTATCTCAGGATTTGGGCAAGGTCATGGGAAGCTTCATAAAGGCGGGCTGCGATATCGCAAATCTGAGGCTCTGGCAGAGTTCTGCATCATCTTGTTGATCCTCCTCCTGGCGGGGATGACGTGGAGAATGGGGTGGAGACCGGGACATGGTTCTGGCTGACAAGTGCTGCTGTCAGCGTCCCTAAAAACCGGGGCGCGCTAAGGCCGATGGGAGTTTTGGGGCGAGACTGTACTACGATAGGCGTATGGAGACTGGCAATTCTTCGATACAGTTGGGCTGTTCTGTGGTTAATTCAATGTTCAGGCTGCGTATGGTGTGGAAAACCAGAAGTTGAAGAAGCCGCAGATCCGTTCGAAAAGTTCGAGACACCAGAGGATCTTAGGAGCCTTGGGTATTGAACGCCTGGATGTGCTGCGACTTCCGTCATTCTCAGGTTTCTGTTAGCGTGCCCATTGGGACTCGGTTCATTAACCCCATCCAGTTCCATGAAAAACAATTATCCCCGAATCTCAATCTCGCGACTCCCTTCGGCTCTGTTATGATATCTTGCATGCCCTGCGTCGCCACAGTTCAAGGGTGCAATGCGATCCGTTCTCCGATGAAGACACTTGTTCTATCATAGACCGAAGCTTGAAGCGCTTCTTTCATGTGATGTCCTCTTCCGTCCTCTCCGTTGAGAAGGCGCTCTCAGTGTCTTCGACGTCCCTCCGTCAAACAATAGTTTAGTACTGTGCGACCCTGGTCCCAGCTGGAGTTAACAGTTACACAGTCAGGGTCACGGCTCTATTCCATCCGTCCTGCTTCTCCAGCTTCCACAGTTGGCATATTGCCCTTTCCCTCCAAGTATTTTCCGCGGCCAGATGGAAGATGTGTCTGACGTTCTTGCATGACCACAGCAGCTTTTCATGCGGTGACTGACTGTTTCAAGCACCCAAGGTGACCAGGTTGCGTCCGGCCAAGCTCTTCGTCCTCCGCCCCGGTTGTTGCTACACCCCCCAGGACGTGTCATCCAAGGAAAGCTGGGTGGGCCAGCTGCTGGCTCCCCAGCCATCCCACTGCTGCAGCGACCCAGCTCGAACAGCTGCCACACAGATGCTGGATCAACCGCAGTGAACAGTGCTGAAGCTGATCGGTGGCTCAGGTCAAGGGGCCGATAACCTTAATAATTCTCCCTGACATCCTCGTGATAACTATGAAATCACTCACCGCCACACCCTGCCTGTTTCAGACTCCCCACCCCAACCACCTTCTACTTTCGGCCATCATCCGTCGTAGCCTTCAATCAAATCCAAAAAGCACCCAAATCAAACCACCCACTGGTCACTGGTCCAGGCTGTTCTAAGTTGTTACGAGCTCGGAGGGGGTGATTTGCGGGTTAAATTCAAACAGTCCCGTGTGACATACCTTTGGGCGAGGGGAAATTGCTGAAGTGACAACCAGTCAGTCAGATGGTGGTGAACTTGAGCATACTCAATGGGCAAACAGGAGAGAGGAAGGCACGAGCTCGGTGAGTGGGTGTTCCCCCGCTCCGGTCTTTTTTCTCTCCGACGATGGCTGTCTGGTAGCCAATTGGGTAATACCTGGGGGGAAGGGTTGCATTGGGAACCATGGGGAGGTTCGGGATAAATTGGAAACTACCGGGCACTCTACGGTTGATGGTTGAAGCATGTGCCAGTGCTTTGTATGGAAATGCTTGCGGATTGCTAGCTACGGCGAAGTTGGTTTGACTCGTGAAGATGCTGGTCTGGGTGTCTTGGTTGTGCCCTAGTTTCTAATACTCAAGGAGAAGTCGTCTGCGCATTGACGATTACGGGAGAGACTTGTTGACGTTTGTGGCAGATTTGATTTGCTCAGAGAAGTCTTTGTTGTGGTGCTGTTGTTGAACGGTGCTAGTTGTGGTGCCAGACATGCAAAGCTTCCTCTTTCGCTTGTGGAGGGCTTTGACAATCTGCGGTTGTTGTAAAGGCTAGAGACTACTTTGAAAGGCGGGTTTCCTGTGTCCAATGGGTGTTGTTTGCCACGAGTTGGTATGTACCAGTAACGGAATCCAAAAACAGCATGAAAACATATCGGCACAAGAAACCCGTGAAATGTATCGGTCGTATCTGCAGATGGAAAGCTAAGTCATGACAGGCGAACATTACTGGTTCATTTCCAATGTCCGACATTGAGCCCGCATGACCCCCATCCCACCCTTCCCAAAGCAATCGTGTCCAAGCCCTCCATCTCACTATGCCTCAATCTGCTCCAGCTCATGGAACCAGTACTCGATAATGTACTCTGGATAAGGGTTGCTAGTCGGCGTCGCGGGAGGAGCCGGCTGGTCCCAGACGACGCCTATATCCTCTGCCGCCCGTCTCTCCTCATCCGTCAATGCACTTCCCTCGAGGCTAGACCGAACATCAATGAGACGATCTGCCCAGGTGTTCTTCCAGAACTTGACGAGTTCTGCAACTCCTTGCTCGGGTTCAGGAGGATTGGAGTGATCTGACTCTCAAACTCGTCCAGCAGCTCTTCCAGAAGCTGTATTTCGTACGGGTGGTCGGCTTGGACGTCTTCCATTGTGCCCGGGGGCGTGTAGTCCTCCTCCAGGTGGTGACTGTAGTCTGAACAGCAGGTATGGCGGATGCCCAAAGCTGTGTAGGTGAAAAACCGAAGAGCTGCAGCATGGTGTTCGGGCTGAAGACCGGACCCGTCGAGTTCAATGTATTCCGAGAATACTGTGGCTGACCAGTGGATATCTAGCTCAAAATCGTAGCCCCCGCGTCGACCGCCCCTTCAGAAGATGAGTGAATGGGGTGCACCCTCTAGGAGAACACACACATCGGCAGTTGTCAGTGACGTCGAACACGCCGCTGGCTCGTGCCATCCTGGAGAGCCCCGGATCCAGGCCTTGAGACTGTCAGGAAGACCGTAAATTGGGTCAAGCTCATCAGTTCGTTTCCAATGCACCGAAAAGTCCAAAAAGCTGGGATAGAACCTCTGGGTTGACTTGCCAGTTCGCGTGGAAGAGACAAGACGTCTAGTCCATGCTCTGTCAGCCATTTCAGATACTGTAGGTTGAAAAGGAAGCGGCTACGGGGGATTTTGGACGCGAGGTGCTTCCCCTGGCAATCGACATCATGGAACCCCATTCGAAAGATAATTCGGCGTCGCCAGATTTCTGAGCGCTTCGTAGACGGATTCGAGTCGCGAGCCTCCAGTGATGACATGAGAGAGGGCATGAGGAATTCGTATTCCTCGCCGCTGCAAGAGTGTGATGGTTTCAGCTGCAAAATGATCAAGGACGCCGTCTTCTGAAAGCCCCAGACGGCCAGCCTCTGTAGGTGTCAGACAATCCAAGGCAAGCTGCTTTAACCTCTCGCGTCTGTCTCTCATCGCACGTATGTATTTCAATCGGCACCGGTGAGAGGCTTCACCAAGCAGGTCTGACAGGCGGACCGAGAGAGGGACTGCACAGTCGGCCTTGAGAAGGATAATGGTTGATTCGGCGCAGGTGCACCGACGGCACCTGCGGCGAGCCATTTCGTACTTGCAGAGGGTACCGCTCAGCACAATGGCCTTCTCTAGCGCAGAGGTCTGCGAGTTGTCAGTCTGATTGAGAATCTCGTGATCCGCAGCCTGGGCGATGAGCCGTAAACATGAAGGCTTATCCACCGCAAGATGCAGGGGCGTCTGGCCTAAGAGGTTTCGTTCGCGAAGAGATGAAGGTCGGTGTCTTAACAGGAACTCGACTCGAGCTTCGTCGTTGGCCAAAACTGCCAGACTTAATTCACCGCATCCATAAGCTAAATCAAGCGGTATAAGGCCGTCAGTCTGAAACAAAGCGCACAATTTGGAGTCTGGATAAAGTAAGGAGGCTCCTGACCTTCAGCGATCTGAGCAGAACTACCCAGGAATTGTATCGGTCTGCACATATGCACGCGGTTGCTCTCGGGCATGACCCTCAACGGCCGAGGGGCTTGTAGCAGATGAGCTGGAGCAATATCCACGCTTGACTGGAGAATGAGTTCCGAGGCAGCGACACAGATGCTGCTTGGATTGTAGACTTCTGATACCAGTGTACCAAGCGGTGTGCTGTACTGCTTTTCAGCACATCAAGATACCGCCCTTGATCAAATGAAAACACTCACCTGCCATACAGGTCGTAATCAGCCGAAGGCACCTTGTGTTGAATCAAATATCGTAGAAGTTCGAGAAGAGGGCCGGCCAGATCCTCTCTCCCGTCTCCAAGGACGGTACGCATCTAAACCTCAATAATTCATCATCAAACATCAGCATTAGAACGCATGCTGCCGGCAATGTGCAACGGCGGCTAGAGCAGCCAGGGACCCAGAACCTACACATTCAGCGGCGTAATGGGCCAAAGATCGATTGGCAGGATCGACAGCGATGGGAAAGTTTTGCGTGCCTGGAAGGACTTCATTATCTTTGCCAATGCCAAAGCCACCAACCGCCCCCCATTGCGAGGCATGCCGGGAGGTAGGAGCATAAAGTAGAACCGTCTGCGTGCTTTAGCAGGGTGAGAATTCGGAATGCCGGCGATGTTTCGGGATCGACGGTCGGATAGTACTGAGGTTGGGGTTAATACTCCATCCACCGCACCAGACGCCATTGCGAACGAGAGCTGAACGGCAGAATCGAGCAGACCACGGAACCCGGTGAACTTCACCGCGACCTTCTGGCTTGACTTGACATCGGTTACTTGAGAAGCTGGGCAGCCGGGCAGGTGCCGTTCAGTGGTTGTTTCAAATGACAAGCCTAGGGGCCCCCAACTGAAATCCTTGCGCTGGCGCTGTCGGCGGGTGGCAGAAGCATGCAAAGTTTTGCCCCATGTATGTTAATACCATGGCGTGGAACTGTTCGTCGTGGTGGCTGGTCGCGGGAAGTGGACTCGGGCTGTCCTCCTCAGACGGGCTCCCGTTGCTGATTCGTTTCAGGCTGCGAGTCTGCTGCTGGGTGATGAGGCGCTCGAGGTACGCAAAGCGTTTATCAAATCCGGACAGGGTGTCGGAAATCCCTTTCAAAGGAGATGCTATTGCGGAGACCTCGGACTGTACGACGAGCAGACTCGTGGCCAGACTCTCGGTGCCCAGCTGCGACGCTGATCTAGTAAACGGTTGGAAACTTGATCCCTCTAATGGTAAAAACAGCCAGAGAAATCGGAAGTGACTTACAAACCCAGCGTTTGCAATGCTAACTGGAGATTCCCATTGGTATTTCGAAGTCTTGTCTCCAGTTGCTCGAGCTTCGGGCGGTGGAACGGATAGAGCAACTTCCTCGCCTGGTCCTTGACTTTGACTCTCCGGCTAGCCTTAGCCTGGCCGTTGCTTGCGAGTTTAGACACCAGACGCTCGAGAGCCTTCAATTCGTTTTGGCATGGGTCAAGGCAGTCACGAACTGCCGCCGCCGCCGCTTGATTGCCATGCTGAAGGGGGGCAAGCGAAGTTTCGATGACATGCAGTGTCTTTCGCAGCGAGTCGCTCTGTTGCCTTGCCGAGGAAATATCTTGCTCGGCAGTCCAGTGCGTCGAGATACTGTGTGATGCCCCCGCAGACCTGGATACCCAGAGACACCACGCCAGCAGCAAGGCCGGCCACGGAAAGAGGGTCGGCCATGTCCCGAGTGGAAGGAGATCGGCGCGGAAGAGAAGGTAAGTTCAGACAAGAGTACACTGGAGGCCTGGCATGGTTGGAATTGGGCTCCGCGCGATCACGGTCTCGGCACACACCTTGGATTTTAGTGGGAGGGTTGTGAAAGACGAGGGTTGTGAAAGACGAAGGTTTGAGAACTGAGGGGAACTAAGCTCTGCCTGGTGCGGCTGGGTTACATTGGCCCTGATGCAGCTTGGGTCCAATCGGAAACTTGAAAGGCCTGCCGTGCGAGCTTCCTAGGTAAGTGGACTGGAATCTCGACTCCTGCAGTACAGACAAGGGTATGCGGTTGCCGCTGCTAACGCAAAGCAGGTCCGTGATGTGAGCGATGTTGTTATTGTGACCTCGATTTCGAAAAAAAAAAATAAAAATAAAATAAAATAAATAAAATTTAGAGGTTCTTGTTTGGACACTCTAGTTACAGTAAGAGCCACTAGTACTTATTACGTAGTAGATGGCATGGTAAGCCTTGCTATCTAGAGAACGCTAAGTGTGCAAACAATATCAAAACACCGTCGCTTTCTGGTATCTCTTTGGATCGGGGTTTGATGTAGAATTCCGCACAAAAAAGGGGCCGTC